>CM055271.1:62556898-63156898 GCA_029237695.1 Conchocele bisecta | reverse complement strand
CCAAAAACCCAATTGAAATCAGAAGTAGCGAGTATCAAAAATCAATAACAAATTTGTGGTACCTTTATCATGCTACAGAAAACAATAAACAGACCACAAATATGGCATATTTTTCTTATTTTCCATGAAAACACATCTTGGTATTTCATTAGAATTATCTCCAAGGAGACAATTCTAATGAAATGCCAAGACATGTTTTCATTTCCAAGCAAACTATTCAATAATTGCTGTATGTTGATGTGTAAACAGTAGTGTGATTTTATTTTACCCAATTAAAATATTGAAATACCCAATTGCTTCAGATATGATGGAGTGAAAACACTCAATTACTAATTCCTTATCTGGAGCACTGTGCCATTTGTCAATTCTGTCCTGTTGTCCTGTCAATGAAATTGTGGAACATGGTGTTTAATCGAGATGATGATATTTAATTGTCTTTGGGCGAGAAATTTGTACACTGATCAGCCAACCGAAAAGGGATGGCCTTGTCTATTCTATGCATGACATATAATGATATTCCATCAGAATTATCTGTAGCCTATTTCATCAAAATTGCAAAGTATACTTATCTAGCAAAGTATACTTTGAGGGAGTAATCATTTATTTTTCCCGAAATGCATTATTTCATATAGAACTAACGACTGCATATATTTGATGATTAAAAGTATGCAGAATTATTATTATACTGAATTTATTACATTATCACAGCCAAAATGGCAGTGATAATGTAATAAATTCAGTATAATAAAAAATAATAAATTTATCCTTAAATTGAAAATTTCTCCCTCAAAGTATACTTTCCTAGATAAGTATGCTTTGCAATGTTGCTGAAATAGGCTACTGGTTTCAATCAGCTACAACGAGTATTATTTATCAATACATCTGTCACACCGATATGAACACTGAGGAACAGGCTATATTGTTACGTAATACATGCTGATCGATAACAAATTGTTATATCCTGTATAGACTCTATACGCATGTCCGTGTCACAACGGATTCAAAACTGACATTTCATTGATTGTACAATGTCACAGGACGTTACTGGTTGACATCGGTGTACATGATGCAACATCTGCATTCTTTACAACAAAAATTATTTCATGTGTTCTCATTTTTTGGCATAAAACGTTTCTTGATAAATAGAATACCATACTACCGTATTAACCCTAAATATTCGGACACAATTTGCAAATTACATCCAAATAGTAATTCCCAATAACCTCCGAAGGGAAGCACATTTAATACATATTGTTTTAAAGTCACTCTTTTTATTAAATTTTCGACCACATGTGGTCGAAAATTTAATAAAAAGAGTGACTTTAAAACAATGTACAGTCAAACCTGTGAATAAAGGCCAGCCATGGGAAGTAAAAAATCTGGCCTTTGTTCACAGGTGAACCCTAAATATTTGGACACAATTTGCTTTGGGAAACCCCTATTATAGGGGTTTCCCAAAACAAATTGTATCCAAATGCATTGTTATTGTGAGGAAACCAGTACTGCCAAACTAACCCTAAATATTGGCAACATCACTGTTGTAGGGGAACCATATACTTGTATGTGTTTCCCATTTAAATGGTGTCCAAATATTTAGGGTTATGACGATAGTATCTTTTGATCTCAAATCCATGTGGCTCAGCTCGGTAACGATAGGCAATGCTAGAAAATGAGCATCGGAATTCATATGTGTTTCCTAGCCTTGCCTGATACAGTTGATATCAAAAGACACTAACCTGTAGCCTATTTCAGCAACATTGCAAAGTATACTTTTCTAGCAAAGTATACGTTGAGGGAGAAATTTTCCATTTTAGGATAAATTTATTAATTTTTATTATACTGAATTTATTACATAAAATAAATTCATTATAATAATTCTGCATACTTTTTATCATCAAATATATGCAGTCATTAGTTCTATATGAAATAATGCATTTCAGGAAAAATAAATGATTACTCCCTCAAAGTATACTTTGCTAGAAAAGTATACTTTGCAATGTTGGTGAAATCGGTTACAGATGTTGTCTATATATGCCCCAATGGCTAGGCTCGCTCAGAAACAGTAGGAATTCTGAGTCATTTCCTAGCGATGCCTGATAAACTAAATATGTGGCTGCGACTGCAGAAATTGGGCTTATGGGTATTGCGACCAGTGTAGATCCAGATCAGCCTGTGCATCCGCAGAATGATCAAGATCTGCACTGTTCGCCATGCCATCAATGAAATACCCACAATGTTTCTAACAAGCAATATAAATTGTTATTGGGCTACAACCGTGTGTTATTTGATCAGGCGCCACACTGGTCACAAATACCATAAGTCCCTTTCTCCAGCGACAGCCACATATCAAAAAAACACTGATGAATTTCATATTTGGCTGTGACTGGAGAAATGGGACTTATGGGATTTGCGACCTTGCAAACAGTGTAGATCCAGATCAGACTGTGCATTCACACGGTCTGATCAGGATCTGCACTGTTTGCCATGCCATCAATGAAACATCCCAGGATCTACACACAAATAACATAACATCTTATTATTCTCACTACATTTCTCCCCAATCAGTGTGTGCTGATGGGACTACAGCCAAGTTCTGCAAGAATGGCGGTCTCCCATGCCGAGATTGTGAAACTACCAACTCTGAGACCGCGGGCCAGGCACCCGATGACCAGGGCAAGTGTCCATGTAAGTTAATTGCTGTGTGTATGTAAAGTTAATTGATGGGGGATGTCAGTTAATTGCTGGGTAAATGTAAGTTAATTGATGGGGGATGTCAGTTAATTTGTGGATGGATGTCAGTTAATTGCTGGGTGAATGTAAGTTAATTGTAGTGCAGTGACCCCATGTATGTTCTATTCTGTTTAATCAATGGAGGAATGAATTAAAAGTTTAATCAATAGTTAATTGATGGATGATGCCAGTTAATTGGTCGGTGAATGTACGTTATTCAATGGATAACACGGCCGTAGACATCTCCACTGCAGCTATGGTGTGCCATGGCACTATTTCGGCTCTAGAACGCAGGAAGCACCATTTTGTGGGTCTATGTTGAATTTATGAACTTAATTCGGGGTGGCGGTGATAGGGCCCCCAGACCGCTGTTAGTTGATAAATGGATAAATAGTTAATTGATGGGTGAATGCGAGTTAATTGTTGTGTGAATGTAAGCTAATTGATGCGTTAATGTCTGTTAATTGATGGGCGAATGTAAGCTAATTGATGGATGATTGAATGAAAGTTAACTGATTGGTGAATGTAGGTTAACTGATGTGTGAATGTAAATTAATTATCATGAAGGTTTCGTAAATTGAAATTGCATGATATCGCTGTAATGTACTTGTAGGTGAAGAGTGTCCAAATGGCGAATCACCCAAGAAGTGTTCGGCGAAGTGTAAGCCAAACTCGTGCAAGCGGTTCCCGGAGGCGACATGTCGCGTGGACCGCTGTACCTGCAAGAAGGTGTACACAGATGCTGCAGACAATCCTGTTGACTGTACAAAGAGTGAGTACCTTAATAACACTAAGTATTTGGACATAATTTGTGTCCAAATACAGTCCATACTCGTTAAAATAGGGGTTTCCCAAACAAATTGTATCCAAATACAGTCTACACACGTAATAGGGGTTTCTCAAACAAATTGTATGCAACTACAGTCTACACTCGGAATAGGAGTTTCTCAAACAAATTGTATCCAAATACAGTCTACACTTGGAATAGGGGTTTCTCAAACAAATTGTATCCAAATACAGTCAACACTCCGAATAGGGGATTGTCAAACAAATTGTATCCAACTACAGTCTACACGTGAATAGGGGTTTCCCAAACAAATTGTATCCAAATACAGTCCACTCTCGGAATAGGGGTTTCTCAAACAAATTGTATCCACATACAGTCCACACTCGGAATAGGGGTTTCCCAAATAAATTGTATCCACATACAGTCTACACTCGGAATAGGGGTTTCCCAAATAAATTGTATCCAAGTACAGTCTACACTCGGAATAGGGGTTTCCCAAACAAATTGTATCCAAATACAGTCTACACTCGGAATAGGGGTTTCCCAAATAAATTGTATTCAAGTACAGTCTACACTTGGAATAGGGGTTTCCCAAATAAATTGTATCCAAGTACAGTCTACACTCGGAATAGGGGTTTCCCAAACAAATTGTATCCAAATACAGTCTACACTCGGAATAGGGGTTTCCCAAACTAATTGTATCCAAATACAGTCTACACTTGGAATAGGGGTTTCCCAAACAAATTGTATCCAAATACAGTCTACACTCGGAATAGGGGTTTCCCAAACTAATTATATCCAAATACAGTCGAGTTGTTACATAGGAAAACATATACTTGGGACCAGTAGCCGATTTCACCAACATTGCAAAGTATACTTTTCTAGCAAAGTATACTTTGAGGGAGTATTCATTTATTTTTCCTGAAATGCATTATTTCATATAGAACTAACAACTGCATATAGTTGATGATTAAAAGTATGCATACTTATTATACTGAATTTATTACATTATCACAGCCAATTTGCCAATTTGGCTGTGATAATGTAATAAATTCAGTATAATAAAAATTAATAAAGTTATCCTTAAATTGAAAATTTCACCCTCAAAGTATACTTTGCTAGATAAGTATACTTTGCAATGTTGGTGAAATAGGTTACAGGAATTGCACTTTGAATTTGAAGATAGTTTGAGGTAACGGGTGTAGACTTCCATTGGCATTGTGATAAACTGGTACAACTATCCTAACCTTAACCCTTAGACCGCTACACACAACAATTGTCGTCTGCTGTTGGTTTTATATCACGCCTTATTTCTCAATAAAAACATGGTTTGATAGCACTTCAGAATAATTTCCAATGGAAATGATTCTGAAGTGCTGATCAAAGCATGTTGTCAATTATTCTAAAGTGCTGTTAAAGCAGGTTTTTGATGATAAAAATGTAAAATAGAAAATCAACAGCAGACGACAAAAAATTAAGATAGCGGTGTAAGGGTTTAATATTGCGACATTTCATTGTGGGTAATCATATATTTATATGTGCTTCTCCAGAATTTATTCTGTCCGAATATTTAGGGTTATCATGGTATGCTACATTACAGACTGTTACTGGAGAAATTGTATGTACGGCATTTGATTACTGGGTTGGCTTCAGTGTAATAAGTCCATAGCCTGTTTTTTGTAAGTTAAGGTCCCTGGGGGTCGTTTCACTAAACTTCATACGACTAAAATGTTCATAAGAGCAAATTTAGAATCGTCTGGAGATTTCAATTGATGGATTTACATTTATTGAACATAGGCTGCATATGCAGCCTATGCTCAATAAATGTAAATCCAACATTTGTTTACAAGAAAATTTTGCACTTACGAACATTTTAGTCGTACAAAGTTTAGTGAAACGGGCCCATGGTTTGTCCAGTTTAGAGGTGTTCCACTTCAAGTCTAGCTTTCGAGCTCTGCGACGATGTCTGTGCTTTGTGATCGTGACATTATCGTTACACAATAATTACCCGAACAGAAGATTCTTGGTTGCCCGATTTAGAAAGGTTTCACTGTATGTCCTAGGTCACCATTTGAGCTGCACATGTCTGTTTCTTGCAGTCCACTCGCAATGTGCACGAACCAAGACCATGAATGAAAAGGAGAGGAGAGCGATGCAAGCTGCCGTAAGTATCCACAAACTTCTCTGTATGTTAGCAGTGAAAATAACAGTATAAATATGTAGCACTGAATGGTGTACTTCAGCCTGATTAGCCCTCACCGATAGGGGATATAGCATTAACCCTTAGACTGCTACAAACAACAATTGTCGTCTGCTGTTGCTTTTATATCTTGCCTTATTTCTGAATAAAAACATGGTTTGACAGCACTTCAGAATCATTTCCATAGCATTAACCCTTAGACTGCTACAAACAACAATTGTCGTCTGCTGTTGCTTTTATATCTTGCCTTATTTCTGAATAAAAACATGGTTTGACAGCACTTCAGAATCATTTCCAATGGAAATGATTCTGAAGTGCTGTCAAAGCATGTGTTATAGAGTACCAATTTGATGGACTGAATGGCAAACAGTATAAACCCTGATTGAACCATGCAGATGCTTTGTCCAATCTGAGACTAGACTGGTTGCTCCTTTGTTCATATGGAATCAGGTCATGACCTCTGAGTAACTTGTCTGCAGAAACCAGACCTCTTTTAATGGGCTAAATGCCCAGGTCAAATAGCTTGGGGTCACACAAAAGGAATGCAGGATCTCTGTTGAAATTCTGAATTGTTGTCTGCAAGTATTGTGAAATTTCATAGATCATGTAATAACTCTTTTGAGACTGTACATTGATGACTAGTATTTGAGCTACACTGAGTCAAAACTTAATACTATAACATGTAGTTGTTTACAGTCATTTGCATATTACAGTTAGTTCCAGATATGATTCAGAAGACAGTCCGATGTCTAATTTGACTTTGATATTCGTATTAAAAGCCAATTTAGACATAGTTCTAATTTCATTTCGTCATTGATATTTGCTGTGTGTATGTAGATGAATGGATGAAATGTGCATGTAAAATATCTAAGGTTTGCATTCAATGAGTAATTAATTATAGCAATTTGAACTGTGTTGAACAAACACAGTTCTCGGGAAAAGTCTGCATTGTGTGCATTTCATGCCGAGTGGTCAGGTGCTTTCCATAAGGTCCACCGTTGCCAAGTATAAAGGCCATTGTTTGGGTTGCCAGGGAGCTCTTGGGAATATTACAGTATAGAATCAACATGTGTCTTTGTCTTTTCATCTTTCGATCAAATTGAGCCTAATTCCCAAAGTCTAAAATAAGTAAAAGTAAATTAATAAATAGCATTAAACAACGCTCGTTGTAACAATTGGTGGAGAGTCTTTAGATCCTCGGTCAGTTAAATTGGACATTAATTAAGTTTTAGTAAACATGGCAACTAACGGTTTCGACTTCAATGTGTTACAACATTTTTCCGGCAATGGACACGAAGACGCAAAATTATGGTTAACTAGATTTCAACTGCTATTTACATGTAATATTTGGTTCACATGGTTGTTTATCCATATTTCATTTGGGGACCAAATGTTTCGAACCAGGAGGGTATTGTTATAGAGTACCAATTTGATGGACTGAATGGCAAACAGTATAAACCCTGATTGAACCATGCAGATGCTTTGTCCAATCTGAGACTAGACTGGTTGCTCCTTTGTTCATATGGAATCAGGTCATGACCTCTGAGTAACTTGTCTGCAGAAACCAGACCTCTTTTAATGGGCTAAATGCCCCGGTCAAATAGCTTAGGGTCACACAAAATGAATCAGGATCTCTGTTGAAATTCTGAATTGTTGTCTGCAAGTATTGTGAAATTTCATAGATCATGTAATAACTCTTTTGAGACTGTACATTGATGACTAGTATTTGAGCTACACTGAGTCAAAACTTAATACTATAACATGTAGTTGTTTACAGTCATTTGCATATTACAGTTAGTTCCAGATATGATTCAGAAGACAGTCCGATGTCTAATTTGACTTTGATATTCGTATTAAAAGCCAATTTAGACATAGTTCTAATTTCATTTCGTCATTGATATTTGCTGTGTGTATGTAGATGAATGGATGAAATGTGCATGTAAAATATCTAAGGTTTGCATTCAATGAGTAATTAATTATAGCAATTTGAACTGTGTTGAACAAACACAGTTCTCAGGAAAAGTCTGCATTGTGTGCATTTCATGCCGAGTGGTCAGGTGCTTTCCATAAGGTCCGCCGTTGCCAAGTATAAAGGCCATTGTTTGGGTTGCCAGGGAGCTCTTGGGAATATTACAGTATAGAATCAACATGTGTCTTTGTCTTTTCATCTTTCGATCAAATTGAGCCTAATTCCCCAAGTCTAAAATAAGTAAAAGTAAATTAATAAATAGCATTAAACAACGCTCGTTGTAACACATGTTGTAAATTATTCTAAAGTGCTGGCATGTTTTTGATGATAACAATGGAAAATAGAAAATAAACAGCAGACGACAAAAAAAATAAGATAGCGGTCTAAGGGTTAATATTTACATCTCCATTCACCCATATAAGCCAGTATTATTGGACTGTACGGTTTCTTTTGTTGATGAGTAGATGTACATGTGACTGCAGGAATGGGGCCTAGGGACTTTGTGACCAGTGTAGGTCCTGAATAGACAGCACACTCATGTAGCCTGATAATATCTACAGTGAAATCTCTCTAAACCGGACACCCTGGGAGGTCCCCAGGGTGTCCGGCTTAGAGAGGTTTCACTGTAAATCAGAGTTAAACATGTATCTGATCAACTTTGGGGGCAATTTTGTTATTTCTTCACCAAAAATGGCAAGTTGGGTGTGCTTTAGAATCGTCTCATTGAGACGATTCTAAAGAACTCCCAACTTACCATTTTTGGTGAAGAACTAAAAAAAATACCTTGAATATTTGGTTAAATTACGCATCTTAACTGGAGCTCTGATGTATGTGCATACGTGCATGCGTGCGACCTATCAATAACTTATTAAACACTCCACCGATTTTGAAAATATTTGCCCACACTGTGCCTGAATGGTGTTTTGTTGCATATGACCCACGTCCGACCGCCCAAGGTCACGGTCACTGAGGAATTGTGTTCACCTTGTTTGTAAGGCAAATGCATTAAAAAATTTTTTTTTACTTTCAAGGTTGCTAGCGAGGGGATTAGCTTAGTAATAATTCCAGCACAAAAATATTTACACAATTCCCTAACATTTGATTGGTCCGTTGCAAGGCTCCGTCCAAAATTTATATCCCAGTAAACTCCATGCCGAACTACTTTCCGTAACCGTCAGGCGCAGTTAAAATAATTCTTAAGAAAATGGAAAATAAACACATTTTCTAAAAAGGCCATTCATTCCTATAATAACCAATAGGATAAAAATAAACAATTGGCGATAAAAAATTACAATTTCCGAAAAAAAATATATATATGAAAATTGAAAATATTTTTTATCGCCAATTGTTTATTTTTATCGCCAATTGCGAAAGTGGCTTTTCGAAGTTTATACCCCGATAAATTCCACAAAAAGGCCATTCATTCCTATAATAATGATGCCCTTATTTCTAATACAATACATTTTCATAATATTTACATGGAGAAATAACAATTAACTCTTTGCATGCTGGGAAACTTGTGGACTATTAATAGTTCAAAAATAGCATTATAATAGCATTACGGTATGTTTTCTTTTCTTTTGTTTCTGTAAGTATCGTGAATATGTCTTGGAATTTCATCAGAATTGAGTCCGGAGGACATATTTAGAGAGAAATAAGAACCCATACTCATAATTTGTTGGATGTTATTCTCACCGCTAGCATGCAAAGAGTTAAGGATGAGAATTGGGAAGTACTGCTTGTTCAATAGAGTGTTGCTTAACCCTTAGAAGGCGGGAACCGAAAATTGTCGTCTGCTGTTGTTTCTTATGTGTATTTTCTCTAAATGAAAACATAGTTTGGCAGCAGTTAAGAATCATTTCCATTGGAAATGATTTCTAGATTGCTGTCAAAGCAGGTCTTTGATAAAAAAGTGGAGAAAAAAAACAAAAAACTGCAGACTACAAATTTTAGTTCAGCATTGTAAGGGTTAAGTTATAATTGAATGGCCCTTTCAATATTGGTGACACTATAATACCCTACACACAATTTATGTGTGAGCAGTGTTTATTTCTTCAATATGGCTGTGACTGGAGAAATGGGACTTATGGGTTCTGCAACCAGTGTAGATCCAGATCCGACTATACATCCACACAGTCCGATTAGGTCCCATCCCTAATTAAACATTAACCCTTACACCGCTACTCACAACAAGTGTCGTCTGTTGCTGCTTTTATATATTGACTTATTTCTCAATAAAAACATAGTTCGACAGCACTTCAGAATCATTTCCAATGGAAATTATTCTGAAGTGTTGTCAAAGCATGTTGTAAATTATTCTAAAGTGCTGTTAAAGCATGTTTTTGATGATAAAACTGGAAAATAGAAAATAAACAGCAGACGACAACATAATTAATATAACGGTGTAAGGGTTAAACATTAAACCCATTCACTTTTCCTCTGACAGGGCATCACAGAGAACCTACCTGACACAATCGCCTGTAACGACAAGAACGGGTTTGAGTCGGCGTGTAACAACGGCAAGTGTTCGTGCCTGAACGCAGCGACCGGGGTTCGCGCGACAAATGACGAGGTGGATGCTGACGCCCTCAACTGTGGTAAGACATATATGGAGAATACCATGCTAGTGTCTTTTGATATTAATTTATCTGTAGCCTATTTCACCAACATTGCAAAGTATACTTATCTAGCAAAGTATACTTTGAGGGAGAAATTTTCAATTTAATGATAAATTTATTAATTTTTATTACACTGAATTTATTACATTATCACAGCCATTTTGGCTGTGATAATGTAATAAATTCTGTATAATAATTCTGCATACTTTTAATCATCAAATATATGCAGTGGTTAGTTCTATATAAAATAATGCATTTTGGGAAAATAAATGATTAATCCCTCAAAGTATACTTTGCTAGATAAGTATACTTTGCAATTTTGATGAAACCGGCTACTGGTGATGATGGTAGGACACGCGTAGGAATTCCTACCGTTTCCGAGCCGGAATAAACTCAATATCAAAAGACACTAGCATGGTATTCGCTAGCATTGTTTATTATTATCTTTATAGGGTAATGTTTTAGGCTACACAATGATTATTATGTGATATTATGACATGCATTTCATTGAAAAGAACACAGACTTGTTTACATTGCATACAGTAGTACACTGACGTCGTTCGGTAACGTCATGTGACGCTGTTCATCCAATGAAACGTCAGTTTTCAATTAGGTGTAACCCGAATATTCATACGAGATTATGTTATCAGCCAGAATGTATTTGGCCAATACAAAGCGTGTTACCTGATAATATATTATACTGAATTTATTACATTATCACAGCCATTTTGGCTGTGATAATGTAATAAATTCAGTATAATAAAAATATAGTGAACTGGGATTCTATTCTACTGCGGGATGGTTTGTGGTCGATGGGTCGGGTCATTGGACTTCAGTACGGGAGTTTGTGGGTTCAATCCCTGGCTTAGGCTTCTGTTTCCACAGTCACAGCCACAAATGACCTTAGCTGTTGCCGCGACATTCACTTTCGATTCCACAGTCAGGGCTAGGGGTTAGAACACATGAGTTCCAATCCGGAGGTTGTGGGTTAAAATCTCGCCTAGGACATCAAAAATACTTTCATTATACCGGTATTTCCATTCCACTGGTCTGACGGATGACAGTTTAAACTGTGGTCCCATCTCTATATGACCTTAGCTGTTGCTGGGATGTTAAAACCCTTTCACTTTCGGTTTTACAGAGGCCACACAGAAGAAGTCGAAAGTATTGCAGGGCAAACTGAAGTTAAAGCTGTCTAAGACGCCACTATCACAATACACAAAACCCCAACGGGAGGAAATGAAAACGTGTGTACCTTTCTGTATATGAGTACCGTAATGACCCTAAATATTTGGACACAATTTGTTTTGGGAAACACCAAAACAAATTGTATCCAAATACATTGTTATTGGGAGAAACCAGTACAGCCATACTAACCCTAAATATTCGGACACCATTTGTTTTGGGAAACCCCTATCAAATACATTGTTGTTATTGTGATACAGCAATTTTAACCGTATATATATTTGGACAATCCTGGACTGGTCTTCCCAATGTAGGCATTTGATTTACCATATCTTCCTTTAGCAGTAGCCAATGCAATGGAACAGACAAGTCTTCATCCCTATCCTTCTTTCTTGCACACGCCCCTGTTTACCCCCCCCCCCCCCTTCTCGCTTGAATATTGTAGGCTGTGAGTTCAATCCTCACCCTAGGCGTGAAAAATACTAACATAGCACAGTCGAACCTGTGCTAAAGACCACCTCCGAATAGCAATGACCTGGCTGTAAAGGCCACGCTTTTGTTGTCCCAATGGCACAATTACTATATAAATGACTTCAACCTGTGAAGCTGCACTGGTCAGAAATCCCATAAGCCCCACTTCTCCAGTCACAGCCTTGTTTAGCCATTACCATATGAGACACGCCATGTGATTTTATACCTTCGGACATCTGCGCAATTTCATGAAGAAAATTTACAATATTTTTCATAAATAAAGTCAAAAGTTGACAAAATTTAGAGTATTTTCCGTAAATGGCGTCAACAGTTGACAAAAGTTTCAGAGTACATTTTGTAAATGTATTTCATGAAATTACGCAGATGTCCGAAGGTACAAAATGACATGGCGTGTCTCATATAGAATACAACCGGAGATCTGTAGCCAACATTGCAAAGTATACTTTTCTAGCAAAGTATATATACTTTGAGGGAGTAATCCTTTATTTTTCCTGAAATGCATTTTGTCATATAGAACTAACGACTGCATATATTTGATGATTAAATGTATGCAGAGTTATTATACTGAATTTATTACATTATCACAGCCAAATGGCTGTGATAATGTAATAAATTCAGTATAATAAAAAATAATAAAATTATCCTAAAATTGAAAATTTCTCCCTCAAAGTATACTTTGCTAGATAAGTATACTTTGCAATGTTGGTGAAATAGGTTACAGAAACAACTTACTAACCTCTCGTGTTTCGCTTCTTCAGGGGACTAACGAAGGTTATTGTATTGAAAACAGACCTCGCAGTGTTAAACATTATGGTGAGTCTTATTTGTATATCTTGAGTTACTGCATAAACTGGGCTTTCACAGTAATAACACAGTTTATTATATACCTACCCATGAAATACATAGTTATACGATGTAAATAAGTCATATGTTCTCATCGATGAAATAAACAACTTCCGGTGAAAATATGACTTCTATATGCATAACGGGCATCTGCAGTGCCGAGTGCAAATAGGCTGCAAATACACATTCATTACCGTATACAGTCTAAAAAAACTGCTAATTTCCATGGAGCGGTATATAATAAACAGAATATTCATATTTTTGCAACGAATATGACATATATGTTCATCTCGTGGTGTGACATGTCCATATTTCACGAGTGCCTAACGGCACTCGTGAAATATGGACATCTCACACCACTCGATGAACATATATGTCTCTATGTAATAATTGCAGCACAAAAATATTTACACAATTCCCTAACATTTGATTGGTCCGTAGCAAGTCTCTGTCCAAAATTTATATCCCAGTAAACTCCCATGCCGAACTACTTTCCATAACCGTCAGGCGCAGTTAAAATAATAACGGAAAATAAACACATTTTCTTCGTGAATTTATTTCAAATGCTGGAATTATAAGGAATGAATGGCCTTTTTGTGGAATTTATCGGGGATATAAACTTGGAAAAATCACGTGAATACTGGACGAATCCTTCCGGCCTTCGTCCAGTATTCCCGCGACTTTTCCAAGGATAAATTCCACAAAAAGGCCATTCATTCCTATAATAAAAATCATAATAATACACCAGTGGGATAAATATGGAAATGAGCCCGCTACAGAAAACATGTTTAACAGGTAATGAATGAGTACATCTTCAAATTATGATCATGTGCTTATGCAATAAATAGATTGGAACAGAACTTGTTGACTGAGTTCATAAGAAACGAGGCTCGTTTCTTATGAAATCAGTAACTCATTAAATCAGTTTAATAAATATCATATTATATCGTCACTCATGTAAGATCCTCTATTTATACCCCAAACATACAAAGTAGTATTCGTATTTCCGATCGTCCGTCTGTCCGTCCAATTGTAAGATTTGCGGTAACATTTTCGGGTAGTACCATTATATCTGAAACCGTGAGTCTGATTGACTTGAAACTTCATATACTTCTGCATCATCATCCATATTTTCATTCTATAGCCCACCCATGCGTCTTTCATGCCCAAGATCCAGGCCAAATGACTTAGAATATAGAATATATTTGTTGCTCGGAACAGGCGGCGGGCGGGGTATCCGTGAGCCCCTGCTCACTTGCTCTAGTATGTATAATGTATACATGTAGAAAGTCACACTTGGCGCCAAGTGATCTTATATGGTACTAAACCTGCTCAAATTTTACGGCTACATAAACAATGCAGAAACAATAATTTTTTCCATAATATTAACATAATATTAAAGTACATGTATAGTAAAATTTAAGAATGCGCCTTCTTTTTATTTCGGGAAATTTTGAGAAAAAATTTCCCATGTTAAATGTCCATATACCAGTACATCAATTTAACTTTTGTTTTCTTAGTTACATCATTTCCAAGCTATCTAGCCTTTTTTTTACTGACTCCTCCTGCCGCGCCTGCAGCTCTTGTCCCATGTTAAATTCCCATAGAGAAATAAATTTTCTTAATAAAATCAATATTTGACCAAATTTTACAAAATAAAGACGGCTGATTCTTAAATTTTGATAAATTTTAATATTAAAATATTTACAAAATTGACGATATTTTCTGTAAATGACGTCAAAAGAAAAGAAAATATTCAGAGAAATATGGAATGGAAATACGCAATTGCTCTAAACATTTCAACTTTCTATATCATTTATAGAAAATATCACAGCTGGTGTAATTATTTTTCATGAATAATCGCACGTCTTCGTAGGTAGAAAATAACACGACTTTTCACATATATGAGACATGCCATGATAAGGAATTAGTAATTGAGCATTTTCACTCCATCATTTCTGAAGCAATTGGGTATTTCAAAGTTTTAATTGGGTAAAATAAAATTACACTACTGTTTACACATCAACAGACAGCAATTATTGAATAGTTTTCTTCTAAATGAAACATGTCTTGGCATTTCATTAGAATTGTCTCCTTGGAGACAATTCTAATGAAATACCAAGATGTGTTTTCATGGAAAAATAAGAAAATATGCTATATTTGTGGTCTGTTTATTGTTTTCTATAGCATGATAAAGATACCACAAATATTTCATTGCTTTTTGATACTCACTACTTCTGATTTCAATTTGGTTTTTGGCAATTTTAATTGGGTATTTACGCAAATACGCAGCTTATCTGGAGCCCTGGCATGTGATTGTGTACCTTTGGACATCTGCATAATTTCATGGGATACGTTTACAAAATTTACAATATTTCCCGTAAATGGCGTCAAAAGTTGACATATATTCCGCATGTACTCAACTTGTGACTTTATTTATGAAAAATATTGTAAATTTTGTAAACGTATTTAATGAAGGTTCAAAATCACATGGCGTGCCTCATATGTGTGATGTATTATGGAGATTGTACCTACAGAGGCCCGTTTCACTAAACTTTGTGCGACTAAAATGTTTGTAGGTGAAAATTTAGTATCGACTGGAAATTTCAATTGATGGATTTACATTTATTGAACATAGGCTGCATATGCAGCCTATCCTTATGCAGCCTATGCTCAATAAATGTGAATCCAATAATTGTTTACAAGCAAACTTTGTTAATGTGAGATTTAGAGACTATCATAATTTTACACTTACAAACATTTTAGTCATAAGAAGTTTTGTTTTTCATAACGGCTCCCTCCATGGTGAATAATGCATAGTAGGGATAGAAAAGGGTTATTATTTCCCTAATTATTGCCATGTAAACCAAAAACCGCCACTTAAGGTGGCGCCACTTTAATTTTGTGTCAACAGTATTACTGAAAGACACCCGGATGTTGATAAGTACTACTTCCATGCTGGGACCAGTTATGAATATTATAAATGCTAATTATTACTATTTAATGACTGTAGCAGACTTTAATTTTCTGAAATAAATTGGACTTTTGTCCCTATTATTTCCCTAATTATCGTCATGAAAACCAAAAACCACCAAAATGTGAAAC
This sequence comes from Conchocele bisecta, assembly GCA_029237695.1. Lineage (NCBI taxonomy): Eukaryota > Metazoa > Mollusca > Bivalvia > Lucinida > Thyasiridae > Conchocele > Conchocele bisecta. Next base: position 63,140,969 of record CM055271.1, on the reverse strand, counting down.
AGACAGTAATAAAGTGGAAAATTCACTTATTTGAGCTGACACATTTTCAACTTTGGTTTCTCTTTTTTACTCATTTATTGCATTATATTGGGGAAAAGAATGTGATAAATTCAATAATCCATTTGCAAAAATGAAATACACATTGATTTGGAAAGCAAGGTGTATAATACTATAATAAGACACAATGCTTATCTGGAGGTTAACTGTGTGTATACCGTGTCCATTTTCCCGTACTATTGTAGCTATACGATGGCAGTGTGATGGCGGATGTGACGGTGGAGGGAGCAAACTCGGACACGGACATCACGACGAACGTGCTCGCCTGGAATGCGGAGGTGTTGGACGGTAACGTGTCCCTCAATATCACAGGGGAGATACTCAACCTGTCGGAGCCGACCAATGAGCTACTGACGGCCGAGGATCTCGGGTCAGACCCGACACCGATACCCATCGACGATGACGACGACGATGAAACAACAATAATCATCATAGTGATCGTAGTGGCGGTCGTTGTCATTATTATTATAGGCGTCTCAATTTTCGTGAGTAGTCAAAAACTCTGTATATGTGTCTGTAACTGGTGAAATGGGGCTTATGGTATATGCGACCAGTATAGCTCCTGATCAAATAGCACACTCCTGTAGCCTGATAACGATCTTTATTTCTTGCTAGAAGCATGACGGGTGTTTCATTGATGGGAATGGCGAAAAGTGCAGATCGTGATCAGACTGTGCGGATGCACAGGCTGATCTGGATCTGCGCTGGTCGCAAATCCTATTAGCCCCATTTCGCCATTATAAAATTTGGTGTAACTTGCTCCAAAGGTAATTATTTACAAGGTGCTATCAACTATCTCATGCAAATATACAACATGTTTGATACATTAGTTATATTTTTGTCATATCCAAAATATACAATGGCCATGTTACACTGTTACATCTCCACTCACCTAATTTTATTACTGCAGGTATGACAACATTCCACTAGCAACACCTTTATGATAGCAGTACAAGTCCATATAAAATCAATATTCCTTATTGCATTCAATACAGTATCCTCTGTGTACAGGTAAGATGGAAATGATTCTAAAGTGCTGTCAAAGCATGTTATTGATGAGAAAAATGGAAAATAAACATCAGACGACAAAAATTAATATAGCAGTGAAATGGTAAAATTTAATTTCAGTGCTACACATCTTCGCGGAGGAAGAAGGAGACGGATATCCACTTTGACAATCTGCATGTGAGTATTTAGTTATTATACCCCCCCCCCCCCACACCCTCCCCCACTTCCCGGCTTACAAAATATGTCAAGGGATATGGTAATAACCCTAAATATTTGGACGCCATTTATTCCAGGAAAGACATATGGTATATGGTTACAATGAGTATGGCTGCATGAAATTGAGTATGGCTGCATGAATCAAGTATTTGGTTACATTGAGTATGGCTGCATGAATCAAGTATATGGTTACATTGAGTATGGCTGCATGAATCAAGTATGTGGTTACATTGAGTATGGCTGCATGAATCAAGTATATGGTTACATTGAGTATGGCTGCATGCATCTAGTATATGGTTACATTGAGTATGGCTGCATGAAATTGAGTATGGCTGCATGAATCAAGTATATGGTTACATTGAGTATGGCTGCATGAATCAAGTATATGGTTACATTGAGTATGGCTGCATGAATCTAGTATATGGTTACATTGAGTATGGCTGCATGAATCTAGTATATGGTTACATTGAGTATGGCTGCATGAAATTGAGTATGGCTGCATGAATCAAGTAATATGGTTACATTGAGTATGGCTGCATGAATCAAGTATATGGTTACATTGAGTATGGCTGCATGAATCTAGTATATGGTTACATTGAGTATGGCTGCATGACATTGAGTATGGCTGCATGAATCAAGTATTTGGTTACATTGAGTATGGCTGCATGAATCAAGTATATGGTTACATTGAGTATGGCTGCATGAATCAAGTATGTGGTTACATTGAGTATGGCTGCATGAATCAAGTATATGGTTACATTGAGTATGGCTGCATGCATCTAGTATATGGTTACATTGAGTATGGCTGCATGAAATTGAGTATGGCTGCATGAATCAAGTATATGGTTACATTGAGTATGGCTGCATGAATCAAGTATATGGTTACATTGAGTATGGCTGCATGAATCTAGTATATGGTTACATTGAGTATGGCTGCATGAATCTAGTATATGGTTACATTGAGTATGGCTGCATGAAATTGAGTATGGCTGCATGAATCAAGTATATGGTTACATTGAGTATGGCTGCATGAATCAAGTATATGGTTACATTGAGTATGGCTGCATGAATCTAGTATATGGTTACATTGAGTATGGCTGCATGACATTGAGTATGGCTGCATGAATTAAGCATATGGTTACATTGAGTATGGCTGCATGAAATTGAGTATGGCTGCATGAATCAAGTATATGGTTACATTGAGTATGGCTGCATGAATCTAGTATATGGTTACATTGAGTATGGCTGCATGAAATTGAGTATGGCTGCATGAATCTAGTATATGGTTACATTGAGTATGTCTGCATGAATCAAGTATATGGTTACATTGAGTATGGCTGCATGAATCTAGTATATGGTTACATTGAGTATGGCTGCATGAAATTGAGCATAGCTGCATGAATCAAGTGGATGGTTACATCGAGTATGGCTGCATGAATCAAGTATATGGTTACATGGAGTATGGGCTGCATGACACTAAGTATGGCTGCATGAATCAAGTATATGGTTACTTGAGTATGGCTGCAATGACACTGAGTAAGGGCCTGCATGAAATCATATGGTTTACATTGAGTATGGCTGCAATGAACATGAGTATGGCTGGCAATGATCAAGTATATTGTTACATTAGTATGGCTGCATGAATCAAGTGATAAGGTTCAATTGAGTAGGCTGCATGAAATCAAGTATATGGTTTACATTGAGTATGGCTGCATGAATCAAGTTTTATGGTTCATTGAGTATGGCTGCATGAACATTGATAATGGCTGCATGAAAACAAGCTATGGTTTACATGAGTAGCTGCATGAAATTGAGTAGGGCTGCATGAATCAAGTATATGTTACATGTTAGGGCTGCATGAAACTAGTATATGGTTACAATGAGATGGCTGCATTAAATTTAGTATGGCTGCATGAATCAGTATAGGTAACATTGAGTATGGCTGCATGAATCTAGTATATGGGTTACATTGAGTAGGCTGCTGAAATCAAGTATATGTTACATTGATATTGCTGCATGAATCAAGTATAATGGTACATTGATAATGGCTGCATGAATATAGTATGCTGCATGTTAATGGCAATGCATGAATCAATTGTATAATGTCACATTGAGTATGGCTGCATGAATCAAGTGTATATGGTTACATTGAGTATGAACTGCATGAAATCTTAAAGTATAAGGTTACATTTGAGGTAGGCGGCATTGACATGTTTAATCTAGCTGGCATAATAAGCAATTAATGGTTACATTGAGTATGGCTGCAGAAATTGAGTATGGCTGGCATGAATCAAGTAAATATGGCATTACATTGGAGTATGGGCTGCATGAATCTAGGTATATTGGTTAACAATTGAGGTTTGGGCTGCATGAAAATTTAGTATGGCGCATGATCAAGTATAGGGGTAACATGGATATGGGCTGCAATGATCAAGGTATTTATGTTAACATGGATATGGCTGCATGAATCAAGTAAAATTATGATACCTTGAGTATTGGCTGCATGAAATCAAAAGTTATAAGTTACATGAAGTATGGCTGGCATGAAATAGTATGGCTGCATGAAATCAATATATGTTTACATTGAGTATGGCTGCATGAATCAATGAATTAGGTTACAATGAGTTATACCTGCAAGATTGTGTATGGCTGCATGAATCTAGGTTATATTGTTAACCAATTGGTAACGGCTGCAATGAAATTGAGTATGGCTGCATGAATCAGAAATGTTGTACATGCGTATTGGCTGCATGAATCAAGTATAAGGTTACATTCATATGGCTGCAATGGAAATTGAGTATGGTGCATTAATTTCAAGTAAATATGTTAAACATTCGTAGGCTGCATTAATCAGGTTATAAGTAACAAATGAGTATGGCTGCAATTGAAAATTGAGTATGGCTGGCCAGAATCAAGAAAATACGTTACAAATTGAGTATAGGCTGCATGAATCTAAGTTATATGTTAACATTGAATATGGGCTGCATATCAAGTAGTGGTTACATTGAAATATGGCTGCAAGAATCAAGTATGTGGTACATTGACTATGGAAGCATGAAACAAAGTATAATGGTTATATTGAGTATGGCTGCATGAATCTAGTATATGGTTACATTGAGTATGGCTGCATGACATTGAGTATGGCTGCATATGGTTACATTGAGTATGGCTGCATGAAATTGAGTATGGCTGCATGAATCTAGTATATGGTTACATTGAGTATGGCTGCATGAATCTAGTATATGGTTACATTGAGTATGACTGCATGAATCTAGTATATGGTTACATTGAGCATGGCTGCATGAAATGGAGTATGGCTGCATGAATCTAGTATATGGTTACATTGAGTATGACTGCATGAAATTGAGTATGGTTGCATGAATCTAGTATATGGTTACATTGAGTATGGCTGCATGAAATTGAGTATGGCTGCATGAATCAAGTATATGGTTACATTGAGTATGGCTGCATGCATCAAGTATATGGATACATTGCGTATGGCTGCATGAATCTAGTATATTATTACATTGAGTATGGCGGCATGAAATTGAGTAAGGCTGCATGAATCAAGTATATGGTTACATTGAGTATGGCTGCATGAATCTAGTATATGGTTACATTGAGTATGACTGCATGAAATTGAGTATGGCTGCATGAATCTAGTATATGGTTACATTGAGTATGGCTGCATGAATCTAGTATATGGTTACATTGAGTATGGCTGCATGAATCAAGTATATGGTTACATTGAGTATGGCTGCATGAATCTAGTATATGGTTACATTGAGTATGGCTGCATGAATCTAGTATATGGTTACATTGAGTATGGCTGCATGAATCTAGTATATGGTTTCCCACAAAAACGAATTTCCCAATACTTAGGGTTAGTGTGCTTGATTGGCTTATCACAATAACAATGTGCAGGGGGTTTCCCAAAACAAGTGTCTGAATATTTAGGGTTATTACTGAAAATTTGTGGTAAAGATTTCTGGTACCCATTATATTGTATGGGCATCATATTGATGAAATGCAATATTTGCAATTTTCTTGACAGATATCATTGCTATATTCTGTCTCTATTTTTTTTTCTACAGATCCGGTTGGTTACCCTGAAAATGAAAGAAATTACATTTTTTTGCCACGGTTCACGTAATTATGAGACACGGATTTGTTGGGGGGTGGGTTTGCAATGAATTTCGCATAAAGATAAATGCATTTCACAAAGTTCTACTCTGGGTAGAGGTAACTAGAGAAATAAGTGTCCCACATACAGCTGTCCAATAGGGTATATGACCACCTTCCCATGTTTCTTTCAGGGCCAGACAAACCCAACATACAAGCATTAGACAGAACAGATGACCAGCAACATAGGACAGAACGGCTGACCAACAACTTTGGACAGAATGGCTGACCAACAACAACAACAACACAGGACAGAACGGCTGACCAGCAACATGGACATACGTCGGGAAACAGAAAATTTAAACATTGCCAAGTGGAAATTTGCTACAATGTTGTGATTTCTTGTGTGTAAATGAGCCGACAGCTGAGAAACACAAGGTTACCATTAAAAGGAGGGAACCGAAAATGATCGTCTGCTGTTGTTTATAATCTCTCTCAATAAAAACATGATCTGACAGCACTTGAGAATCATTTCCATTTGGAAATGATTGTAAAGTGCTGTCAAAGCATGTTTTTGCAGAGACAAATGAAACGAAAACCAACATAAACAGCAGACGACAAAATTTATTAACTATACTTACATATATTGAAGGTATCTGTGGAAGATTGGGGCTAACTCCATAGCTTCCTATTTCCACTGACCCCTTCGGTTGTTAGGGTAGTTAACCCATTACATGCTGAGGATACGCCATTTTGTTCGTGGAAAATCATAAATATTTTCTTTATATGAGCTCAGAAGTATATGTCGCGACCACCATTTGAACCGTCTCATCGAGATGGTTCAAATGAGTGGTCACAACATATACTTTCATTGAGAAATAACAAAAATAAAAATGACACATTTAAAAAAATTCATACCCGTAAAGGTGTATTCCGCATGTAATGGGTTAAAGCAGGTTGTACATATGCTTGTCTTTATAATGCTTTATCCAGTTATATTATACTATAATATATATTCCTTATGAAGGAAATCCAACGCTGATCACAGTTAGTGGTCTATCATTTGTACATTACAAGCCAAAGTGAAGAGCCATTGTCCTACCGTAATTATTCTAATAAACACCCGCAGGGTTATGCGTTTTATGCAGTAGTTTTGACATTATAATTGGGGATGTGCTGTGGTCTAGGGGTTGGAATGCCTGACGTCCAATGCGGAAGTTATAGGTTCAAACCTCGCCTTTGGCATCAAAAATACTTTCATAGTGATTCCATCCCACTGGTCTTTCGGATCAGACTCTTTAAACCGAGGTCCCGTCCATAAATGAAATTAGCTGTTGCTGGGAAATTAAACCCATTTGGCATTATAATTGGATAAAAAATAGAAATTTTAATTTTGAGATGAATTTACTTATAATTCCAGCACAAAAATATTTACACAATTCCCTAACATTTGATTGGTCCGTTGCAAGTCTCCGTTCAAAATTTATATCCCAGTAAACTCCATGCCGAACTACTTTCCGTAACCGTCAGGCGCAGTTAAAATATTTCTTAAGAAAACGGAAAATAAACACATTTTCTTGATGAATTTATTTCAAATGCTGGAATTATAAGGAATGAATGGCCTTTTTTTGGAATTTATCGGGGATATAAACTTGGAAAAGTCGCGGGAATACTGGACGAGGCCTTCCGGCCTTCGTCCAGTATTCCCGCGACTTTTCCAAGTTTATACCCCGATAAATTCCACAAAAAGGCCATTCATTCCTATAGTGAAAATAAAATAATTTTACTAAAAATTATAAACGCCCCAGGGATATGCAATTTGTGGGGATCAAAACATGGAAAATAGGATCAAAGTATGTTATTTTCACATACAAAAACCATTTAAAACAATGTTTTAAATGGCTTTTGTATGTGAAAATAACATATTTAGAATGCAAATATGGGAGGGGTGCTACTGTTAGAGAGGGGGCTACTAGAATAAATATGGTCCTGCCCAAGAACGCGAGCCTCGAATCCGTAACAACTGGGGTATTTCATTTCCGATAGCCTCAACCACACAGCCTCAACCACACAGCCTCAACCACACAGCCCAATCTCGGTATGCCATGAAACATGGACATGTATGCTCTACTCATTTCTGGCTTTTGTATTTATCATAATTAGTTATGTTGCACAATTCTTTTACACGCTGCTGAGGCCATACAAAAAGTACTTTGGTCTTCAGAATTAGCCGCGTCGGAAAAATCCCCGCGCGTCAGCATTTTATCATCATCGAGAAATAAAATCATACTGTAAATACGCCAGACGATCAATCAAAAACGTTACCAAAATATGTTAAATCCAATAATGTCTGATGAAGATCTGGTGATTTTTCAGGTTTAATGTGGTTATAGCAACTTAAATGCATCTGGCGACTTGAAAACAAACGGAGACGAACATCTCGAACAAAGAAAATATATTAATTCCAGCAAAAAAATATTTACACAATTCCCTAGCATTTGTTTGGCCCGTATTTATATCCCAGTAAACTCGCACGTCAAACTACTTTCTACAGGTGCATTGGCAGTGCTGTCAATGTAAACAAATGGCTGCCGTCTGTCAAAATAAACACATTTTCTTGATGAATTTATTTCAAATGCTGGAATTATAAGGAATGAATGGCCTTTTTGTGGAATTTATCGGGGATATATAAACTTGGAAAAGTCGCGGGAATACTGGACGAGGCCTTCCGGCCTTCGTCCAGTATTCCCGTGACTTTTCCAAGTTTATACCCCGATAAGTTCCACAAAAAGGCAATTCATTCCTATATTAAAAACATCTGCCCGCCCGTGTCACATTTACGCAAACCCCGTGTCTGAGAACCAAAGTACTTTTTCTATGGCCTTCTATATTTTCATATCCGCAATATTATATATTTGCTCATTAGCTGGTTGGATGGTGGGTGTTGGGAACATTTGCGTCAATCCATGAAATTTGTATACCTTGCACACTTTCTCATGAAAATAGTTGCGGTATCTTTTTGTAAATGACGTTGAAAATTGGAGAAAGTTTGAGCACGCATGCGGAATTAACCCTTTCAACACTACAGACCATAAATTAACCCTTTCAACACTACAGACCATAAATTAACCCTTTCAACACTAGACCATAAATTAACTACAGACCATAAAACCAACACTGAAGATCCAGACGAGACGGCTCGTAACGTCTCAACAGGATCTACCGTATTTGTTGGTATTGTTCAATTGGGATTTACACCCCCCCATCCCATCACAAAACAGATAACATAATATGGGATTCTACCCTGTTAACACGGCCTAAAATGACCTTAGCTGTTAACAGGCCGTTAAATACCATTAAATCAAATAAATTCTAAAACGAAACGCGCATTTTCTCATTAATGGAATTCAATCGTCCAAACATTAACATTAACATGGGAAAACCAATGCTGGATATTAAGGAGTTAACAAGAAATCTGCATTTACTCATTAACACGTTTCATGGATATATGCCATTTTGATGTGGAAAATCGTAAATATTTTCTTTACACGTGCTTAGAAGTATATGTTGCGACCATCATTTGAACCATCTCGAGTAGTCCAAAATTAAACTTGGAAAAGCCAATGCTGGATATTTAGTGGTGAAAGGCCTAAAATGTTAACTGGAAGGTTTGCCTACCTTTGATGTCATTTCTGGTTTGGCCCTCAAGTGTGTCTTTGGCTTCCTTGTGCATGAGAGTTGAATCTGGTTATACCACTTACAAGAGTAATTCTACCGGTATCATTTTTAGGGGAAGGGACCAAGTGACTGGTTCGGTATGGACATGGCACCAGGTCAGGTTATTCTAATTTCAGGGATATATATACCGGTATATATTTATTTTGATGTAAATATTCTGTTCTGATTTTGGGATTTTGGCAGCATGTTAAATGCGTTTGCCCAGCCTTAAATGACCTTAGCTGTTGATAGGCGGTTAAACACCAATAAATCAATCAACTGATGTAATTTAATGTTGGCGAAATATGCAGTAACGCAGGAAATCTTGAGGACCGATCAATTTTGTTCTACACATCTGTTGTATTCGGCGTTGCATATCGAGTCAAAGGTCACTTACCGTATTTGTGTCAAGGTCACGTATCGTATCAGAAATGTGCTGTTGGAGATTATTTTTTTACTTTTACATATATCAGCGGATTGAAAATGTGTATACATGTATATATGCCAGTTTTCTTATTTCTTCACAAACAGTTGTGTTTACGTGTCAACAACTTCAATCATGTTAATATACAGTGAAACCTCTTTACACCGGACACCCTGGGAGGTCCCCAGGGTGTCCGGTGTAGAGAGGTTCCACTGTAAATCGGGCATATGACCACTCCAATACATGTTGTAATGACGGAGTAATCATTTATTTTTCCTGAAATGCATTATTTCATATAGAACTAACAAATGCATATATTTCATGATTAAAAGTATGCAGAATTATTATACTGAATTTATTACATTATTACAGCCAAATTGGTTGTGATAATGTAATAAATTCAGTATAATAAAAATTAATAAATTTATCATAAAATTGAAAATTTCTCCCTCAAAGTATACTTTGCAATGTTGATGAAATAGGCTACTGATCAAATAGCACTCCAGTATCCGATATTGCTGATACACCGGTCACATTTCTCCAGTCACATATTAGTTACAGAATTAAAGGCATATTTCAATTATTTATATCAAATTCAGCGATGATAAATTTGGTGAATTGTCTAACAAAACAATGCATTTAAAATGGTAATATAAAATATATATATTTGAAGCAGACCGTAAACATGTCGTAGTCAACTACAATACAAAATAGTATAATGTATCAACTCTTTGCATGCTGGGAAACTTGTGGGCTATAAATAGTTCAAAACTAGCGGACAAGAATTCATCATATTTTCTTGTATTTCTCCCCGTAAATATCATGAATATGTCTTGGAATTTCATTAGAATCGAGTCCTGAGGACTCAATTCTAATGAAATTTCAAGACATATTTACAGAGAGAAATAAAACATATACATGTACTCCTAATTCGTTTGGCGGCTATTTTCGCCGCTAGCATGCAAAGAGTTAAATCAAGATGGAAATCATGTGACCTGGTTTGAGTGAACAACCATTTTTCACGACATCAATTGCTAGCTAATTCTGCTTATAGCATTTTCAATGCGTATATATTTTCAAGTTTACAATCGTCTGGAAAATGTTTTATAACGTGGAAACTAAATCAAGAATATTAGAATATACCTTTAACTGTAGACAAATCAATATTACTTGTTCTAACATTTAAATATGACAAACAATAGTTTGGCTATTTATTCGGACCTCATTTAGTCGGCGTTTATTATAAATATTCATATTACATATAATACATTCCATGTGCCTATTTTGATATTAATATGAAATAAAGGAACTTTTTCTATCCAGAGTTGATCGTGCTTACACGTGCCATGAAGACAATAAATACCGTAACGTTGTTTAACCCTTCCTACGCTGAATTAAATGTTGTCGTCAGCTGGAAATGTTTTGTTTTGAATATTTCTCGACAAAAACCTGCTTTGACAGCGCATGACAATCGTCTCCACTGGAAATGATTGTCATGTGCTGTCAAAACACGTTTTTTTTGTAAAGAATTAAGGTAAAAATGAAAAACAGCAGATGACAATTTCCGTCTCCCGCGTAGTGAGGGTTAACTGGCGAAGACTTCAGTCAAGACCAATCAACTTGTCCCATTTCAAGCAGTTAACCAATCAACCCATTTCAAGCAGTTAACCAATCAAATTGTCCCATTTCAAGCAGTTAACCAAACAACTTGTCCCATTTCAAGCCAATCAACTTGTCCCATTGCAAGCAGTTAACCAATCAACTTGTCCCATTTCAAGCAGTTAACCAATCAAATTGTCCCATTTCAAGCAGTTAACCAATCAACTTGTCCCATTTCAAGCAGTTAACCAATCAACTTGTCCGTCCCATGTCAAGCAGTTAACCAATCAACTTGTCCCATTTCAAGCAGTTAACCATCGACCCCGTTGACCCGTCTGCGTGTAGACTCCCTGAGGCTTGTACCTCTATGTCAGAAAAGCGGACGTTAAACCCTATTCACTCACTCACTCACTCAAGCAGTTAACCAATCAAATTGTCCCATTTCAAGCAGTTAACCAATCAAATTGTTACTGCTTGAATTGGGACAATGTGATTCTCGGCCAGACAAAGGTAATGGTGACCTAGTGCAGACAAAAATCACTTGCCAGTAAAACTTGACTTGTCATTGTGAAAATGGTTAGTAAATTTCCCCTTCGCCTCTGATTATCATTTATCAGGTAACTCGATATACATTGACCAACACCGATGACAAATTGTATCCTGCATCCATTAGATACGCATATCTGTGTTGCAATGACTTCATCTTGCCTTATTTCTCAATAAAAACATGCTTTGACAGCACTTCAGAATCATTTCCATGTCGAAGCATGTTGTAAATTATTCTAAAGTGCTATCATGAAAACAGAAAATAAACAGCAGACTACAAAAAAATTAAGACAGTGGTGTAAGGGTTAACATTTAATCATTAGTCGAACTATGTCACATGTCGAGAAACTAGCCTGGTATGCACCTGCTACCCAATTACATCTCCTGTGCATCACAGTTTATGGAATTTTATCAATTACCACATGGCCGTTAACAAGAAGCACTTGTTAGCACAATGGGTTGTTCCATATACATATATATGTGACTGGAGAAATGGGGCTTACGGGTTTTGCGACCACTGTAGATGATCAGCATGTGCATCAATAGTCTGATCTGGATCTGCACTGTTCACCATTCCATCATTGAAACACCCGCCATGCTTCTAACAATCTATACAATGTAGATCATTATCAGACTACCGGAGCGTGCTATTTGATCACAAGTTGTACAGCTCACAAATCTTATAAGCCCCATTTCTCCAGTCACAGCCACATATGTACACCATATCGCTTATCCTTCACGAGATAAATATTATTTTAACAAAGTATAAACTACTGCTCCAAACATTCATAGAGGGTTTCAAACAGTTATTTCACACTGGAGGCCCCTCTCGAAGTTTGCCCTGACGGCAGTCACTATTGCCCCACTAAGATTCATAAAGAAAATGAGACATGTGTTTCTCCACCTAAGAGCATGTGCGACATCTCGTGTAAAAATATTGACAGATATTTCCGGTAAATGACGTTGAAAGTTGACAAAATTTTCATAGCAAATGCAGAATGCATTTGCTTTGAAAATTTCATCAACTGTCGACATCATTTACAGAAAATATTGCAAATTCTGTAAATACTTTTCATGAGATATGACACATGCACTTAGGTACAAAATCACATGGCGTGTCTCGTATGGTGTCCAGGGTTTCCAACAGTTACTACGACACGGATGCCCCTCACTATGAGTTTGCCCGGACACCCGTCTCCACGTTGAAGCGATACTCGTACTGTTTCTCTATGTCCATGATGGTCTTGTAGCCAATCTGGGGGATGTGTAACTGAAAAAAAAGTAAAGAACGCTTACATCCCAGCAACAGCTAAGGTCATAATATATAATCTAACAAGGGCAACGTTATCCCTAAGTTAATAATCCCCTCACTTTACCTTTTTGACTTACAAACAAGGTGAACATAAGTCCTCAGTAACCTTCAGACATGGGTCGTATGGGAAACAAAGCATCATCCCTAGACACACATTGTGGAAGTGGTCCACAAGTTATTGAACTAGATGGTCGCGGCCTGCATGTCGCGCCTTGTGGCGAGGCATGGACACTAAAAAAAAAGATATAGTATAATGAAAAAGTTTAACCAAAAAACTTAACCAAAAACTTTAACCGGACACACGTACGTACGTACGAACGCCAAAGTGCCGACTATATCGCGCTTTCCGCAAGCAGGCGCAAAAAAAAGTCTAACCAAAAACTTCAAAGTAATTTGACCTTGACATTGGGCACAGGGGCCGCACGGGAGGGGGGTAGAATGAAAATATAGATGATGATAAACACCCATGTGAAGTTTCAAGGTAATGGGCAAAGCAGTTGCAGAGATATAGTATAACGAAAGACTTTAACCAAAAAACTTAACCAAAAACTTTAACCAAAAAACTTTACAAAAAACTTCAAAGTAATTTGACCTTGACATTGGGCGCAGGGGCCGAACAGGAGGGGGGTAGAATGAAAATATAGATGATGATAAACACCCATGTGAAGTTTCAAGGTAATGGGCAAAGCAGTTGCAGAGATATAGTATAACGAAAAATTTAACCAAAAAACTTAACCAAAAAACGTAACCAAAAACTTTAACCAAAAAACTTAACCAAAAAACTTAACCAAAAACTTCAAAGTAATTTGACTTTGACATTGGGCACAGGGGCCGCACGGGAGTGGGGTAGAATGAAAATATAGATGATGATAAACACCCATGTGAAGTTTCAAGGTAATGGGCAAAGCAGTCGCAGACCAAAAAACTTAACCAAAAAACTTAACCAAAAACTTTAACCAAAAAACTTAACCAAAAACTTCAAAGTAATTTGACCTTGACATTGGCCACAGGGGCCACACGGGAGGGGGGTAGAATGAAAATATAGATGATGATAAACACCCATGTGAAGTTTCAAGGTAATGGGCAAAGCAGTTGCAGAGATATAGTATAACGAAAAACTTTAACCAAAAAACTTAACCAAAAACTTTAACCAAAAAACTTAACCAAAAACTTTAACCAAAGAACTTAACCAAAAACTTTAACCAAAAAAACTTAACCAAAAACTTTAACCAAAGAACTTAACCAAAAACTTTAACCAAAAAACTTAACCAAACAACTAACCAAAAACTTTAACCAGACACGTACGTACGCCAAAGTGCCGACTACATCGCGTTTTCCGCAAGCGGGCGCGACAAAAATGAAAGCTGTTACTAATGCACGCACGCACGCACGCACGCACGCACGCACGCACGCACGCACGCACGCACGCACACGGACTAGCGATATATCCCCTCTTGCCTATCGTCGAGTGGATAATAAATATAGGATCTGACATGAGTGATGATTTTGTATGATATTTATTAAACAAATTTACTGATTGTATAAGAAAAGAGGCTATATCGAGTTTCTTATGATAGCAGTCAACAAGTTTAATAAATATCATTTTAATTCAACACGAATGTTACATTCTATTTATTGCATAAGCACATCAACATAATTTGAAGCTATACTGATTACCTAACATGTTTTTTGTGGCAGCTCATTTGCATATGTATTACACTATAGTCTGTTTCACGAAAGCTGCCCAAATTTTACGGCTATATAGACATTTCAAAAACAATATTATTTTCGATAATATTAAATTAAAGGAAAATTTAAGAATGAGCCTTCTTTTTATTTCGTGAAATATGGTCAAATATTGATTTTATTGCGAAAAAATGATTTCTCTATGGGAATTTAACATGGGGGAAAAAGAGGTAAGGGAGCGTGGGAGGAGTCAAAAAACGAAAAAATTTGGAAATTGACTCCGAAACCCGACTAGATAGCTTGGATATGATCTAACTAAGAAAACAAAAGCTAAATTTTAAAAATCGGTCCAGTATTTCTGAAATTCTAAAAAATTTCCCCATGTTAAATCCCCATAGACATCTTCACTCCGTGAAGATGTCTGGGGATTTAACATGGGGAAATTTTGTTTTCGCAATAAAATCAATATTTGACCAAATTTCACGAAATAAAAAGAAGGCTCATTCTTAAATTTTCCTTTAATTTAATATTATCGAAAAAAATATTGTTTTTGCATTGTTTATATAGCCGTAAAATTTGGGCAGGTTTCGTGAAACAGACAGTAGTGTATTATGATTTTTATTACACTGTGTAAATACACGGCAAAAGCCCAATTTATGCAACAAATTGTTATCTATTGTGTGTGGTGTTTGAGCAGGACCGAAACTGGGTAATAATGAACACAGTGAATTAACCCATTACATGTTTATATCCCTGATAAATTCAACAAAAAGGCCATTCATTCCTTATAATTCTAGCATTTGAAATAAATTCATCAAGAAAATGTGTTTATTTTCTGTTTTCTTAAGAATTATTTTAACTGCGCCTCACGGTTACGGAAAGTAGTTCGGCGTGGGAGTTTACTGGGATATAAATTTTGGACAGAGACTGCTACGAGCCAATCAAATGTTAGGGAATTGTGTAAATATTTTTGTGCTGCAATTATATGGTGTTATATGTAAACATAATAAATACAATCTAACATTTGTTTTGACATGATATTCATTAAACTTGTTAACCCTTACACCGCTACATTATTTTTTGTCGTCTGCTGTTTATTTTCTATTTCCCATTTTTATCTCACAAAAAAACATGCTTTGACAGCACTTTAGAATCATTTCTGACATTCTTTGACAGCACTTTAGAATCAAAGTGCTGTCAAACCATGTTTTTATTGAGAAATAAGGCAAAATATAGTAAAAGCAACAGCAGACGACAGTTGTTGTGTGTAGCGGTCTAAGGGTTAACTGATATTATAACAAGAGCATAGCTCGACTACGAGGGTTGTCGATGTACACATAGCTTGACAAACAAGGTGGCCGCGGCCTGCATAAAAACCTTAACCAAGGTTGACTAAAAACCTTAACCAAGGGAAATTAAGTAATTCAAGGTTAAATGTAGGTCAATGTCAGATATAGGTCAGGGGTTATTGATGTACATCACTAGGAGATGAAGTTTTACAAGTATGGTTGCTGTAGGCCCAGGAGTATTCCATATACAAGCTTGACTAAAAAACTTAACCAAGGGGAAATAACTAAGTAATCCAAGGGTAAAAGTAGGTCAAGGTCAAATACAGGTCCGGGATTATTGATGTACATCAATAGGAGATGAAGTTGTCCAAGTATGGTTGGTGTAGGGCCAGGAGTATTCCATCTACAAGCTTGACTAAAAACCTTAACCAAGGGGAATTAACTAAGTAATTCAAGAGGAAATGTAAATCAAGGTCAAATATAGATCAGGAGTTATTGATGTACATCCCTATGAGAAAAGGTTGTCCAAGTATAGTGTCTGTATGCACAATAGTATTCCATGTACAAGCTTGACTAAAAACCTTAACCAAGGTTGACTAAAAACCTTAACCAAGGGGAATTAATTAAGTAATTCAAGGTTAAATGTAGGTCAAGGACAAATATAGGTCAATGGTTGTTGATGTACATCACTAGGAGATGAAGTTGTCCAAGTATGGTGGGTGTAGGGCGAGGAGTATTCCATATACAAGCTTGACTAAAAACCTTAACCAAGGCGCGATGGTGACGCTGACGCCCGGGTCACTACATAAGCTCTCACTATTCTTCGAATAGTGGAGCTAAAAATGTGGCGTGTTTCTTATGAAATCAGTAGAATTGCTTAATAAATATAATAAATCATCACTCGTGTAAGAGAGAGACCTGCAACTGTTACTGACAAAGCACCAAATTCTGAACATATTTGTGACGTAGTTTCAATTTCAGCCGCTGACTTTTCGGGCCACCACCAGAGCGGTCACAAGAGATTGACACACGCAATATCCATACAACATATTTTGACCTCTACAAATGCCCCTGGGGCCCGTTTCACTAAACATTGTATGATTAAAATGTTTGTACAAATATTTTGATAATCAGCGGCGGATCCAGCATTTGGGGAATGTGGGGGGGGGGGGTTTCTGGTTGCGAAGATAACTCTTGCAATCTACTCCCGCTAGCTACAGATGGTACGGGAGTAATTGCAAGAGTTACCGTTCGCAACTAGGGGGTAGTCCTATTTTCGAGCTCTTCAAAATGCACTTTCCTGTGTTTTACGGCATTTAAATTCAAACTCCAACTGGTGGTAAACTGTGATCTATGTAAACTCCGTGGCTGAACAGGGGGGGAGGGGGGGGGGAGGGGGGGGGGGGGGTTGCCCCTTATAGGCTGCATATGCAACCGATGCTCAATAAATGTAAATCCATCAATTACAATTTCCAGATGATCCTAATTTTGCACTTAAAACGGACACGTTCCAAACACTATATACCACCCAGCTCTACAGAGAGAAGCCAAATGTGGGCTAAATGATAAGTTTATACAGCAAATATCACTGGTGGTGGCCAACCTGAACATAACAGCAAAGGAAGACGTGTAACTCACATTTTTGGAACTTGTAAGATCTTTAAACCTTGCGCTCAGCTGCCACGGGACTCCAGATAGGGCTGTAAACAGGGGAGATAATTGACACACGCCATGTGATAGTGGATGCAAGAACATGTATGATATCTCGCGGAAAAATATTTACAAAATTTACAATAGTTTCTGTAAATGACAATTCTATTCCGCAGTTGATGTGAAAATCTTGTCACCTTTCGACGTCATTTGCAGAAAATATCGCAGTTTCTGTAAATATGTTTCATGAATCACGTGTTTTTAGGTACAAAATCTCCTGGCGTGTCTCAATTGTGAATGTATTCTCACAGAGAACAGTTATCTGCCCACAATGTGCGTGTGATTGGAGAAAGGGGCTTAGAGCATTTGCGACCAGTGTAGTCACAGATCACTGTTCGCCGTTCAGTCTAGAAACAAAATTGCTACCTCACTGCGAAATTCTAACCATATGTAGGCAACTCTTGTAGCTACATTATAGGAATGAATGGCCTTTTTGTGGAATTTATTGGGGTATAAATTCCACAAAAAGGCCATTCATTCCTTATAATTCCAACATTTGAAATAAATTCATCAAGAAAATGTGTTTATTTTCCGTTTTCTTAAGAATTATTTTAACTGCGCCTCACGTGTTACGGAAAGTAGTTCGGCGTGGGAGTTTATTGGGATATAAATTTTGGACAGAGACTTGCTACGGGCCAATCAAATGTTAGGGAATTGTGTAAATAGTTTTGTGCTGGAATTATTCAACCATGATGCAGCTAACAAACACGATGCTTAGTGTATGTGCGACCAGTGTAGTCCCAAATCCGTGCAGTCTGATCAGGGCACTGTTCGCCATTCCATCAATGAAAAACCTGTCATGCCGCTAACAGACACTATGAAGAAATGGGGCTTAGTGCATGTGTGACCAGTGTAGTCCCAGATCCGTGCAGTCTGATCAGGGCCTGCACTGTTCACCGTTCTGTCAATGAAAGCACGATGAAGAAACAAGGCTTCGGACATGTGCGACCAGTGTAGTCCCAGTGCAGTCTGATCAGGGTCTGCACTGTATGCCGTTCAGTCAGTGAAAGACCCGTCATGCCGCTAACAAACAGTACTATAACCATATCCGAGCAGTCTTCACGATAAACCACTGGTCCTATGCCAAAGGCCAGTAAAATTGTTTCAGACCAGTAGAAATCAAAACTAGAACACATAGCTTTTATTCTGACATTTTGTTTAACCTATACACTGCTGAATTTTGACGGGTGCTGTTTATTTTTTATTTTCCATTTTTCTCTTAAAAAACATGCTTTGACAGCTCTTTAGAATAATTTCCAATGGAAATGATTCTAAAGTGCTGTCAAATCATGTTTTTATTGATAAAAATGCAAACTAGATTGGTCAGTAAGCGAGGCCTACAGAATATGCGTGAGCCCAGGTACCCTTAAATAGGCATAAAAAAATCCAAGTGTGTGGGCTTGTGACCTACACTCGGGGCTTAGCGGGGGCGGCACGAATGTGCATTTGTCACAGGATGGTAGAGGTCCATTAGAGATATCCGAACAGTTTTCACGATAAATCACGGGTCCTATGCCCAAGGCCAGTAAAATTGTTTCAGGCCAGTGGAAATCACAAGCTAGAACACATAGCTTTTATTCTGACATTTTGTTTAAAGGTACATGCCCACTCAGTAGACACTAAATGTTCTTTATATCAGAGACATCATCAGAGACATTTTCTGGCAAAATAAACATTAATTCACCATTACCTCACGTATTGATTGGCAGTATTAAACATTTTATATCAGACCTAAATTTCCACACTGATATCAGGGGCGATAACCGCGTTTCTTTAAAATGTTAAAGGACATTACTATTTATTCTCTGTATTTATTTTTTGATGTGTAATGAGCATACTTTATAATCTGTCGAAAATATTATGTTTTCAGGTGACACATTTAATTAGTATAAATAATTAAAACATAGCATGCCTCATTTGCATATGAAAATAACCTGATACCACCGTGAGTCACTATCAGTAAAATAAACATTACTAAATGATTACATCTGTATAGCAGACACTCATAATTGTTAGAACTGATGGAATAGTGACACAATTACACACTTATTTGATTCCTATAAAGAACATTTTGTGCCTACTGAGTGGGCATGTACCTTTAACCCTTACACTGCTGAATTAAATTTTGACGTCTGCTGTTTATTTTCCATTTTTCTCATAAAAAACATGATTTGACAGCACTTTAGAATCATTTTCATTGGAAATGATTCTAGAGTGCTGTCAAATCATGTTTATATTGATAAAAATGCAAAATATAAGACAACAGCAGACGTCAATTTTCGTTCGCAGCATTCTAAGGGTTAACACATTTGGAACAAGTGCTGAATATCATTATTTTAGGGCCAACAAAATATTGTTCGGGCCAGCTGATTTCTAAGTTTCACTGGTCCAGCAGGCCGCAGATGTGAACAAATTGTCGTGAAGACAGTCAGAGACTGTAGGAGTGTGATATCAGATCAAGACTTAGACAGACCACAAATGCAGTAAGCCTTATGTCTCCCGTAAGCCACATGTGTGATGTGCCCCGAGGCATAAATCACCACAGAAATTTTACAATTTGCTGCTACATGTATTCCTGTAGCCTATTTCATCAACATTGCAAAGTATACTTTAGTAGCAAAGTATACTTTGAGGGAGAAATTTTCAATTTTATGATAAATTTATTAATTTTTATTATACTGAATTTATTACATTATCACAGCCGATTTGGCTGTGATAATGTAATAAATTCAGTATAATAATTCTGCATACTTTTAATCATGAAATATATCCATTTGTTAGTTCTATATGAAATAATGCATTTCAGGAAAAATAAATGATTACTCCCTCAAAGTATACTTTGCTAGTAAAGTATACTTTGCAATGTTGATGAAATAGGCTACAGAGCTCCAGATAAGTTGTGTATCTAAAGAGTACTGTACCTCCAGATTTCAAATTCAATGTGTAATTAACTTTATAAATGTATTATTGATTTTCTTCCTTTAATATTAAATAGGGAACAAATGATAAAAAAAAAAAATCACTTATTTGAACTGCAAAAAGCAAACACTGTTTGCTTTTTGCAGCTCAAATAAGTAAATTTTCAACTTTATTACAGTATTTTCACTACGAAATTTGAAAATCAATGCGTATTTTCACATAACTGTGAGTATTTTGTACTCCCACTTTTGATAATCAATGCATATTCTGCTAAAATTAGTGCATAAAATATGGCCAATACGCACCTTATCTGGAGCTGTGTTACTCTAATTAGGGTCAATGAATTTATATTTAATTGATACATCCAGGGATTCTGCTGGGGAAAATGAAAAAAAATCACCACTTCAAAAAAAAACAAAAACAAAAACATTTTTTTTTCTTTTTTTTTTTAATTGGCGATTTCTGTTCGAAAATTGTAATTTTTTATCGCCAATTGTTTATTTTTATCGCCAATTGCAAAAGTGGCGATCGCCAGCGGAATCCCTGTACATCTACAGTGCTACACACATAGAACTGTTTGCCGACCATGTGCTACTTGCACAAGTGATTTTCGCAACCACAATGAATAATACTACATATAACATATTCTGAGAAAGTACTGAACATGTGAACACAAAATCAATCTGTTTGATTAGCCAAATCTGGGCATAGCTCAGTCTCGAATAATCAAAACTCTTAATTTTGAGACACAAACTCTTGATTTTGAGACACAAATTATGCTCAAATCCTGAACATAAATTCAAGCAGTTTAAATTAGCTGAGCCTTAACACAGCTCAGTCTCAACACTCATATTCATGTTCAATATCTGAGCCTGTCTCGACCAACCAAACATCTTAATTTAGATACTCAGAATGTTTTAAAATGACAACGACAGACTTGAGTTTAAATTTGCATTTAACACATTTCCATATACAAACAATACATGATTTAAAACGATGGATTTGTGTCACGTGTGACGGTATTATTATAGGAATGAATGGCCTTTTTGTGGAATTTATCGGGGTATAAACTTGGAAAAGTCGCGGGAATACTGGACGAAGGGTGGAAGGCCTCGTCCAGTATTCCCGCGATTTTTCCAAGTTTATATCCCCGATAAATTCCACAAAATGGCCATTCATTCCTTATAATTCCAGCATTTGAAATAAATTCATCAAGAAAATGTGTTTATTTTCCGTTTTCTTAAGAATTATTTTAACTGCGCCTCACGATTACGGAAAGTAGTTCTGCATGGGAGTTTACTGGGATATAAATTTTGGACAGAGACTTGCTACGGGCCAATCAAATGTTAGGGAATTGTGTAAATATTTTTGTGCTGGAATTATGTAGGGTATAATGGCAGTGTCAGACCACAGGTGACGGAAAAAAATCACATGACAGTATATACAGTCAAACTTGCACAAGCGACCACGTACATTAGGCGACTTTTGTCTTATGCGACCACTTTCAATTCCCCCCTCACCATTTGGCCTATATAATGACAGCGTATTAAACGACTTTTCCTTAACGCGACCAGCGACCAAATAGTTTGGAACTAACAGCAAAGTTTGTTTGTATTAAACGACCATTAATTGGCAGGATGTGACTTTCTCCAGGTGAAATTAGCCTCAAGTGTGTGACAAACAAAGGAAACAAATGGCCTGTCATTGTCAAAGTGTGAATGGTGCTTTCTTTATGATTATTGACCTGAAACCTTGTTCTGATTCGCTTGTTTCCTTAGTGATTACTAACGGGAATTAACTCATCATCGTTTAGCACATGGGAACAACAGGACTGGTCACTTAGCACATGGGAAAACATCTGCGTATTTCAAAACAAATATTTGTTTCCGTTGTGTACAGAATATGGAAGCATTTTTATTTTACCCATTTCAATTTTCTTGATGTGTAACGATACTGGTAAATACCGAACACTGCGTTAATAAATCATTATTCTATCAGCTGGTTTGGTTGTCAGTCAATGACTGGTAAAAATCAACGGGGCGAAACACATCTGGTTAAGAGACCATTGTTCTAAGCGACCATTTTTGGTGTCTCCCTTGGGTGGTCGCTTTATACAAGTTTGACTGCAGTATATATTTATACAACGAGAGATTATCAGATTATTTTTTCCCATCACCTGTGCGTCAGACTTACGTGTGACGGTGTTAAAGGTATTCTGTCTCTGTGGGGGTGCGGGGCGCGACATTGCGCCAACCTGCCCCACCCCCGGAGCACTGCCCTGACTGTACGCCTGCTCTCGGCCGGGGTTCAGCGAGTATGGCAGGTTGTTCTGCATGGGACTCCTGGACGACGAAAAAATTGAAAGGTTTTAACGTCCGAGCAACAGCTAAGGTCATACGATTCACAAGTCAAATTCCTGTTAACCGTTTCAACACCACAGACCTCTATAGTGGTGTTTGCAAACAGTGTAGATCCAGATGAGCCGGCTTGTTACAAGCCGTCTCATCAGGTTCTGTACTTTTTTCAAGTAATTTTCATAAATGGACTAGCCTGAAAATCATTTTATGACCATTAAATTAGTCGGAAATTTAACATATCAAAATCCATTCCAGTTATTTAGGGGTGAAAGGGTTAATTAATGTCCCAGCAACTAGGGCCATACAGAGACAGGGCCGTGGTTTCAAAGGTGAAAGGGTTTAACCTCCCAGCAACAGCTTACTGTCTGTTTCACGAAAGCTGCCCAAATTTTACGCCCATATAAACAATTCGAAAACAATATTTTTTTCGATAATATTAAATGTTATCAAAATTTAAGAATGAGCCTTCTTTTTATTTCGCGAAATTTGGTCAAATATTGATTTTATTGCGAAAAAATATTTCCCCATGTTAAATCCCCATAGACATCTTCACAGAAATTTTAATTTCAGAAATACTGGACCGATTTTTAAAATTTAACTTTTGTTTTCTTAACAGTGCGTATGTGCCGTGAAACACTTGATATCCTGTCAATACGACCTAATCACTGCGCATGAATATGTGCAGTTGTCGTACTAGTCAATTCTCCGATTTTGACGATGTGGCAAGGGTTATTTTTTGCATTTTAAAGCTATTTGGAGGTGTTGATGGGATAAATAGACTAGTAGGTTAGTGCCGTGAATGGGAAAAATATCTAGCGAGGCACGGAAACGGGATGTGCTCGGCAGAGCCTTGCCTATCCCGTTTCCTTGCCTTGCCAGATATTTTTTCCCATTCACGGCACTAACCTACTATTCTCTATAACCTGCCAGCAATAGCTTAGGTCATATAGAGACAGGACCTCAGTTTCCAGTTTCATCCGAACGACCAGTAGCCTATTTCACAAACATTGCAAAGTACAGTCAAACCTGTGAATAAAGGCCAGCCATGGGAAGAGAAAAATCTGGCCTTTGTTCACAGGGTCATTTATGTAGTAATTGAGTAATTGGGAAAGCAAAACCGTGGCTGCTATAGACAGGGAATTGCTATTCCCAGGTGGTCTTTAGCACAGGTTCGACTGTATACTCTTCTAGCAAAGTATCTTTGTCAGGGAGTAATCATTTATTTTTCCAGAAATACATTATGTCATATAGAAAACGACTGCATATATTTGATGATTACAAGTATGCAGAATTATTATACTGAATTTATTACATTATCACAGCCAAAATGGCTGTGATAATGTAATACATTTAGTATAATAAAAATTAATAAATTTATCCTTAACTTGAAAATTTCTCCCTCAAAGTATACTTTGCTAGATAAGTATACTTTGCAATGTTGGTGAAATAGGCTACTGGAGCTCTGTAGTGAGGCAATTTCCCCATGTTAAATCCCCATAGACATCTTCACAGAGTGAAGATGTCTATGGGGATTTAACATGGGGATTTTTTTTTAAAATTTCAGAAATACTGGACCAATTTTTAAAATTGAACTTTTGTTTTCTGAGTTAGATCATTTCCAAGCTATATAGCCAGATTTCGGAGTCAATTTTCAATTGCTAGA
Source organism: Conchocele bisecta (assembly GCA_029237695.1). Taxonomy (NCBI): domain Eukaryota; kingdom Metazoa; phylum Mollusca; class Bivalvia; order Lucinida; family Thyasiridae; genus Conchocele; species Conchocele bisecta. The sequence goes on along the minus strand of CM055271.1, from coordinate 63,116,344 downwards.
AAAGTATACTTTGCAATGTTGGTGAAATAGGCTACTGGAGCTCTGTAGTGAGGCAATTTCCCCATGTTAAATCCCCATAGACATCTTCACAGAGTGAAGATGTCTATGGGGATTTAACATGGGGAATTTTTTTTTAAATTTCAGAAATACTGGACAAATTTTTAAATTTGAACTTTTGTTTTCTGAGTTAGATCATTTCCAAGCTATATAGCCAGGTTTCGGAGTCAATTTTTAATTGCCAGAAAAGTATACTTTGCAATGTTGGTGAAATAGGCTACTGGAGCTCTGTAGTGAGGCAATTTCCCCATGTTAAATCCCCATAGACATCTTCACAGAGTGAAGATGTCTATATGGGGATTTAACATGGGGAATTTTTTTAAAATTTCAGAAATACTGGACCAATTTTTAAAATTGAACTTTTGTTTTCTGAGTTAGATCATTTCCAAGCTATATAGCCAGATTTCGGAGTCAATTTTCAATTGCCAGAAAAGTATACTTTGCAATGTTGGTGAAATAGGCTACTGGAGCTCTGTAGTGAGGCAATTTCCCCATGTTAAATCCCCATAGACATCTTCACAGAGTGAAGATGTCTATATGGGGATTTAACATGGGGAAATTTTTTAAAATTTCAGAAATACTGGACCAATTTTTAAAATTGAACTTTTGTTTTCTGAGTTTCCAAGCTACATAGCCAGGTTTTGGAGTCAATTTTCAATTGCTAGAAAAGTATACTTTGCAATGTTGGTGAAATAGGCTACTGGAGCTCTGTAGTGAGGCAATTTCCCCATGTTAAATCCCCATAGACATCTTCACAGAGTGCTAGAAAAGTATACTTTGCAATGTTGGTGAAATATGCTACAGTGCGAGGTAGCGAGGAACTCACATATTCATGGTGTCAGAACTGTTGTGGGGAACATCCAGTTTGGTCTTCATGGGCGCCATTTTATAGCAGAGCATCAGGCTGTTCAGCTCCCTGTGTACAGACACAATGTTTCAATTGGATTGTTTGACTTAAACCCTTAGACTGCGGTAGGAATTCTTTGGCGATCCAAAATATTCCTATACGTTTCCTAGTCTCACCTGACGAGCTTGATATGTACAGATACTAGTCTGGTATTCTCTATAGGAATGAATGGCCTTTGTGGAATTTATCGGGGTATAAACTTGGAAAAGTCGCGGGAATACTGGACGAAGCGATAAAAAATTACAATTTTCGAAAGAAAATAAAAAAGAATAATAAAAAATTTTTTTTTTTTTTTTTTTTTTAATTTTTTTCGAAAATTGTAATTTTTTAATTTTTTAAGGCCTCGTCCAGTATTCCCGCGACTTTTCCAAGTTTATATCCCCGATAAATTCCACAAAAAGGCCATTCATTCCTTATATCTGTAGCCTATTTCACCAACATTGCAAAGTATACTTTTCTAGCAAAGTATACTTTGAGGGAGAAATTTTCAATTTTAGGATAAATCTATTAATTTTTATTTTCCTGAATTTATTACATTATCACAGCCATTTTGGCTGTGATAATGTAATAAATTCAGTATAATAATTCTGCATACTTTTAATCATCAAATATATGCAGTCGTTAGTTCTATATGAAATAATGCATTTCAGGAAAAATAAATGATTACAGCCTCAAAGTATACTTTGCTAGAACAGTATACTTTGCAATGTTGGTGAAATAGGTTACTGATATTCTCTATTTATCACACGAAATCCTTGTTATGCCGTGTTTTAACCCATTTCATAAATGTGATACGACACATGTGTAATAACACCTGGAGAAAATTTGATTGTATATGTATTCATATTATGCGCTAACGTTACGCCAAACGAACAAAATGAAGACATTCCAAATGACGTCACAAATGACGCAACAAAGCAATGCTGTTTTGACGTTGACGTCATCATGCTTTATACGTCATTAGAAGCGTCCGTAACTCAGTAAAATTACCACAAGTGTGAGAATATGCTTCCATTTGGTAATATGAAGTTCTTACAATGAACGGGAACCTATAATATAGCATCTTTATAATAGATTTATTGCTAGTATTAAAACTATTTTTCTCTGTGGAGATTTTGAACTAGATGTGAAATTAGTCAATGGCATCTGTTCACAGAAACGTATTGGATATCTCCATGTTATCTGCTCTTTAGCGAGTGAAATCATGTGATAAACAGAATCTCAAACTCGTTTCCATTTGATATGAGATTTATGAAACTCATCAGCAACTTTATGCCAGGGCTCCAGATAAGGAATTAGTAATTGAGTATTGTTACTCCATCATTTCTGAAGCAATTGGGTATTTCAAAATTTTAATTGGGTAAAATAAAATCACACTACTGTTTACACATCAACAGACAGCAATTATTGAATAGTTTGTTTCGAAATGAAAATATGTCTTGGCATTTCATTAGAATTGTCTCCTTGGAGACAATTCTAATGAAATACCAAGATGTGTTTTCATGGAAAAATAAGAAAAGTATGCTATACTCGTGGTCTGTTTTTTTTGTTTTCTGCAGCATGATAAAGGTACCACAATTGTTCTCATTGCTTTTTGATACTCACTGTTTAATTGGGTATTTACGCAAATACGCAGCTTATCTGGAGCTCTGTTATACATAAATCTCATATGAAATGGAAACACATTGAGATCCTGTATGTATGAAATATCAAGCTCATTACAACAGGTTCGGAAATGGAAGGAATGCACCAGGAATTCTATACGTGTGGCTGTGAGTTGCACTGTTCCCCATTCCACATCCAGCATGCTTCTAACACGCAATATAGATTGTTATCATGTTACAGGAGTGTGATGTTTTATCAGGAGCTACACTGGTCACAAATACCATGAGCTCCAATTCTCCAGTCACAGCCACACCCACATATTGCGTGAGGAAACATGGGTACATACTACGAGGCTGTTCTCGGCAAGCCTCGGAATTCCTACACGTTTCTAGCCTTGCCTGATAAACACGATATCAAACGATACTAGATGGGGGGCCGTTTCACTAAACTTTGTACGACTAAAATGTTCGTAAGTGCAAAATTATGTAAATTTCACATTAACAATGTTTTCTTGCAAACAATTATTGGATTAATATTTATTGAGCATAGGCTGCATATGCAGCCTATGCTCAATAAATGTAAATCCAACAATTAAAATTTCCAGACGATCCTAAATTTGCACTTACGAACATTTTAGTCATACAAAGTTTAGTGAAACGGCCCCCTGGTATTCACCATCAACAGGTACCTACCCAACGAGCGTATACCCAGTCGGGGGTCGGCCCGCGCCCCTCGCCAGGATAATGAGCTCAGACAGGGCGCTTGTCGTGAGGTTGGAATTCATCCAACGAACACACATCGCCTTCTTCTTTATCGCCCGCTCACCTGCACACATTAATTAACTCTGTATTAGCGAATGTACGTACAGGGCTCCAGATAAGCTGCGTATTTGCTTAAATACCCAATTAAAATTGCCAAAAACTCAATTGAAATCAGAAGTAGCGAGTATCAAAAAGCAATATAAATTTTGTAGTACCTTTATCATGCTGCGGAAAACAATAAACAGACCACAAATATAGCATATTTTTCATATTTTCCATGAAAACACATCTTGGTATTTCATTAGAATTGTCTACAAGGAGACAATTCTAATGAAATGCCAAGACATGTTTTCATTTCGAAGCAAACTATTCAATAATTGCGGTCTGTTGATGTGTAAACAGTAGTGTGATTTTAGTTTACCCAATTAAAATTTTGAAATACCCAATTGCTTCAGTTTGTTTGTTTGTTTATTAGTGTTTAACGGCCTATCAACAGCTAAGGTCATGTAAGGCCGGGCAAACAGGTTGGATCCCATTTTAACCTGCTGCATTGGGGGGAAAATCCCAAAATCAGAATGGAATATTTACATAGAGAACAAATATATTCAGCCCTGAAATTAGAATAACCTGACCTGGTGCCAGGTCCATACCACACCAAAGTCACTTGGCCCCTTCCCCTAAAATAGGATAACGAATATCGTAATACTCACATAAGGGGTATAACCAGATTCAACTGTCACATACAAAATGCCAAAGACGTATGTGAGGGCCAAACCCGGTCTCCAGTCGGGATTCTGGTAAGGATGAACCCCGATCGTTAAATTACCCATCGCGTGCTCCCACCTGCCACCCACTCCAATTGCTTCAGAAATGATGGAGTAACAATACTCAATCACTAATTCCTTATCTGGAACCCTGTACGTATATGAGCTAACGCTATATCCCTTCTTGCCTATCGGTAAGGGGATAACAATTTCATACCCACAGAAGTGTATTCTGTTGTAATGAATGAATGCACTTACAGTCGAGCATCAGTACCTTGATGATATCCCCTATTAAATGCATATCAGGCTGGCCATTTAAGCAATTCACTGAGAGTTGTGACGCCACCTGTAATGTTGGGTAGTTTATTACCTTTGGTCATTAGTTAATTGGTGATTAAAATTTTATTTGTCAGTAAATTAATTAAAAAAAAATTTAAGATGGGTAACATGATTTGATATTTTTTGGCGAAAATATTCGACCATGTCACTTCATCGCTGTCTCGAACCTAGTCCTATCTCGACTAAAATACGATGTCCCTTCGACTTCGAGATACTGGTGCTCGACTGTATATACATGTAACATCTGTAGCCGATTTCATCAAAATTGCAAAGTATACTTTCCTAGCAAAGTATACTTTGAGGGAGCAATCATTGATTTTTCCGAAATGCATTATTTCATGCAGAACTAACGATTGCATATATTTGATGATTAAAAGTATGCAGAATTATTATACTGAATTTATTACATTATCACAGCCAAAATTGGCTGTGATAATGTAATAAATTCAGTATAATAAAAATTAATAAATTTATCATAAAATTGAAAATTTCTCCCTCAAAGTATACTTTGCTACTAAAGTATACTTTGCAATGTTGATGAAATAGGCTACTGGTTCTCGAAGAAAATCTACATGATGGACGTGATAATTGCTCACATTGTAACTGCCATTGAGAAGGCTCGCTCACAAAGTTCACTTTATGGTAACCCAATGTGAGCAAATTATCTATCAGATTTTGAAAAGATTATTAAATGGAATAACCCAAAAATTGCTACATAACAAGATATCAAGATCTGCACTGTTTGCCATTCCATCGTTGAAACACCCGTCATGTTTCTAATAAGCAATATACATGTAGATTGTTATCAGGCTACAGGAGCGTGCTATTTGATCAGGATCTACACTGCTCACAAATCCCATAAACCCCATTGCTCCAGTCGCAGCCACACATATTTAGGGGTGAAAGGGTTAAACAAAAAAAAAAGGTTGTATAAAATAAACTAGATTTGTCAGTAAGCGAGGCTTACGTGACGTCTCGGGTACCCCTAAATATGTAGTTTTCCACGTCTGTGACCTTGACCTATAGCGGGGCTTGGACAGTCATGGATTTGTCACAGCATGATAGTAGACCCTTAGACGAATGCATGAGTGAACTAGATTTGTCAGTAAATGAGGCTTACGGAATACCCCCGCGTGGGTTTATGTGCCCTTGAATATGTAAGGAAATAGAAGCTATAACATATTTCTCAATTGTTAAGTTTTGTAAAGAGACTAAGTATTTTACCTTGACCTTGGGATCAGCGGGGGTTGGACGGTCGTGGATTTGGAGCAGCATGGTAGTAGAGCATTACAGGAATGCATGTGTGAAATATTAAGCATTTTAGATGAAGGAAATAGAAGTTATAACATATTTCTCTGATGTTAAGTTTAGTGACGGACGGACGGATGGACGGGTGGACGCACACACGCACGGATGGACGGACAACCTCACTCCAGTATACCCCCCACAGCTTGTTGCGGGGGGTATAAATATTAAGAAATTTCAATGAAGGAAATATAACAGATTATTAACAGATTAGGTATAACAGATTTCTCTGATGTTAAGCTGTGAAGAGACTACCTAAGTATGTGACCTAGACCTAGGGATCAGCGGGAGTTGGACGGTCGTGGATTTGCCACAGCATGATAGTAGAGCCTTAGAGGAATGCATGGGTGAAATATTAAGATTTTCGATGAAGGAAATAGAAGTTGTAACATATTACTCTGATGTTAAGTTTAGTGATGGACGGACATCCTGGACAACCAAACTCCAGTATACCCCGCACAACTCGTAACGTTTGTACAACTTTCCTTAATATGTAAAGAAGGGCCAGCACAGACAGAGAAGATGTGACGTACGTGAATCGTGTGTGTAGTCGACGACAGTGAAGCCTGGCGGTATTGGGTCACGGTCGGTTATTACAGACACGTCGACTAGCACATCCTTCCCCTGAAATCATCGACACGTGTCAACTCAGTGACCCAGAGCTCAAGACAATCAGTTTGTATTCTGCTAAAATAAGTGCGTAATATACTTTTTAAATGTGTTTTATGTTTTTTTATCATTTGTTTCCTATTTAATAAGGAAATCAATAATACATTCGTAAAAGTAAAATACGCATTGAATTTGAAATATGGGGGTATAAAAAAAGGGGCATAACTGCGGATGGATTGGTGGGACAGCAAAAAAGTTTATGTTACGCACTCCTGCACTTGATGGTTGGGATGTATACCGAGTATGAAGAGAATCGGCCAAAATCTGTAGAATTAGTTTGCTAGACAAGGAAAAAAATAAAATGTTCAAAGTCGAAAAAGGGCATAACTGCAGATGGATTGTTGGGACAGGGAAATTTATATGTTACATACTCCTGCATTTGATGGTTGGGATGTATACCGAGTATGAACAGAATCGGCCAAAATCTGTAGAATTAGTTTGCTAGACAAGGAAAAAAATAAAATGTTCAAAGTCGAAAAAGGGCATAACTGCAGATGGATTGGTGGGACAGCGAAATTTATATGTTACATACTCCTGCATTTGATGGTTGGGATGTATACCGAGTATGAACAGAATTGGCTAACAAGAGTGCCGCAAGTCACAAAATACGCCCGTCGAATATGGGCCAGACAGCGAAGATGCAGAAATGTGAAGCTGTCGCCAAGGCAAGAAACCTTAATGAGAATATGAAAGTCTATAGCATTATTTCTTCATCTCGTTGTGCTAAACATGTATACTAATTTAGGCAGAGATAGAAAAGTAGAGTGTAAAGTAGAAATGATAAGGAATTGGATACAATAATGTAGAAAAAATGGCTAAGTTAAAAAGATGATATTTTTGTTAAAAAATATTTTTTCGGCATAAAAACACCAAGGTGCACATCTTCAATATGTGTAAAAGATGTGTGTATAGTTTCAGAACGATCGACTGAACGGTTTCGGAGAAGTTGTGTACACAAACTCTGTACCGTATATAGAATTGTGTAGAAAAATGTAGAAAAAATGGCTAAGTTAAAAAGGCGATATATTTGTTAAAAAATATATTTACGTCATAAAAACACCAAGGTGCACATCTTCAATATGTGTAGAAGACAATGTATAGTTTCAGAACGATCGACTGAACAGCTTCGGAGGAGTTGTGTACACAAACTCTGTACCGTATATAGAATTGTATAGAAAAATGTAGAAAAAATGGCTAAGTTAAAAAGGCGATATATTTGTTAAAAAATATTTTTACAGCATAAAAACACCAAGGTGCACATCTTCAATATGTGTAGAAGCTGTGTGTATACTTTCAGAACGATCGACTGAATGGTTTCGGAGGAGTTGTGTACACAAACTCTGTACCGTATATAGAACTGTATAGAAAAATGTAGAAAAAATGGCTAAGGGGCACAACTGCGGATGAATCGGTGGTCGAGCGAAACTGTTTATGTTACACATTCCTGCATTTGATGGTAGGGCTGTATACCAAATATGAAGTGAATCTGCCAAAAACTGTAGTAGTAGTTCGACGGACAAGGAAAATTGTCTACTGACAGACAGATGGACGGACAGGGTAAACACTATATGCCATCGATAACTATCGTTGCAGTGGCATAAAAACTATTTAATTACAGATTTGTATAATTTTTATAATGGGTATAACCGGATTCAACTCTCACGTACCAGAAAGCCAAAAACCCACCGGAGGGCCAAACCAGAAATATCGGGATTCCAGTATGGATGAACCCCATCGTTAAATTACCATTCACATGCTCCCAATCTACTGCCCAAGTATTGATGGGCATACATGTAAGGTGTAGTATTGATATATCAGTCTCAGCGAAACTGCCAAAATTTTACAGGACATTCGGAAAGTGCACATGTTCATTTGAGAATTATTGTTATCTTGCTAAAATAACATAGTTGGAACATATTAATGCAAATAATATCGAATTACAGCTCCTTTTCCTAGGTCGGACACAACCTCGTATCATAACACATGAAATAATGTGTTTAAGGCTCTAACGTCAATATTGTTATGACAAGTGCATATAACGATATCCTGCAGAAACCATAGAAAATTATAATATTAAACATGTTATTTTATTATGAAATGAGGTCGTGTCCGACCAAAGTCAGAAGCCTTGTTCATATCTTTAGAGTTATACCGATGAAAGCTGAAACACGCCGAATGCCAGTGCCAAGACTGGGGGCATAACAACACATGGAATCTCAAGTTAACACTTTCAGCACTACAGACTTCTGCTATGTTTTGTAAAATAGTGAAGATCCAGATGAGCCGGCTCATACCAAGCCCCATCTCATCAGGATCTGCACTTTTTGCAAGTAATTTTCATACGTTTTAGAGAGAGAAAAACACCCCTTTTAGAAATGGACGAGTCAGAAAATCATTTTGTGATGATCGTATTGGTCAGAAACATAGCAGTCATTTTCAGTTATTCAGTGTTGAAAGGGTAAATAAATTGACTGACCGGCTGTGGTGCACTTCTCTCCACGCACAGGTAGCGCTTGACTCGACGTGTAAAGAAACCGTCTGTCCAGAGGTCCGCTTCCTCTTTCTGGTCATACGTGCGGTCAATCTGCAATGTGGACATGGTGGACGAGATATAGACCAGGGGCCTGGTTCACTAAACTTTGTACGACTAAAATGTTTGTAAGTGCAAAATTATGATAGACGGTAAATTTCGCATCAACAATGTTTTCTTGAAAACAATTATTGGATTTATATTTATTGCATATGCAGCCTATGCTCAATAAATGTAAATCCATCAATTGAAACATTTTATAGTCATACAAAGTTTAGTGAAACGGTCCCCACGTAGGCACAAAATGTTCTTTATAGGAATTAAATAAGTGTATAATTGTGTCACTACTGAGTGTAACATATGTATAAATTTAGTATACTTTATGTAGACCTTGTTTTACCCCTGTGCTGCAAATTCTAGAAGTCAAAATAAAAGTTCAAGGGTCAAAATTCCCCAAATGGTCATCATTGAAAACCCTTTACACACATACAAACAATTAGTTAACTCAATATCATACCAGAGCTCCAGATAAGCTTCGTGTCTAAAGCGTACTATACCCCCTGATTTCAAAATCATTGCGTATTTTACTTTTACAAATGTATTATTGATTGTTTTCATTACTTAATAGGGAACAAATGATTAAAATAATATAACAAATTTAAACATTCACTTAATTGAGCTGCAGCTCAGCTAAGTGAATTTTCAACTTTATATGACAGTATTTTCACTAACCAATTTGAAATTCAATTCGTATTTTCAAATTGCTGTCGGTATTTTGTACTCCCAGTTTTGATAATCAATGCGTATTCTGCTAAAATAAGTGCATAAAATACGCCAATATGCACATTATCTGGAGCTGTGCTATACCACTCACCGTCGTGAAGCCGGGAGGACATTTGGTGATATCTGCCACGACCACCACACCGGTTATTGGCCAGTCATGGCTGTCCATGACTGCAGTTTCACCAAAACAAATCCGCGCACCGAGACGTCTATATTGTCCGTCTACCCAATGTTACAGCATCGATGTACCTTCCCATCAAGTTAACCTGTTCAATGTTGTGGAATATACAATAATAATAATAATAATAATAATAATAATAATAATAATAATAATAATAATAATAATAATAATAACAATAACTAGAAATGGACGCTTGTCGACAAGCGCATGTGTATCCCCCTCCCCAGATACACAAGTAGTTTGAAAAAAGGGTGTTCGAGTTATGCTCCGGAGACAAAATCAGTGACGGAAAAACAAAGGGAGATAACTAAAGAATTAGTGATGCAAGAGTTGTCATTCTTGCGGGACACACCTTTAGGGTCGTGGTCTATGCATGTGTGAAGTTTCATGAAAATATTCCAAAGGGTGTTCGAGTTATGCTCCAGACACGAAATCAGTGCACGAAACAACAAAGGGAGATAACTAAGAAATTAACGACGCAAGAGTTGTCATTCTTACGTGCGACACACCTTTGGGTCGTCTTCTATGCATGTGTGAAGTTTAATAAACTAGAAAATGTGTTCATAGAACACGGATGTCCCACATATCGCTTTGATAATAAATGAGGCCAAATTGCAAGTCAAAATTTTCTTTTACCTGAGCGTTAAAGTTTTTGAAGCACCAAGTATGTGACCTTCACCCTGGGCTTGGCGGGGGCAGGACAAACGTGGATTTGGTACAGGGCGGTAGAGGACCATTAGAGCAATGCATATATGAAATATGAAGCTGATCCGTGAAAGAAAACAGAAATTATAAGATATTTACCTGAGCGTTAAAGTTTTTGAAGCACTAAGTATATGATGTTAACCCTGGGCTTGGCGGGGGCAGGACGAACGTGGATTTGGCACAGGGCGGTAGACGACCATTAGAGCAACGCGTATATGAAATATGAAGTTGATCCGTGAATGGAAATAAAAATTATAAGATATTTACCTGAGCGTTAAAGTTTTTGAAGCACCAAGTATGTGACCTTGACCCTGGGATTGGTGGGGCAGGACGAACGTGGATTTGGCACAGGGCGGTAGAGGACCATTAGAGCAATGCGTATATGAAATATGAAGATGATCCATGATCCATGAAAGAAAACAGAAAGTATAAGATATTTACCCAAGCGTTAATGTTTTTGAAGCACTAAGTATGTGACCTTGACCCTGGGCTTGACGGGGGCAGAACGAGAACGTGGATTTGGCACAGGGCGGTAGAGGACCATTAGAGCAATGCGTATATGCGTGTTCGAGTTATGCTTTGGATACAAAATCAGAGCACGAAACAACAAAGGGAGATAAGTAAACAAGAATTCCGCTGAATCAGATGCCTCGCCTTGTCCCGCCTTGACCTCGAGCCTGGGCCCGAAAGCAATTTTCACTGGCCCGAACATATTATACAATTATTGACTAGTGAACCATAGAATATCAGATTATATTCTATGACTCACTCGTCAATAATTGTTTTATTATATGATAATAGTCTGTATATAGCACTTACGACCTTATGCTACTAGACAAAAATTGAAAAAGAATTTGAAAAAAAAAATGAAAAAAAAAAATGGAAAAAAAGTTTAAAAATTAAAAATAATAATGCTTGCTACTGGAGCCCAGAATTTTTTTTAATAGTCCTATATTTATCTACATATATCTGCACAGGTCCACATAATGCCACAATATTTTCAACACAGTTTACGGAAATGTAATATAATCATTTACCTGTATAAATTACCTGTAAGTGGTCAGTGGTCAGTTGCACATGCTAGCACATGTACAGGTGAATAGTCTGTATATAGCACTTACGACCTTCTGCTACTGGACAAAAATTGAAAAATAATTTGAAAAAAAAATGAAAAAAAAAAAAATGGAAAAAAAAAGTTTAAAAATAATAATGCTTGCTACTGGAGCCCAGATTTTTTTCCCAGTCAAATTGAAAAATAATTTGAAAAAAAAAATGAAAAAAAATAATGAAAAAAAAAAAAAAAAAAATGACAAAAAAAAGTTTAAAAATAATAATGCTTGCTATTGGAGACCAGATTTTTTTTTATAATAGTCCTATATTTATCTACATATATCTGCAGAGGTCCACATAATGCCACAATATTTTCAACACAGTACCCAATGTAGTGATTTACCTGTATAAATTACCTGGTCAGCAGTGGTCAAGCAGTGGTCAAGCAGTGGACATCTGCACATGCTAGCCCATGCTTAGCACATGGTTCTCCCAGTTTCTATTGTTCTCTCTACAGGTAAGGTGTACAGAGCACACGAGAAAAGGTATACAGAGCAGACGAGAAAACAGGTCTTCATGCATTGTTGTCCAGTTTGTAGAGTGCGCAAAACAAAAAAGGGAGATAACTGAAAAATTAGCTACGCAAGAGTTGTCATTCTTGTGCGCGACACACCTCCGGGTCGTGGTCTATGCATGTGTGAAGTTTCATGAAAATATTCCAAAGGGTGGTCGAGTTATGCTCCGGACAGGAAATCAGTGAGCGAAAACAAAAAAGGGAGATAACTAAAAAATTAGCTATGCAAGAGTTGTCATTCTTGTGCACGACACACCTTCGGTTCGTGGTCTAATTGAATGTGTTAAGTTTCATAAAAATATTCCAAAGGGTGGTCGAGTTATGGTCAATCAGTGCGCGAAACAAAAAAGGGAGATAACTAAAAAATTAGCTATGCAAGAGTTGTCATTCTTGTGCGCGACACACCTTCGGGTCGTGGTCTATGCATGTGTGAAGTTTCATGAAAATATTCGAAAGGGTGGTGGAGTTATGCTCCGGACACGAAATCAGTGCGAGAAACAAAAAAGGGAGATAACTCAAAAATTAGCTATGCAAGAGTTGTCATTCTTGTGCGCGACACACCTTCGGGTCGTGGTCTATGCATGTGTGAAATTTCATGAAAATATTCCAAAGGGTGTTCGAGTTATGCTCCGGACAAGAAGTGTCTGCGGCGGACGCGGCGAGCTGTCAAATCCATAGTATCCCCCGACGGTAGTCCGGGGGATACAATAATAGACTTTATTTAACGAGGGTGACTCAATTAGACAGTGTCTAATCTCCCATGAGGCCCTCAAACAAAAAAACAAGTACCGTATATACACATGTACAGTTGACAAAGAAAAAGGCAATACAAAATGAAAATTATAGACAACTATTAACAAGAAACAAGAAACTGGTAGTCTATGTTTTCATCCATCTTATACATCTATTGTGGAAGTTATTTATTGTTTGAACATTTTTAACATTATTAGGAATACAGTTCCATATTAACGCGCCTGAATATGACATACTTTGTTTGAATATTTCTTTGTTTGGCTTGGGGGTATAAAGTTATTGGAAGCAGTTGATCTGAAGACTGGTAAATTGTTGCTTGGTTGTCTTTGGTGAAACAATTCATTAATATAACCTGGTGTAATTGTATTTGCAACTTTATACATGAATTTTGCCTTCCGTACAAATATTCTTTCATACACGTTTAATATTTTAAGTTCTTGCATGCTTTGGATAGTATTTTCAACATTATAATCAAGTATTATTTTAATAACTCTTTTTTGTAGTTGAAACAGTTGTAATAGATTATTTTGTGATGAACATCCCCAAATTAGATTGCAATAATCAATGTGTGGTTGAATATATGTCTTATAAAATTGGATCCTGTGTTCTAGAGTCAGAAAGTGTTTAATTCTTGATAGCAGCCAGATGTTAGATTTAATTTTCTTACATACTTTATCAACATGAATAGACCAACTTAAGTTATTATCAACCCATACACCTAAACTTTTGTCATTCATGATCATGCCTAGTTCCTCATTATTGTATTTCAAATTAAGCTCATGTTTGTTTAGACATTTTGATGTGTTGTAATTAGCATTACTTTTGTTTTAGCAGAGTTTATGACCATTCCATTGTTCTTACACCATACATTAAGATTACATAAAGCTTTTTGAAGATTATTTTCAATTGCAACTTCTGATTTATTGATATCATATAGTGTAGTGTCATCAGCATAAAGATCTGTACTAACATCATGGGTGTATAGAGATAAGTCATTAATAAAGAGGAGAAATAGCAAAGGACCTAAAATAGACCCTTGAGGAACACCATTTACAACATTTTCATAGTTAGATGTAACATTATTTAATGATGTTTTCTGTTTTCGATCATAAATGTATGACATTATCCATTGCATTGCACTAGTTGATAGTTTATAGAGTTCTAGCTTTTTAATTACCGTAAGAGTTTATGATCCACCAAGTCGAAGGCTTTTTTGAAATCAACCATGACAACTCCTATTACCGGTAGCTTATTATTATTAATAGCATCTAACCATTTGTCAATCATTCCTATTAATGCAGTTTCGCAGGAGTGATTTGGTCTAAAACCAGATTGTGTTTTATGAATTAATTGATATTTATTCATATATTCCATAAGAGAGTCATGAACATGTTTTTCAATCAGTTTAGATAATATTGGCAAAATAGATATTGGTCGATAATTGTTCAAGTCCAATTTTGAACCATTTTTATGAAGTGGGCTAACTTTTGCTTCCTTCCATTTATCCGGAAAGACTGATTGTTTAATACTCAGATTGCATATGTACATGAGGCTATCCGCTATTTGTGCTGCTGATATTTTGAGTAAACGGGGTCCAATATTGTCACAGCCAGTGGCTTTCGTCACATCAATGTTTTTTAAAAAGTGTTCAATCTTGTTTTGCGTCATATTTGGTATTGAAAACTCTGTATCTTTGGGTAGCTTATCATTACAAAATGCTTTAAGTGGCTGGAAATCGGAATGTGTTATTGGTCCTTTTATGGTAGAGGCAACGGATACGAAAAAGTTATTAAATTCATTTGCAATACTTTCTGTATCACTAACTTCCTTATTATCGATTGTGATTGAGGTTATATTGTTATTGGCTTTTTTTTGCACCTATTTCTTTAAATAGTTTCCACACACTTGATGGCTTGTTATTATTTTCTTCAATTAATGTCCTGTATTGTTCTTTTTTAGATTTTTTAATAAGGTTTTGTAACTTTATTTCGCCATAGTTTGAATTGTGTTTCATTATTTACTGATTTAAATCTATCTCGCATCTTCATAGCATCTATTACGTCCGGAGTGAGCCATTTTGGTTGCTGTTTGTTTTTAACCCATTGTGTTTTTTAGAGGAAGATGCTTATCAACAGTAGAGAACACCATGTATCAAGTACATCATTTGTATCATCAAATACTTTAATAACATCCCATGCTGTACTTTGAAGATCTGTTATGAAATTATGCTCGTTGAAGTGCTTAAAAGACCTGTATGTTATAGTGTGATGTGAATCTTTTGGCAAATGAGAGTTTATTTTTTGTGTAAGAAATATAGGAAAATGATCACTTAGGCCAATTTTGGGAACAGCTACTGAGGATATGTTATCTGGTATATTACAATATATATGATCAATTAGTGTATTTGACATATTTGCTTGTCTAGTTGGTTCACATACTTGTTGGAAGAGTCCAAATTGTTCCATATATTCAAGCCAGGGCTTACTAATGTGTTCATTTGATAAATCACGGTTAAAGTCACCTAAGACATATAATTCTTTTTCGTTTCGTAAGACATTTTCAAACTATGTTTCAAACATTTCATTCCAATGTATAGTCTCATTAGGGTGTCTGTATATATTACCTACTAGGAAACTTTTACTGTTTGGGGGGCAAATTTCAAGCCATATGCATTCCATATTGTTTATTTCTAAATCTTTTCTATGATTACAGTTTATTCCATTTTTTACGTAGACAATGAGGCCGCCACCTTGTTCTTTTCGTTCACTTGTTAAAGTCCTATCTTTCCTGAATATTTGGTAATTATTTATTTCAAAAGTACTATTTGGATGTATAGATCTTAATTTTGTCTCACTTAGTCTTAGAATATGAATATCGTTTTCATTAGAATTCAACATTATGTTAATTTGATCAAACTTATTTTGTATTCCTTGAATATTTATATGCCCTATGTGTAAACCCTTTGAGTTCAGTCCTAGAGAATACAGATTTTGTCCTATGGCATTATCATTATTATTATCATTTTCGTTCGATTCATTATGTATTAAGTTTTTATCTATAAATGTATTTTCAAATATTGTTGAATCAGTACTATCTATTAATATGTTATTGTGATATGCATCTGCTGGTGATAGACTACCAGTTTCACAAGAAATATCTACAAAAGAAACCTGATCATGCTGATCACACACAGTGTCTGTTTCATATAGTTCATTTGCATCTTCATTAGGCATGAGTAAAGTTTCTGATGATACGTCATGTTCACATCCACAATCATTGCATTCTTCACATATATTTGTCAATAAGTTGAAACGATTGTATATGCATATATATTGATATATTGTCTAGAAGTCGTTTGGTACCCGAATGGGAGAGATGTATCCAGTCACGAAGGCCGTAGTATTTCTGTCGTATTTCATCTGTTTGATTGTCGAAAAACGCATTGTATATATCAATGAATATGGCACCTTGATATTTTGCGAGTTCTTTAATTCTCTCGTTGATTTCTGCTGTTTCGGCATCACCTCGTGGGGCTGAGCTGCAGACATAGATGATGCAGTCTGTATTTTTGCTGTATACATATTTCAGCAAGTCATCATACTGAATCTCAAAGTCTTTGCTGTCTGTTGCACAGGATGCATCATTCCCACCAACATATATAATGATGTTCGTAAACTGCGTTATGTCAAATAGTTGAATTTTTTCCTTGATTATAGTGATAGTTGCACCTGGAAATGGCTGGCAGTGAACATTATCATTTAGTCCCCTTTTATTGACTCCAGATAGAAGAGAATCTCCAATTAATAGAGTTTTATCTGGTTTGATTTTTTGATGCTCTTTCGCGGGTCTGCTTGTTGTTTTATTTACAGCAGATGTTGTATTGAATAGAGGTATTTCTTGTGACTCGTTTTCTGCATGTTGTGGTGTAGTGTCAGTTTGTTTTTTGAATGTCTGACATGATGATCCGTCTGTGGGAGATCGAGTTCTGCCTGGGATTATACTCATGTCAGCTGATGTTTCATCCAGAGTCAGGTAATGTGACGGATTATAATTCGAGTTGTCGGATATGTTATGAATCATCAATTCCTGTACAGTTTTTGAAGGAGTTGGGATAGGTGCCTGTTTAGAAATCAATTCTGATAACTTAGAGTCTAATTTTCCAACTTGTCCTTGAAGGGAGATTATAATTTCCATCACTGATGAAATTTGCTGTTTCAGGTCCGATATTTGAGTACTTGCGATTTCTGTTTGTGATGATGATTGTTTCTGAACCGGGGATAGTGATGGTGTCTCAGCCACATTTGCATAATTTCCATTGATAAATGGGGTACTAGCTTCCTTGCTACTTCGCAGTTGTTGTATGTGATCAAGTTGTTTGTTTGTCTCCAATTCATATTGTTTATACACTTTGGTAGCAAGTCTTAGGAATGTGCTCTCACTCCACAGCTTGTGGCCTGGTCCTGTTAGTAGCACAGATGTATCGGTGTCGTTTACAAATATCACACACTTCTTTTGTTGAATGTGCGTTGTATAAGTAACCTGCTCTTTTTTAGACTGTGGTGTGAATTATTTTTCAAAGTTAGAACGAAACACATTAAATAGTTCCCTTGATGCGAAGAGAATTTTCACTCTGTCGTTGGCTGGATGCATGACATTGTAGAATATGCCATTGAATATATCCTCTATATCATCCTGCATTTGTTTGGATCTGTTTGGTGTTACAAAGCCGGAGAACGAGGTACTTGAGAGGCTGTCGGCGCTGACATCATACAGATGTTGTCCATTTTCATTGTGAGAAAGTATCGAAATTGGTTCCCGAGTGTTAGAAATTAGGCTATCTTCTAGGCTGGAATGTTGTGCGTGTGCCTGGGGTAGAATCGACACTGATTCCTGGGTCGCTGTCAGTTGGTCGTCACTGAGTTGTAGTAGGAGGGAGACTGATTCTTGAGTAGCTGACATCGTGAATGATATGTCGTCTTCAACTATGTTGGTCATGGTGCTGGTTCTGGTGCACTTTCTCTTTGTATTTCTCTTTGTATTTATTTTCATGAATATTTCAACTCTCACTTAGTACATTTTCACTAAACTTAAAATTTCCGCTTAGCACATTTCACTATTTAAACTTTCCCTTAGCAAATTTTCACTTTAAAACTTTGGAACAACACATTAATAATACATCCTTTAAGTAGAAAAACACTTGTTGAATTTATACATCTGCGTTTCCTCTGAGAATAGGGCTGGTTTTTGACATGTAAATAGAGGATCTTTCAAAAGTGATGATTTAATATCTTTATTAAAACGAGTTTACTGATTCAGAGCGCCAGATAAGCTTCGTATTTGCGTAAATACCCAAATAAAATTGCCAAAAACCCAATTGAAATCAGAAGTAGCGAGTATCAAAAAGCAATAACAAAGTTGTGGTACCTTTATCATGCTACTGAAAACAATAAACAGACCACAAATATAGCATATTTTTCTTATTTTCCATGAAAACACATCTTGGTATTTCATTAGAATTGTCTCCAAAGAGACAATTCTAATGAAATACCAAGACATGTTTTCATTTCGAAGCAAACTATTCAATAATTGCTGTCTGTTGATGTGAAAAACAGTAGTGTGATTTTATTTTACCCAATTAAAATATTGAAATACCCAATTGCTTCAGATATGATGGAGTGAAAATACTCAATTAATAATTCCTTATCTGGAGCCCTGCTGATTTCATAAGTAACAAAGCTACTGGTATGTCGAGTTTCTTATGAAATCAGTCAACGAGTTTAACGAGTTTAATAAATATCATATTAAATCAACACAAATGTTAGATTCCATTTATTGCATAAGCACATCATCATAATATGAAGCTGTATTGATTACCTAACATGTTTTCTGTAGCGGGCTCATTTGCATATTTATTACACTAGTGTATTGTGATTTTTATTACACTGAGTTATTAAACTGTGAAAGCTCATTTTATGCAATAATTCCCTGTAACATCACTCAGAGAATATGTATATCATACGCTACTGGCGATACTTATATATGCAGAGCTCCAGTTAAGGTGCGTAATTTGGAGATAAATTTCTTATTTCTCCATCAAAAATGGCAAGTTGGGAGTGCTTTAGAATCGTCTCAATGAGACGATTCTAAAGCACTCCCAACTTGCCATTTTTGATGAAGAAATAACAAAATTTCACACCAAGTTGGTCAAATTACGCACCTTAACTGGAGCTCTGTATATGGCTGTGATCGGATACATGGGGCTTACGCGTTTTGCGACCAGTGTAGAACCAGATCAGCAGTCTGATCAGGATCTGCACTGTTCGCCATTCCATCAATGAAACACCAGCAATGCTTGTAACAAGCAATGTGGATTGCTATCAGGCTACAGGAGTATGCAATTTGATCAGGAGCTACACTGGTCACAAATCCCATAAGCTCCATTTCTCCAGTCGCTGCCACATATAACTAACTAGAGCAAGTAGATACCCCCGGCCGCCGCCAGGACGACAAACAAAACATTTAACGCAAATTTTGAAATGTTTTATGTGTTTACGGATGATGGAATTTTAAACATGTTATTTTGTTGATACGAGGTCGGACGTTAGAAGCCTTGTTCATATATATATATATAGTTATACCGATGAAAGTCGAAACACGCCGAATGCCTGTGACTACAAGCGGGATTTTATACCAACAACATAATAACAATCTACAAACTGTAGCATATTATTTTGAGTAATTTTATAATCAACAGACCAATAAATTATACTAAAAACACAGACTTTATATCTACATCTGTGTAATCAAATATAATTCTGTGTTAGTTTTTTATTGTTTGTTTTTTCCATATAAGATGCCCCCCCCCCCCCCAGTATAATGAGAAGTTCTATTCTAGTAATTTGACAGCTACCAGTCTGTGTTTACATGACCTTGACTTCTCAACATGGGTAAAGAATCCAGTGACACAGACTGACAGAACATGCTTTGTAAATCTTTTTCAATAATGATGTTTATGTCTGGACAAAAGTGGGAATAGCTGAAATACAAATTTTTGAAAGTATTTTAACAATATTGATTAAAAACTTGCATGCCTAAGGGCGATGTGGAACATTTTTCTCCATTTGACAGATGAGTGTCTTCTGCAAAAAATGTCAGGGAAACTGACCGTGAAAATTTCTGTGATTAGTGACGAATTGTGTTTACGAAAATTCCTGATGCGGGGTAATCCCAACAAATGGTTACGCTACTGTATGAATAGTTTCTTCGCCAGAAATAACGTCAAAACGTGACGTCAATTACGTCTCGCGAACTTCTAGGAGAAGAATCCCTCCAGAATCTTAGTAAATCACTGGGTAACATGTAATACCATCCAGGGGGCCGTTTCACTAAACTTCTTACGACTAAAATGTTTGTAAGTGCAAAATTATGATAGTCTGTAAATGTCACATTAACAATGTTTTCTTGTAAACAATTATTGGATTTACATTTATTGAGCATAGGCTGCATGTGCAGCCTATGCTCAATAAATGTAAATCCATCAATTTAAATTTCCAGACAATTCTAAATTTGCACTTACGAACATTTTAGTCGTACAAAGTTTAGTGAAACGGGCCCCAGACACCTACATGTATTATCGTGCTACGTCAGTTTTCGTGCCCACGTCATATCACATGAATGACATCGAACGCACAGCGTTACGTTACAATAAAACAATTTATGAAAAACGTCAGTCAGGACTCAATGTTATGACAATAAATATGTCTTCATTAACTATTGGTGTGTTTAATTAGAGTCAAAAGAAAAAACACCGAAAATCCATTAATGAACTTTTTATCTTCCTTATATCGGCTGAAATGTCCATTTCAACAAAAACATATAAATTTCCAGACCAGTAAATTTTGTTCACACAGTTTGGCATGGAAATGTTACTTGATAGTAGATAAGAGATGTCCGATGCTAAAAAATATTTTTTCTGGCGCCCAAAATAACGGATGCCGTTCTAACCGAATATGAATGTTGCGATATAAGTCTGCAGTTTATATTGGATCTTGGATCTTACGTTATAAAATTTAGGGTTTGTTCTTCATTTTAGTAGCAACAAATTTAAATATACCGGAACATGCCAATGAGTGAGCCTCTCCTCGTGTACTACACCCAATGCCCAGAGCGCACTTGAAGAAATATTGAAATTTTATCTCCATTTCTAGTATGGCATACAAATTGAAAAACGCTGGGAACTTTTTTAAACCAGGGATACAGGATTCTTATCAACAGAAACCGAAGGAGACATGCATGGTCTCCCGATATATATATTTTATTTTTATTAAGAAAAGTTTTACAGTAGACTAACTATCTCAGACGAATTTCAAAAGAGGGCACGAAAATCGTTGTTTTATGTGTCGTCAACAGAATGGCAGACACCGTGTCAACTCACCGAGAATTATCAAAAATAATATAGTAGCAATTTTCTCGGATACGTGTCCCTAAGCACATAAATTCATATTGTGTGTTATATTCTGATTAATTCCTGAAAATGTATACATCGACATAAAGTTCAAACACTTGACTATGAATGCACATAAGGAATCCACCAAAATTGTTGATTATGTAAGTCTTAGAGTCCTTAGAAATAATCCACCAAAGTCGCCTAATTGATCTTGAAACTTCTCATCAGGTTCGTGCCCTATAACTTTTTGCACATTTGAGTGACATTCCTTAATCACTCATACAATAAAGAAGTGTTGCTGCCTAGATGCATCAAATTTAAATATGGTGAAGTCCATATTCACCTAGAAATCAACATATATCACATGTTATGCATCATTTGTGAACAGACCCTCTTCAGATTAAGGAAGTATGCAGCAAAATCACATAATAGGTGGTAAATCACAATTGTATGTAACTGTAACTTAGAAAACTGGGCAATATCACGTCGTAGCCCCATATGCAACTTAGTACACTAGGTTTATTCCGTAAATACTGTTCCAAATACTTCGTATAGACCACCCGCCACCCAAAGACACTTGTCTTTAGTATATATATTCTTAAATTATTCAAGAAATGGTGTTTAAAATATGTATAGAGTATATAGCAATTTATGGAATAAGTAGAATTAATTCCCTTGAATATTGCTATATGGGGTTACGACGTGATATTGCCGAAAACTGTGGGAAACAATTTAAAACACCTTTTTAAAATAATTTTACTTGTTTTCTAGGGGCACGAATCAACGAGAATTGGGGCTATGAGATGTCACGAGATAAGTAAACGTTTCAGTCAATGTTATATATTTGTTCATCTAAGTTGTTAATGTTATTTATTGTACATTTGTTTCCTTAAGGGCACGAAAACCGGTATCTCCCCGGTATATATATGTATATATAGGTAACATATTACATTATTATTGGACTATTGGACTAAAGGTCCGAAACTTCACGGGTCCGAAATTGCGTTGAATTCACTTTAGCGATACAACAAACACATGATACGGATTGGTGCAGTTAATGATGTCACGAATTGCTTAGATAGTTCAACAAAATAGTATAGAATAGTTTACCTATAACTAGTATCCTTAATTGTTCAAATGCCAAAAAATCTACTTTCATTTCCTCGGATAGTTCCTATTCAGGACTTGATTAACTCACAGGGGTTGAAGTAACATACCAAGGCACAGATACATACACATACATTAAATATACCTAAAAGTATCAATAAGTGAAAATAAAGTAAGTTAAATATTATTGTGTTCTAACAGGAGGAAAAAATTAAACTGATGTTTCCCTCTTATTGATACTTTTATGTACTTATACACCTTAGTCCGTTACTTGAACCTGTGGATTTACTGTCATATTTCACCCAAGTATGACTATGACTGTTCAAAGCGCGTAATGGAGATTTTTTTGGCGAAATGGTCGAACGCCAACGAACGGATTTTTTGTTAAGATTGTGGCGCCCAATTGTGACACATATTTGTATATAATATACTCTGTTTTATTTGTGGCTGTGAATGGGACTGGAGAAATGAGGCTTATGGATTTTGCGACCAGCTTAGATCCAGTAACCTATTTCACCAACATTGCAAATTATACTTATCTAGCAAAGTATACTTTGAGGGAGAAATTTTCAATTTAAGGATACATTTATTAATTTTTATTATAATCTACTGAATTTATTACATTATAACAGCCATTTTGGCTGTGATAATGTAATAAATTCAGTATAATAATTCTGCATACTTTTAATCATCAAATATATGCAGTCGTTAGTTCTATATGAAATAATGCATTTCAGGAAAAAAAAATGATTACTCCCTTAAAGTATACTTTGCTAGAAAAGTATGCTATGGGGGTCATGTACGGTTTCATCATATATATAAGAAAATCATACTCATACGATTGTTACATTGTGACTCATGTTTACATGTACTTGTATCATTATTATTTGTTAAATATACGTGTACTTGTAGATAGATAGATGATCTCAGGGAAGATTGGCTAGGCCAACTGAGCGTCTTCTATAAATAAAGACGTTACTTACTTACTTATAATTCCACGACAAAAATATTTACACAATTCCCTAACATTTGATTGGCTCGTAGCAAGTCTCTGTCCAAAATTTATATCCCAGTAAACTCCCACACTGAACTACTTTCCGTAACCGTGATGCGCAGTTAAAATAATTATTAAGAAAACGGAAAATAAACACATTTTCTTGATAAATTTATTTCAAATGCTGGGATTATAAGGAATGAATGGCCTTTTTGTGGAATTTATCGGGGATATAAACTTGGAAAAGTCGCGGGAATACTGAACGAGGCCTTCCGGCCTTCGTCCAGTATTCCCGCGACTTTTTCAAGTTTATACCCCGATAAATTCCACAAAAAAGCCATTCATTCCTATAACCACTACCGGGCATGTCCATTGGCAGTATTATGCATTTTGTATATTAAAGGATAATTAGCAAACTTAATCAAGGGCGATAACCGCAGAACACCATTTATTTGTTCTATGTATTTGTTGATGGGCAATGCTCATACCATAGACATAGACTCTATGTATATGTTCATACTTCAGAATATGTCGATATTTTTTTTTTCAAGTGATGCATTTAATTGATATAAATAATTCAAAAAATGTCTTACGTCAACAGCATATCAAAATAGCCTAATATAGCCTAACCGCGCGTCTCTATCTGTAAATTAAACTTGTCTAAATGATTATATATGTATAGCGGGCACTGGTATTTTTTAAAAATGATGCAATAGTTACACACTTATACACTTATTTAATTCCTATAAAAACAATGTGCCTATAAATCGATGGGACACCAACTTTAATAAATGTATTCTTCATCTACATTGCTTGGCCCGAAATGATACTATTTTGTGTTGATGGGCCGTTAAGCACCATTCCATTCCATTTAATAAATGTTGTCGCTATATTTTTATTTTTTTTGACTGTTATTTGCAAATTCTATTTTCTATTATCCCCTTATATTATCAGACCCTCATCCACATGTCCCCGTTTTGCATGGGAAAGGGCGGGTTGTAGTATTTTGGAAAATCCCCAAAATTTCAACGTTGTCCGATCCGGCTGAACATTGGCATATCGATAGGTTTCATTCGCTAAACACGATGCCGTTCAAGAAAAATCGATATCTTAATTAACGACGCCGTAAATGACATCGAAAGTTTCAAACTTTCCACGGCGATTACAGCTACGGCTACTGGTTCAAGGCGGCAAGATTTATGCGTGTGAAAAGTTTCAGCCGAATCGGACTCGGCGTTTACAGAAAGTCGCTATCTCAAATAGTAAAGCCGCAAATCGTGATTCAGTTTGCAAACTTTCGACGATATTTGAGATAGCGACTTTCTGTAAACGCCACCGTGTTATGAGATCCAAATTATATTGGCATGCCAATTTTCAGCCGGATCGGACGAACATTTGGAAACTTTCCGAGTCCGATTCGGCTGAAACATGAACGCGTGGTGTTGTAGGCTGTTTTAAATCATACATTACTGCCCGCTTTTTCGCGAACATGTGAGTTGAACATATGCCACTCTAATTGACAACGGTTGACCAATGTCCATTTAACCCTTACACTGCTGACTTAAATTTTGTCGTCTGCTGTTTGCGTTCTATTTTCCATTGTTCACATCAACAACATGGTTTAGTAAAACTTTAGCATCATGCTACGGGGCGCCATGCAGGACAGGTTAATTATGTGTACAATTTTGTCCAGACAAAATTGACTTTTGTAACACTAAAAATCACAAAATCCAATTATGTAAAATTCTGATACAAAAACCAATTTTGTCCAGACAAAATTAAGTTTTGTAACACTAAACATCACAAAATCCAATTATGTAAAATTCTGATATACAAAATTCATTTTTGTTATAAAGGATTCAATTTTGTAAGACAGAATTGAGTTTTGTGAACAAAATTAAGTTTTGTGGGACAGAATTCCGTTTTGTCCACAAAAGTCAGTTTTGTCCACAAAAATTAGTTTGCGTAGGATAGTCTATGTCATCTCTACGTTGATTGGTTGAGATCGGTCTTAGTCCATTTTACTAGATGGTGGAGTACACTTGCAGGTTTAAATATTTCAATGCGAAAATATAACCCAATATATCAATATTATACATCTTTATGGACAGTTATTTTGGTTATATTGTGATTACCGGGACAACCGTAAAGCAAAACCGCCGCAATCTCGAGCCGAAACGTGCACACACATCAACTATTCCGCCGCACCACCATACGAGACCATGTTATCGTGGGACCTTGCTAGCACCCCGTGTATACGTTTAAACAGTAAGAATACCTTGCAACACTAAGCTACAAAGCAGTAACAAGTGTGTTTAATCCAGCGTTCACTGAAACTTACTTCTTCAGACGCCATTTTGGATCGCTGATCGGCGACCGTGACCCATTTCTCCAGTCCAGTTTCTGACCAATGGTAGTACTTCTTACATGCGTGTGCAGAATTGAATTTTGTGACACAGAATTGAATTTTGTGACACAGAATTGCACAGAATTGAATTTTGTTACACAGAATTGAATTTTGTGACACAGAATTGAGTTTTGTGGCACAAAAGTGAATTTTGTGACACAGAATTGAATTTTGTGACACAGAATTGAGTTTTGTGGCACAAAAGTGAATTTTGTGACACAGAATTGAGTTTTGTGGCACAAAAATGAATTCATTCATTTTTGTGCCACAAAACTCAATTCTGTGTCACAAAATTCACTTTTGTGCAATTCATTTTTGTGCCACAAAACTCAATTCTGTGTCACAAAATTCACTTTTGTGCCACAAAACTCAATTCTGTGTCACAAAATTCAATTCTGTGTCACAAAATTCAATTCTGTGCAATTCTGTGTAACAAAACTTTTGTGCCACAAAATTCAATTCTGTGCCACAAAACTCAATTCTGTGTCACAAAATTCAATTCTGTGTCACAAAATTCAATTCTGCACACGCATGTAAGAAGGACTACCATTGGTCAGAAACTGGACTGGAGAAATGGGTCACGGTCGCCGATCAGCGATCCAATATGGCGTCTGAAGAAGTAAGTTTCAGAGAACGCTGGATGAAACACACTTGTTACTGCTTTGTAGCTTAGTGTTGCAAGGTATTCTTACTGTTTAAACGTTTACACGGGGTGCTAGCAAGTTCCCACGATAAAATGGTCTCGTGTGGTGGTGCGGCGGAATAGTTGATGTGTGTGCACGTTTCGGCTGGAGATTGCGGCGGTTTTGCGTTACGGTTGTCCCGGTAATCATAATATAACCAAAATAACAGTCCATAAAGAAGTATAATATTGATATATTGGGTTATATTTTCGCATTGAAATATTTAAACCTGCAAGTGTACTCCACCATCTAGTAAAATGGACTGAAACCGATCTCAACAAATCAACGTAGAGATGACATAGACTATCAGTTACGCAAACTAATTTTTGTGGACAAAATTGACTTTTGTGGACAAAACGGAATTCTGTCCCACAAAACGGAATTTTGTTCACAAAACTCAATTCTGTCTTACAAAATTGAATCCTTTATAACAAAAATGAATTTTGTATATCAAAATTTTACATAATTGGATTTTGTGATTTTTTGTGTTACAAAACTCAATTTTGTCTGGACAAAATTGGTTTTTGTATCAGAATTTTACATAATTGGATTTTGTGATTTTTAGTGTTACAAAAGTCAATTTTGTCTGGACAAAATTGGTTTTGTACACATAATTAACCTGTCCTGCATGGCGCCCCGTACTTGGCGCCCCGTACATGCTGTCAACCCATGTTTTGTTGAGATGGAAAAAAACCTGGTCGCTGAGCACGGTGCCGTTTACGCAAATTGGATATGTTAATTAATAAAGACGTATATTCCGTGCTCCGACTGGGCTGAAAATTGGCATCCCGATTGGATTTTTGTCGCTAAACACGATGCCGTTCACGAAAAATCGATATCTTCATTAACGACGCCGTAAATGACGTCGAAAGTTTCAAACTTTGTAGGGCGATTACAGCGCGCTTTACTAATTCAGATATCACACTTCTGTAAACGGATTTTGGTTCTGGGCCCGTTTCGCTAAACATCGTTCGACTAAAATGTTCGTAAGTACAACTTTAGGATCGTCTGTAAATTGCAATTGCTGGATTCACATTTATTGAGCATAGGCTGCATATGCAGCATATGCTCAATAAATGTAAATCCAATAATTGTCTACAAGAAACCATTTTTAATGTGAAATTTACAGACTATGATAATTTTGCACTTTCGAACATTTTAGTCGTACGAAGTTTAGTGAAACGGGCCCCAGGTCTCTTCAACGGAACCTCTCTAAACCGGACATCCGTGCGACATCGATGTGTTAAATTATGATTGATTTCACTGTCAACTATCTCTGATGTTTATGGGTGTCATTGATAGCATAGGACACAGACGTGTATTTCAGTGCTTATACAACGGAATGATAGTGAAACATCTCTCATAGGACACAGACGTGTATTTCAGTGCTTATACAACGGAAGTATGAAACACTCATAGACACAGACGATCTGTATCAATAGACAACGGAGATAGTGAAACATCTCTCATAGGACACAGACGTGTATTTCAGTGCTTATACAACGGAATGATAGTGAAACATCTCTCATAGGACACAGACGTGTATTTCAGTGCTTATACAACGGAATGACAGTGAAACATCTCTCAACTGGACCGGACGCCAAGAAAACACCTGTGCTTTTATTTTTGATGAGTTTCTTGGTCATTTATCTCAGGTGATAGTGTCTGTTCGTGATCGCATAGCAAACAACATAATAAAATGCCTGATTTACAGTGAAACCTCTCTAAGCCGGACACCACTATATATGTATACGTTTTAAATAATATTTAATTAATTAATATTGTTTAAATAAATACCTATTACACGGCGTGTCGCGGTGACTATGCACCATTTCAGTGCATGAATGGTAATCTCTGTCACGTGATCAAACGCATTGTCTCTGATTATTTGTCAAATGTGGCTGTGACTGGAGAAATGGTGACTACAGTATTTGTGACCACTGTAGCTCCTGATCAAATAGCACACTCATGTAGCCTGCTAACCATCTGTATTGCTTGTTAGAAGCATGTCGAGTGTTTCACCGATGTAAGGACGAACATTGCAGATCCGGATCAGACTGTATCTGATCTGGATCTACACTGGTCGCACAACCCACAAACCCATTTATCCAGTCACAGCCACAAATTGCAAACGTTTATATAAAGCACATATTTCAACGTGAAAATCAGCGATAGCATTGAAAACCACAAGGTGGAAAACAGATACAATTCAACTGACGTATATGAATATAGGAAACCCGCAATATGTAGCCTGTACAAACCACAGACGTTTGCTTAGCCACATGCCGGTCGATATGTCCCCACCACCTCCCCACCCCCCCCCCTCCCCCAATTTGGCAAAATGGACCCACCACGTTTGCGATCAGAATAGACACATATCTGTGCAGTCTGATCATGGTACACATTTTTCGTTACTTCGTCACCGATGTTGTCGTCAGAAACATTAACTGGAGAAATGGGGCTTATGTGTTTTGCGACCAGTGTAGATCCAGATCAGACTGTGCATCCGCACCATTCCACCAGGGAAACATCTGTCATGCTTTTAACAAGCAACATAGATCATTATCAGGCTACAGGAGTGTGCAATTTTATCAGGAGCTACACTGGTCGCAAAACCCATAAGCCCCATTTCTCTAGTCACATCCACATATATGAACGTGAATAAACCACCAGGGTCTAAAACTGTTGCAAATGTTTTAACGCCCATTTTGACATGCTGGCGATCAATGCATTCCATATGTACTCGTAATTTTATTCCCGGGGCTGACTGTTATAAAGCTCCACTCTGGATACATGGCACGCACGCACACACTGTATACAGTAGTATGTTCTATTCTGTTACACGATTCTGTTACTCACGTTTACCCATGAGCCACTACCGTTGCAGACGGTCTGTTTTAAAGTGTTAATCCGACAAAACATACTACGGGTGCTGCTCTGGAGAACCATACCTTATCACAAGAGCGAGTTGTCATCACGACAGCGTAAAAAATCGTCGTATTCTTCGTAAATGACGACGACAATGTGGAAAGAAACTTTTAAAATTCAAAAGATAGAAAAGTCCGTTTTTTAATGAACATTTTCGCTACCAAAGGACGTAATTTGCGGCACATAGAGACTGGTAGTATTGTAATCCCTAGATCGGGCCCACGTCCGATTAACAGATTCAGATACTAGTAGCTGTGCATGGCGCGTTTGAGTTAAGTCTCTAATCGGACATGCTCGTTTGTGGTAACCAGGAGTTCAAAGCTAAATTAAGATACATGTAAACAATCGGGAACGCATATGAGATTTGTTGATTTACTGTTCAAAGGACATTTCGGAGCGGCTACATTAACGGTAGCTACCGAAACTAATGTGGCCAGGGGATTGAAGATAGAGGGAAATAAAACATTTATTCGCAAATTAGGAACTTGGACACGCAGGTGAGGTCTTGTGCATGTTCGTCGTAGTTTTTGTAGTGACGGTATTTATGTATTTATGTTATACCAATGTAGGCGTCATTTACGCACTATGTCTCAATGCAAGTCATAGCCGACTGGCCGTTCCAACGCGGTACCAGTCGTCGCCTCCATGCTTTCTGGTAGACTAATTGGTATAGTACATGTACATCGTTAACCTTAATTTTCTAACACCGTTTGGCGTCATCTTGTGGGACTTGAGTTTCTGTTTTGTAAACAACGATGTGTGTATTTTCGTGTATATTGTTTCGTTCCTGTAAATGACATCTACTGTCTGTTTCACGAAACCTGTTCAAATTTACGGTACATAAACATTCCAAAAATATTATGTTTTCTATAATATAACCTTTTATAAAACAAATAAGAATCCATTTTATTTCATGAAAGTTGGTTCAATATTGATTTTAATGCGAAAAAAAGTGTCCCCATCACAGAGTGAAGATTTCTCTGGGGGATTTAACATGGGGAGGTTTTTCTAATGTAAGAAATAGTTGACCGATTTTCAAAATTTAGCTTTTGTTTTCTTACTTAGATTATTTCCAAGCTATCTAGCCAGGTTTCAGAGTCAGTTTCCATTTTTCTTTCGACGCCTCATACAGCTCCTACATCATGTTAAATTCCCATAGAGAAATAATTTTCGTAACAAAATCAATATTTCACAAACTTTCACGAAATAAAAAGAAGGCTCATTCCAAAATGTTTGATAACATTTAAAGGTACATGCCAACTCAGTAGGCAAAACATGTTCTTTATCGAATTAAATAAGAGTATAATTGTGTCACTATTCCAACAGTTCTAAAAAATACGAGTGCCCACTATACAGATATAATCATTTAGTAATATTTATTTTACTGATAGTGACGCGCGGTGGTATCAGGCTATTTTCATATGCAAATGAGGCATGATACTTTTTAATTATTTATAATAATTAAATGCGTCACCTGACAAAATAATATTTTCGACAGATTATAAAGTATGATCATTGCACATCAAAAAAATAAATACAGCGAATGAATAGTAATATCCGTTAACATTTTAAAGAAACACAGTTATCGCCCCTGATATCAGTGTGGAAGTTTAAGTCTGATATAAAATGTATAATAATGCCAATCATTACGTGGTGTAATGGTGAATTAATGTTTATTTGCCAGAACATGTCTCAGATGATGTCTCTGATATATAGATCATGTTGTGCCTACTGAGTGGGCATGTATTAAACATAATATTTATTTTGCATTGTTTATAAAGTAGCCGTAACATTAGGCCAGGTTTCGTGAAACAGCGAGTAGTTTTAATATTTCTCGAAGGGGCCGTGCACCCCTGTTTGTTGTGCAGTGGTCCGTTTCACTAAACTTCGTACGACTAAAATGTTCGTAAGTGCAAACTATTTATAGTCTGTAAATTTCACATTAACAAAGTTTTCTTGTAAACAATTATCGGATTTACATTTATTGTGCACAGGCTGCATATGCAGCCTATGCTCAATAAATGTAAATCCATCAATTGAAATTTCCAGACGATCCTAAATTTGCACTTACGAACATTTTAGTCGTACGAAGTTTAGTAAAACGGGCCCCTGACGTCGTGCTACTGTGGATGATGTGCAGCCACTAAGATCCCCTGCCATATTAAGTTATTAACCCTTTCATTTGGAGTTTGATATGTTCATTTTGCAACCAATCACAAAATGATTTTCAGACTAGTCCATTTATGAAAAGCGGATGTTTTTGTCTTTAAGAATATGAAAATAACTTGCAAAAAGTGCAGATCCTGATGAGACGGCTCGGCACGAGCCGGCTCATCTGGATCTACACTTTTTGCCAATACAACAATGCAGGCCTGTAGTGTTGAATGGTTAAAGTTATCTATATATTTTCTAAGCGTTTTGCAATTATCATGGACAGCTTTGTATCAGATAACTTGCTAAGCTTTGGTCGAACACACACTGACTGATACCACATTGTATCAGGTATCGAGCTTTGCACTGGTCGAATACGTACTGACTGGTAACATATTGCTGTATCAGACAATGACCTGATACGAATATCCGGGTTACAACGAAATGAAAACTGACGTTTCATTGGTCGGATGGCTTCACATGACGTTGCCGAACGACAGTGTAATGACGCAATGTACGAGTCCGCGTTCTTTCCATAGATAACTACGTCATATGTTGTCACTTTCGAGCATAAAACGTTACCTGATACATAAGATACCAGACTACTGTCGTTTGATATCAAGAAAACTTCGGAATTCCTATGCGTTTCCTAGCCTTACTTGATAACCTTAATTGATATCAAACCCATATCCGGGTCACAACCCCTTTTTCTAACGTTCAATTGGTCGAAGGGCGTCACATGACGTTACAGAATGACGCCAGTGCAAACAAGTCCGTGTTATCCCCTCTACTTCTGCAGCCTGGTAGCAATCTATATTTATCCCGTCAACTATGTCGCTACTAGACGTGAAAAGCAGGTACGTGTATTTTTTCTCGTTCACGTCTAGTAGATACGTCATTATGTGAATGACGTAACACGATAATCTTGTCGCTTCAGAAGACAAACTTATGAGGCCACAAATGCATTTTTAGAGACATTTGAACAACTTTGATGTGGTTAACGGGATAAATAGAATATTATTATAGTGTCATGAACGTGAATAAATATCTGACTCGGCTCGAAATCAGGATGTGCTCGGCAAGCCTCGCCCATCCTGATTTCTCAGCCTCGACAGATATTTATTCACGTTCATGACACTATACTAATATTCTCTATTTTCATTAAATACGTTTACAAAATTTACAATAGTTTTCATAAATAAAGTAAAAAGTCGCATGTACTCTGAAAATTGTGTTCCGCATGTACAGAAAATTTGTCAGCTTTTGACGCCAATTACGGAAAATAATGTAAATTTTGTAAACGTATTTCATGAAATTACGCAGATGTCCAAATGTACAAAATGACGTGGCGTGTCTCATATCTATTTCTGCAGGTGCTCTGGATTTTGTGTCAACTTTCGACGTCGTTTACGGTAAATATTGTATTTCCTTGAAATCAATATCGATAAAAAAAAAACGTCGATGCAATAAGGGGTGTAATTCCAGAGCCGGGATCTACATACTATTGAGTACTGATATCAAGTAAACCTTCGGCGTCGGACGGTATTACACGTCTAATCCTGGATCCAATTAATGTAGGATTATGTTAAGTACATCACAGTTTACACGTCTAATCCTGGAACCAATTAATGTAGGATTATGTTAAGTACATCACAGTTTTGCAGACCCAGAACACAGATGGCAGACTCTAACCACAGGTGGAAGACTCGGACCTATGACACCAAAAAAATGCCTATTAAAAAAAAATCCCATTACCCCACCCACTTGGTCTCGTACATTACCATCTTCTATTTAAAGAAGATGTTAATGTACGAGACCAAGTGGGTAGGGTAATGGGATTTTTTTTAATAGGCATTTTGTTGGTGTCATAGGTCCGAGTCTTCCACCTGTGACTCTAACCTGTGAGACAAAAAAATCATTATTAAAAAAATCCCAATACCCCACCCACTTGGTCTCATACTGTACTGTGCTTGTCTCATACTGTACTGTGCTTTATAGCACAGTACAGTATGAGACCAAGTGGATGGGGTAATGGGATTTTAAGCAATGTACAGTATGAGACCAAGTGGGTGGGGTAATGGGATTTTAAGCACAGTGTATGAGACCACGTGGGTGTGGCAATGGGAGTTTAAGCACTGTACAGTATGAGACCAAGTGCGGGGTAATAGGATTTTTTAATTGGCATTTATTTGTGTGTGTGTGTGTGTCACAGGTCAGAGTCTTCCACCTGTGACCCAGAATTAGATGGCACGCTGTATCCACACGAAATCATTGGTTTGATATTATAGATAGTGAAATTATCAAGAAAGAATGACCCTGTATGTTAGCCATATATTCTTGTAACATTCAACATAGATTCTACTTTCACTTTCAACAGTTGCATAACACACATTTTCGGCGACGACGCCGTCGGCGTCGGAGTCGTCCACAAACTTATCGTTGGGGTAAATGTCTTATAACTTCTGTTTCCTTTCATGGAACACCTTGTTATTTCATACATGCATTCCTCAGATGACCCTCTATCATGCTGTAGCAAATCCATGTCCCACCACCCAACCCTTACCCCAAGGTCAAGGTCACAAACTTAGCACATTCATAAACTTGACGTTGGGGTAAATGTCTTATAACATCTGTTTCCTTTCATGGAACGCCTTGATATTCCATACATGCATTCTTCTGATGATACTATATTGTGCTATAGCAAATCCATGACCCACCACTTACCCCAAGGTCAAGGTCACAAACTTAGCACATTCAGAAACTTAACGTTGGGGTAAATATCTTATAACATCTGTTTCCTTTCTTGAAATGCCTTGATATTTCATACATGCATTCCTCAGATGACCCTCTATCGTGCTGTAGCAAATCCACAACCCACCACCCATCCTTACCCCAAGGTCAAGGTCACAAACTTAGCATGTTCATACACTTAACGTTGGGGTAAATGTTGTGTAACTTCTGTTTCTTGACAGGGAACGCTTTGATATATATTTTGCATTCATCTGATGATCCTCTATCGTGCTACAGCAAATCAATGACCCCCCCCCCCCACCCCTTTCCCCAAGATCAACATCATAAACTTAACGTTGGAGTAAATGTCTTTTTATAACTTCTGTTTGTTTACAGGGAACGCCTTGATATTTCATACATGCATTCATCTGAAGATACTCTATCGTGCTATAGCAAATACATGACCCACCCCACCCCTTTCCCCCAAGGTCAAGGTCAAGGTCACAAACATAGCACATTCATAAACTTAACGTTGGGTAAATGTCTTATAACATATGTTTCCTTTCTTGAAATGCCTTGATATTTCATACATGCATTCCTCAGATGACCCTCTATCGTGCTGTAGCAAATCCACAACCCACCACCCATCCCTTACCCCAAGGTCAAGGTCACAAACTTAGCATGTTCATACACTTAACGTTGGGGTAAATGTTGTGTAACTTCTGTTTCTTGACAGGGAACGCTTTGATATTTCATATATGCATTCATCTGATGATCCTCTATCGTGCTACAGCAAATCAATGACCCCCTCCCCCCACCCTTTCCCCAAGATCAACATCATAAACTTAACGTTTGAGTAAATGTCTTTTTATAACTTCTGTTTCTTTACAGGGAACGCCTTGATATTTCATACATGCATTCATCTGAAGATACTCTATCGTGCTATAACAAATACATGACCCACCCCCACCCCTTTCCCCCAAGGTCAAGGTCAAGGTCACAAACATAGCACATTCATAAACTTAACGTTGGGGTAAATGTCTTATAACATATGTTTCCTTTCATGGAACGCCTTGATATTTCATACATGCATTCCTCAGATGACCCTCTATCATGCTGTATCAAATACACAACCCACCACCCAACCCTTACCCCAAGGTCAATGTCACAAACTTAGCATGTTCATCAACTTAACGTTTAACGTTGGGGGTAAATGTTGTGTAACTTCTGTTTCTTTACAGGGAACGCTTTGATATTTCATACATGCATTCATCTGATGATCCTCTATTGTGCTACAGCAAATCCATGACCCACCCCCCTCCCACCCAAGGTCAAGGTCACACACTTAGCACATTTATACATGCATTCCTCATGTGAATAGCTATCATGCTGTAGAAAATCACCAACTTAGTGCGTTCATAAACTTAACGTTGGGTTAAATTTTGTTTTACTTCTGTTTTCAGGGAGCGCATTGGTATTTCATACATGCATTCATCTTAATATGCTATATTATGCTATAGAAAACCCACGACCCACCTTGCACCACTGACCCCAATATCAAGGTCTACCGCACGCCCCTTAACACAAGGTCAAGTCATATAATATTCATGTTCTTTTATGCAACTGTGCCAAGTTTGAAGGCTGCCAACAGGCGAGCTTCGTTGTCTTCTGACAACTATTGTTGTTCTTGTCCTATACCATGGATTGAAATTGTTCATTTGATATAATTTGTCAATCTGCCTATTTCCAAGCTGTCTAAATGGGACTTGTATTGGTGAGAACTGACGGACCGTTAACCAGAACAATTAATAGATCTAGCATATATTTTCTCGCACTGTTACGTGAGATATATAATACACAGGTGGAAGACTCGGACCTAGGACCCAATACTTGGCTGATTTGGAAAACGTTACCCCACCCGCTGACCCATTTCCATACATTATACCTTACAGCCTTTTGGAAAAGGCTGTAAGGTATAGTGCATGGAAATTGGTTAGTGGGGTAACGTTTTCCAAATGAGCCAAGTATTTTTTCCTAGGTCCGAGTCTTCCACCTGTGATATAATAGTATTATTTAGTATCTGATCGTCAACGTATTTGGTCAACTTGGCTGTTAATGGCTCGAGTGTATTCAGTCAATATAAAGACAAAGGATCAGATACGGCTGCTCTTTTCATGAACGGCACTCATTATTGTTAACGTTAGCAGCTATTTATACTCAAGTGTTATTATTAATGATAACACATAGGCCTACATGACAGGCCTACATGACAGCTTTTTGTTCTGTTCCCATCTCTTTTGTTAGCTACCGTGGACGTTTATTTGAACCGCTGCCTGGGAAAATTACGGAGCCCCACAGGGGACATGGATTTTCTTTTATTAATTCGTTCCCACGAAATAACAATTCGTTCCCTCGAATTAACAATTCGTTCCCATGATATAACAATTCGTTATCTCAATTTAACAATTCGTTCCCAGGAATTAACAATTCGTTCCCACGATATAACAATTCGTTCCCACGATATAACAATTCGTTCCCACGAATGAACTATTCAATCCCGTGGGAACGAATTATCATTTCGTAGGAACAAATTGTTAAATTGAGGGAACGAATTGTTAATTAATGGGAACGAATTGGGCCGTTTCACTAAACGTCGTACGACTTAAATGTTCGTAAGTGCAATATTATGATAATCTGTAAATTTCACATTAGCAATGTTTTCTTGTAAACACTTATTGGATTTACATTTATTGAACATAGGTTGCGTTGAATAAATGTAAATCCATCAATTACAATATTCAGATGATCCTAAATTTATATTTGGAACATTTTAGTCAGACGAAATTTAGTGAAACGGCCCCATGGACTAATACATGTAGTTGTGCTGACGACACATACATACTTCAGGTACTAAATGACGAACAATGTAGGCCCTGATCAGAGTGCGCTGATGCGCAGGATGATTGGGACATTATATAATGCTGTCACAAATATCTTAAGGTACATTTTGTTAGACGACGAGTTTCTTACCGAAATATATCGCTAATCTTCTAACTCAATTTTGATTTTTGTTCAATTAAAGGTGGTCATTGAGATATTCAAAGTTAATGGATTTACATTTATTGAGCATATGTAAATCCAATAATTGTTTTCATTTTAGTCGTACGAAGTTTAGTGAAACGGCCCCAGGTCTTGAATACCCGCGGACCAAGCCGTTAGGAGAGCTGAGAATACAACTAGTGTATTTCACAAAATAAAGTGCCGGAATCGGGTTTCGAACCCGAGCCGAATGAGTGACAATTGGAATTAGTAACCACTTGATTACAATTCCACTCCCTCTGTGTGTCCCAAACAGCGCATACAACCAGTATCGATTAGGAAATCAGCCAATGACACTGGATGTAATTTCCCATCCACGCCCACTGTCATCTCGCCCCGCCCATTTCAGCCGTCGTCATGTCCGTGGCAGCAGTCGGAACTCGGTTGCCGCCCAGCGCCGTTACCAGGGAAACCACACAACAGAGCAAGCTAGACGGCATGCGCCCCAACACAATACAGAATGGTATGACACGTTCGGGATTTCCCTATTTACAATTTACCAGTAGCAGATTTCACCAAAATTGCTAAGCATACTTGTTTAGCTAAGTATACTTTGAGGGAGTAATCATTTATTTTTCCCGAAATGCATTATTTCATATAGAACTAACGACTGCATCTATTTGACGATTAAAAGTATGGAGAATTATTATACTGAATTTATTACATTATCACAGCCAA
Organism: Conchocele bisecta; assembly: GCA_029237695.1. Lineage (NCBI taxonomy): Eukaryota > Metazoa > Mollusca > Bivalvia > Lucinida > Thyasiridae > Conchocele > Conchocele bisecta. Next base: position 63,078,138 of record CM055271.1, on the reverse strand, counting down.
AATGGCTGTGATAATGTAATACATTCAGTATAATAAAAATTATTAAAGTTATCCTTCATTTTAAAAGTTCTACCTCAAAGTATACTTAGCAAGATAAGTATACTTTGTAATTTTGGTGAAATCGGCTACTGTTGTATAAATAGGTTACTGAACTTCCAGAATAGCATTGACGTCAGAGTCTATAGAGCCGCTACGAAGGGTAAACATGCTTGTTTTTAATGAACAGTACTTCATACTGTTTCTATCCCACTAGTCTTTCTGGTGAGACTTTAAAGATACTTCCTATCTCCATACGACTTTAGTTGTTGCTGGGATGACCGAATCATAATTTTTCACCAACTTCGAAAAATAAAACACGATATTTTGTTGTAAATAATGTCGAAAGTTATCTAAAGCCCTCATATATGTCTACTCTTATTCCTTAGGTACATTATTTGTGTCAGATAAACTTCAAAAATGAATTTGAATCACCAAAAGTATAAATAAATTGGCGGCCATTTTGAATTTGAACAATATGCTATACATTCTGGACATTAAATTGTCTTCTATGGAACTTTCCAGAGCTTTTAGAGTGTCTGAATATCATTTCAAAAACAGAAACAATCAGCACGTTTCATCAATATCGGCAGAATTATATTGTCGTGCTGACCACTTTGATGTTTATGTATGTCATGGCGGCCATTTTGAATGTTCAACTTTATTATTATTGAACTCCTATGTCTAAAATAACGAAGATAAACATCTAAAAAGAAATTTGTATGACTCATTTCAACCATTGTAAACAAGAACATAAATTTACTTTAATTTACGGCAATATCAAGGTGGATGATCACGTGGTTATAACAAATATGGCGCATCAAACGCGTCTTGTTAAGTTGCATTTGGTGGTCTTTGTATTTTTGCCTACACTTCTGTCGTTTTTGTGAAGAATCGATTTCCGTGTCTACTGACACGGAAATCGATTCTTCGCAAAAACGACATAGGTCTGTGCCGAACTCCATGGACCACCAAATGCAGCCCATGAAGACGCGTTTTCTGCGCCATATTTCATCAAAATCAGTTGCATATTAAGGATAATATCAAATAATATTTGCTTTGGAGTGGGCGACGTTGTTGTTGTTGTAACCACGTGATCATGCACCTTGAATATATGATTTCACTTCTTATTTTATCCGACTCAGCATACCGAGTAACCTATAAATCGACACCTAAGTCATTAACATATGTTAACATTTAATACAAATCCCCATTAGCTCAAAATCACATCCTCGGGTGGGGTCTTTGAGGGGCTTTGGGGACAACTTTGGGCATATTTTTTTAAAATCTTGGGCCGGGTCCATCGTGTGCACGAAGAAAAAATTATTTACGTCTAACAGAAACACCATTTCCCATAGGAGTTTAATTCTAAAACCGACTATAATTCCAGCACAACCATATTTACACAATTCCCCTAACATTTCATTGGCCCGTAGCAAGTCTCTGTACAAAGTTTATATCCCAGTAAACTCCCATGCTGGAATTATAAGGAATGAATGGCTTTTTTTTTTTAATTTATCGGTGATATATAAACTTGGACAAGTCGCGGGAATACTGGACGAGGCCTTCCGGCCTTCGTCCAGTATTCCCGCGACTTTTCCAAGTTTATACCCCGATAAATTCCACAAAAATGCCATTCATTCCTATAATAAATCTTGTCCAGATTATCAACGTTTCTGAACATCTATGCAATGCCACCTTGCAATCAAGCAACTTGTAGTACAGCTCAGGCTCAGTTAATCAAGCTGCTTGAATTCAAGCACAATATTCAAGTATTTTGAAATAAGGAAATTGACAAAGATAGCACAGGCAGCAGTGTAACAGATCTTGGTCACGTGTACGACTACTGTCTGCTCCACGTTTTGCTGCCGACGAACTGTTGGCTATTAAACACACCAAATCCCCAAAATATTTAAATGTAAGTACTTTTTCATCAATAACAAAAAAGTCATCCTCCCCCAAAAAATTATTTGATGAAATTCCACCGAATATTGATTTTATTGCGAAAAACGATTTTCATATGGGAATTTAACATGAGGGCCAATAAATAGATTTTTAAAAATAATTTTGGAATTTGTGGACCGATTTTCAAAATCTAACTTTTGTTATCTTAGTTACATCATTTCCAAGCTGTGTAGGCATGTTTCAGAGTCATTTTCCAAAATCTTCGTTTTTCGACTCCTCATGTAGCTGCTTCAGCTGCTTTTGTTACATGTAAATTCCTATATTTTATGGAATTTTATCAAATAAAAAAATATTGGGGAGGGTGACTTTTTTTTCTTATTGATGAAAACGTACTTACATTTAAATATTTTTAAGATTGAATGTGCTTAATAGCCAAAAGTTCACGAAACCTGCCCAAATTTTACAGACATATGTATAAACACTGTAAAAACAATATTTGTTTCGATAATATTAAATTTGATCAATATACAAAAATGCTCCTTTTTATTTCGTGAAATTTTGTCAAATATTGATTTTATTCGAAAAATGATTTCTTTATGGGAATTTAACATGGCGGAGGAGTCGAAAATTGACTCTGAAACCTGGCTAGATAGCTTGGAAATGTTCTATCTAAGAAAACAAAAGTTACATTTTGAAAATCGGTCCACTATGTCTGACATTAGATCTTAAAGTATATTAAAGGTACATGCCCACTCAGAGGTACAACATGTTCTTTATATCAGAGACATCATCTGAGACATTTTCTGGCAAAATAAACATTCATTCACCATTACCCCACGTATTGATTGGCATCCTCACTCTGTGAAGATGTCTATGGAGCTTTAACATGGGGAATAGATTTTCGTAATAAAATACATTTTGGACCAAGATTTACGAAATAAAAAATAAGGCACACTCTTGAATTTTGATGAAATTGAATATTACCGAAACAAAATATTGTTTTGCCTTTTTTTTTGGCAGGTTTTGAGAAACAGACAATAAGTATCGTCGCATATCGAATGAGCAGTTCGTTTTCTATTTGTATTTGGAAATAAAAGACAATAATTCCAGCACAAAAATATTTACACAATTTCCTAACATTTGATTGGTTTGCAGCAAGTCTCTGTCCAAAATTTATATCCCAGTAAACTCCCACGCCGAACTACTTTCCATAACTGTGAGGCGCAGTTAAAATAATTCTTAAGAAAACGGAAAATAAACACATTTTCTTGATGAATTTATTTCAAATGCTGGAATTATGAGGAATGAATGGCCTTTTTGTGGAATTTATCGGGGATATAAACTTGGAAAAGGCGCGGGAATACTGGACGAGGCCTTAAAGGTACATGCCCACGCAGCGGTTACACTGTATTACAATTTTTCATTTTCTGTCATGCCTTATATGAGCCATATGTCTACCCACTAACGAGTTATTTTTAATTACGGCGCGTGTTAATTGGTGTTAAATCGCATTTTATATGCCACGACCAGAAAGGGTATTTGCCGACCTCGTGCTATTTTTACCAATACGCGTCACGTGACACGGTCAATCATATCACATCTTTGACATGCGCAGTGAAGTATCGGAAGTTGAGAAGAAAATCTATAATCGAGTCCAAATCTAAATCTCCACGTAACTCTTTCTATTTGGTGATCTGGTCGCCAATATTAACCACTCTCTCTCTCTCTGTACTGCCTGTCCCTCAGACATTTCGCCTTTATTTTGGCCGACGCTGTTTGGACATGTTGGACGTTTCGACTTTTTGATATTCTTGTTTACATATTGGGAAGCCTACTGGCGCGCGACGTATACTGCGCATGCGCACCGCAAGCCGTGATGTGAAAGTCGCTTCGTCCAGTATTCCCGTGACTTTACCAAGTTTATACCCCGATAAATTCCACAGCCATTCATTCCTATACTATTGTCGAGATTAGCGCAGATGGTAGTGTATATATGTTTAATTACCATAATTCTGTTGCAGACGTGACTATGTTTAACCAAATATTTCGCGGGATGTCCAACGCTCCACAGAAACTCACCACAAGCCGCATTCCCGCGATTGTCGAGCGGATGACGCGGGACACTAAAGCTACTAGCGCCAAAAAATCGAAATGGTACAAGGGAGACAACTACGTGGATACAAGGACGTATTCGTGGAAGAACCTGGCGTTGTTTTCAGACTATCAGACACACATGTACACCGAATCTGGTTCTATAAAAACAGAATGCAAGAAATAGTGATAACCATATTTTCATTTATGGTGGCATTTTTTTCCATCTACTTAACGTGATAATGGGATCGTTATTACAATGCTCCAGATAAGTTTTGTATTATACCCCCAGATTTCAAATTAAATGCGTATTTTACTTTTACAAATGTATTATTGATTTTCTTCCTCATTACATAGGGAACGCATTCAGGGGCGGATCTGGAGGGGTGGGGGTTCAAGGGTTGCAACCCCACACCCCCACCCCCGTTCAGCCACGGAGTTTACATAGATTACAATTTACCACCAGCTGCAGTCTGAATTTAAATGCCGTAAGACACAGGAAAGTGCATTTGCGGACATCTATATTTCAAAATCTATACGGGCATGCACCCGGACTCCCCTAGCATACTCGAAAATATGACACCCCCCCCGTCCCACACACACACACACACGCACGCACGCACGCACGCACGCACGCACGCACGCACGCACGCACGCACGCACACACACACACACACACAACCCCCGTTCCAAAAATACTGGATCCGCCCTTGACATTAAATATATATATTTTATATTCACTTATTTGAGCTGAAAAAAAACTTGCTTGTTGCAGCTCAACTAAGTAAATTTTCAACTTTATTACAGTATTTTCACTACTCAATTTGAAAATCAATGTCTAGTTACACATTGTTGTGAGTATTTTGTACTCCCACTTTTAATAAACAATACGTATTCTGCTAAACATCAGTGCATACAATACGCCAATACGCACCTTATCTGGAGCTCTGGGCCCGTTAAGTCGTCTTAATATATCGTGTCGTCTTACCTAGTTACGTAACTATCGCGTCAATACTTATTAGCTGGTCAAGTCGAGGTAAATTTGACGAGATAACTTATACGAAATCTCGTCAAAAACGTATTTGACCTTCTACAAGACATAGGATTTCGTCTTAACCATGTAGTAATTCGCTTTAACGCAAAAGTGATCCGTCAAATCGACGTACATCTATTAGCTGGTCAAGGCAAAATAAAACATATTTACATCAGTGGGCAGTATCACGTTTGTAACGACATATTTTTGTAGTAATAGTGTCCCACTTTTTAAATTGACTAAGTCGACTTGACGCTAAATTTATGTTCTTAAGACGACTTATAAGATATATTAAGATGGCTTAAAGCGGTCATATCGTCACGTTACGGAGACCATAGCAAAATAGCTCGACATGTAATAATTAATCGCCTTGCAGCATCGCCATAATAATGAGACACGCCATGCGAGTTTGTACCTTCGGACATCTGCGTAATTTCATCAAATACGTTGACAAAATATTTACAATATCTTTCATAAATAAAGTTAAATGGTGACAATATTTTCAGGGTACATGTGGAATTATATTACGCCACTTACGGAAAATATTATAATTTTGTAAACGTATTTCATGAAATTGCACAGATGTCCGAAGGTACAAAATGTGCATTAGTGGCAAACGACGAACAGCGAACACCCTGATCAGCCTGCGTGGATGATATGCTGGGGGCCGTTTCATTAAACTTCGTACGACTAAAATGTTAGTAAGTGCAAATTTAGGATCGTCCGGAAATGTCAGTTAATGGATTTACATGTATTGAGCATAGGCTGCATATGCAGCCTATGCTAAATAAATGTAAATCCAATAATTGTTTACAAGAAAACAGTGTTAATGTGAAATTTTCAGACTATCATAATTTTGCACTTTCGAACATTTTAGTCGTACGAAGTTGGACGCAAAATTCATAAGGTCCGTTTTGTCAGCCGACGGCCCATATATGTTTGTAATATACATATACATTTATTACTTTATTAGATTTAATAATGGATGATGTTGACAATAATGTATTAATATATAAAGTACATTGTACATGTTCACTGACATTATATGGCTGTGTGACTGATATGTAGAAACTGAGCATAATAAACGGTGTAATGTTTTAGTTACACTACTACATACACCACACACACAGAGAGAGAGAGAGAGAGAGAGAGAGAGAGAGAGAGAGAGAGAGAGAGAGAGAGAGAGAGAGAGAGAGAGAGAGAGAGAGAGAGAGAGAGAGAGAGACTCCCGTGGAAATAGACACATTAAACAATGGAGTCTACTACAATGTACTAGTATCCACTTATCACAATTAAATATATGGCTGTGACTGGAGAAATGGGGCTAATGGATGGGTTTTGCGATCAGGATCTGCACTGCTCGCCATTCCATCAATGAAACACCTGTCATGCTTCTAACAAGCATGTTTAATCACTATATATCAGGCAACAGGAGGGGGCTATTTGATCCACAGGCCATCGGCATGTTGATAGGATCGTGTATTATACTGTTTAGACATGTAGAAAAAAATTTAAAATGTAATTTCTTAGTCAATGTATTTATAATCAAGGCCTGTAACTTGGTGTGCCTCGATTTCACCATCACCAGTTTCAAGAAGTAATATATTTTCTATTTCTCATAAAATCCCATTATACCTAGTGCCTACACAGAGCTAAGGCTCACCGGTGCCTAATAAAATCAAATCAGATCAGGATTTCAAGAATCCTCGAGATTTTTTAATAAGGTAATACTAGTTATCGATGTCAAATGCGGAAATACAATCAAAATCTAACTACAAGATATATCTTTATTTATTTTCTTATGTATTGTGTAGGCACTAGGAATATTGGGATTTTATGAGAACTAGAAAAGATATTACATGTACTTCTTCAAACTGGTGACGGTGAAATCGAGGCACATTTAGTTCAAAGCCTTGATTATAAATATATTGACCAAGGAATGACGACATTTTTTTCTACATTCTAACACGTATACTACACTATCATATCAACATGTCGATGGCCTGTGATTTGATCAGGAGCTAGAGTGGTCACAAATCCCATCAGCCCCATTTCTCCAGTCAGTACTCACAGCCACATATCCGTCTTATTCCCGAGGGTGGTTAGGAGCCTAATTAGGAGTTTACTAAATCATAATTAGAAGATTTAGCATTGGCACCAGGACGCTTCCATATGGCTAATAAACATCACACAGCCGATTATAACATTGTCAGCTGTACAACAAACATATCGTACCTGTTCACTGTCATATGTTCTCTCCTACCTATCATACCTTTGCAAAACCATCTGTAGCCTATTTCACCAACATTGCAAAGTATACTTATCTAGCAAAGTATACTTTGAAGGAGAAATTTTCAATTTTAGGATAAATTTATTATTTTTTATTGTACTGAATTTATTACATTATCACTTTATCACATTATCAATTTGGCTGTGATAATGTAATACATTCAGTATAATAATTCTGCATACTTTTAATCATCAAATATATGCAGTCGTTACTTCTATATGACATAATGCATTTCGGGGAAAATAAATGATTACTCCCTCAAAGTATACTTTGCTAGAAAAGTATACTTTGCAATGTTGGTGAAATAGGCTACTGATCTTTATAATATGTCGAACATATTATAAAGTATGATCATTGTGCATCAAAAATAAATACAGATACTAAATAGTAATGTCCGTTGACATTTTAAGTAAACACGGTTATCGCCCCTGATATCAGTGTGGCAATTTACATCTGATGTAAAATGTATAATAATGCCAATCAATACGTGAGGTAATGGTGAATGAATGTTCAGTTTGCCAGAAAATGTCTCAGATGATGTCTCTGATATAAAGAACAATTGTGTGCCTACTGAGTGGGCATGTACCTTTAACACGATTTACAAAGGTGAATATTCACGTGCATGGGCAGCCACGAAGAAACTGACTGTGTTATAATCGGCTATGTACGGACCTCCGCAGGAGACGTATACTTCTTATAATTCGATCCCACGAACTAACAATTCGCTCCCACGAAATAACAATTCGTTCCCTCGAATTAACAATTAACAATTCGTGGGAACGAATTGTGTGTTAATCGATGGAACGAATTGTTAAATTGAGAGAACGAATTATTATTTCTTGGGAACGAATTAATAACTTAAAATCCATGTCCCCTGCGGCCTCCGTAGTTGTCAACATATTCACTGCTGTATTATCAAGGTGTATGATCACGTGGTACTAACAACAACAACAACAACAACAAGTACCGATTCAAAGTACGTATTCTTTTATAGTGTACTTATTACGTAACGGATGTTGATGAAATATGGCGCATATTTTAAACGCGTCTTGTTAAGCTGCATTTGGTGGTCTCTGTATTTTCGCACAAACTTCTGTCGTTTTTACGAATAAGATTTCCGTGTCTCCGACACGGAAATCGATTCTTCGCAAAAACGACATACGTCTGTGCCAAACTCCATAGACCACCAAATGCAGCTCATGAAGACGCGTTTGCTGCGTCATATTTCATCAAAACCCGTTGCATATTAAGGAAACTATCAAATAATACTTACTTTGGAGTGGGCGACGTTGTTGTTGTTGTAACCACGTGAGCATGCACCTTGATTATGATACAGCTATATGTAATAGTTAAAGTTTACATATTGAATTTTTAAGAAATTAGTTTATTACAAATTCAATATGTGAACTGTAGCTTACTTATTGCTTACCCATCCCTATTGCGAAGCTCCGCCCCTAAACGTGATTTCGATTCGCTATACTATTATGTGATTGGCGGTGTGACATGAAGTGAGCGCGTGTATGGGCGGTAATTTGCTTTGCGCCTCGTGAACTGATGACAACAAGGCGTAAAATCAGTTATGAACATTTAATGATTAATTTAACATATATTGGCGAAATTGTCGCAATATGCTAGTTACAACGAAATGTTGTTGTTTCATTGGTCGAGCAACTAGGGTAAACAATAAGTGTACTGTTGATTTCTTGTTTGTTAAAAGTGGCAGAGCATTGCGTAAATACGCATTTACAAGATATGTTGTCCGAGCGGCATCCCTGCCAAAAGTGCGAAGCATGAGCCAAAATCACCTCCAAATTATTGCTGTTCACGCAATAAGTGGCTGTGATACAGTCAGGTTCGTGTTTGGAATTGGAAAATCATCCGATGCCACAACGATGATAAACCATGACACCGCTTTGAAACTGCTTGGTGAGACAATAAATCTCGTGAGAACGTCATACGTGCTGGACATAAGCTTGTGGGTATGTTATACAAAGCAAATGCAAAACAAATGGAACGGCTGCATCCGTGAATGAGTTACGAAACTGTATATGCACCTGAGCGCCGTTTCACTAAACTTCGTACGACTAAAATGTTCGTAAGTGCAAATTTATGATAGTTACATTAACAATGTTTTCTTGTAAACACGTATTGGATATACATTTATTGAGCATATGCTGCATATGCAGCCTATGCTCAATAAATGTAAATCCACCAATTGAAATTTCCAGACGATCCTAAATGTGCACTTCCGAACATCTTAGTCGTACGAAGTTTAGTGAAACGGGCCCTAGAACTTTGGCCAATCCAAAGATGAAGAGTCTACTACCAACCGCTTCATTTTTGGCTCAACACGTAAAGCGATCCCACATACAGACAATGCCTTAGAAAATATCTGGTACGCAGTCACAACCTGATATAAACATTCAGACTTTGGATATGTATATGGTTGACAAAATACGAACTGCATATATGTACGGGTGTGTCTGAAGTGCACTGTAGCAGCTTATGCGACTTGTAGTATTATGGGTGCAGTGCATAGAATGTCTGTACAATACATACATGTTCATGTCATATTATAATATGACTGACTATTTCAGTCAGTCTCATTGGCCATAACACGGCCACGTGATTATCTACAAACTGAATGTAGACCTCTGAACGGTTTGTTTAGACGAATAAGCACCCTCTGTCCGAAATTTATATCCCAGTAAACTCCCATGCCGAACTACTTTCCGTAACCGTCAGGCGCAGTTAAAATAAGTCTTAAGAAAACGGAAAATAAATACATTTTCTTGATGAATTTATTTCAAATGCTGGAATTATAAGGAATGAATGGGGATATAAACTTGGAAAAGTCGCGGAATTACTGGACGAGGCCTTCCGGCCTTCGTCCAGTATTCCCGCGACTTTTCCAAGTTTATACCCCGATAAATTCCACAAAAAGGCCATTCATTCCTATAATAAACCGTTGCTACGAACGCACACTATAGAGCAGTATACATAGGTGACCAATGAGCTCATTGTAAGCCAAAATATGAGGCACATCATGGGATTTTGTACCTTCGGGCATCTGCGTAATTTAATGAAATACATTTATAAAATGTACAATATTTTCCGAAAATTCGGCATGTACTCTGAAATTGTTGTCAACTTTTGAGTTATTTATGCCAAATATTATAAATTTTCTAAACGTATTTCATGAAATTACGCAGATGCCCGAAGGTAAAGAAATTCCATGGCGTGCCTCAATTATAAAGCAATACTCTATGATAAACGCATTGATCGGGGTTCCGAGCCTTCGACACGACACAGACATACACTCCACGACCAGCTGTGTACGGTCCCAAGAGGAAAGCATTTATACGAATATTATAAAATGTAATACACCAGTCTCATCTGTGTGAAATTAACTGTACTAATGTACTGTATAAGAACATGTGACAGCAATGATAACGCCATGGAACGGTCAGCGAGCAAAGCTTACTGAAGTGATTGGACCTGATAAGGGCGACACCTCCCGCATTCAAAGTGGCCGCCAGAAATGTATACTAATCTATATTTTCAGACACTAATGGTGTATTAAATAGCTTTGTTATGCTAAAATGACACGTATTGGTATACTAAGGAATTTAAATAACTTCCCTATGTATTTTGGTCATTGAATCATTTGCATAAATCCAAGATGGTCGCCAAATATCTGTAAATTTTACTACATTGTATTTTGGGCTCTGGAAGCTCTAACTAATCTTTGATATATAATAACGGCATGTGCTGTTACTTGAACATTACTGTGTGACTTTACAATGTAATTGAATAATAATACCAGATAACAAATTCCAAGGACAGAAACGTACAAGGCAAACAACGACGAATAAAACCGCATAGTATACAATGTATAACAATTCTGCCAAACAAAAACAATAATATGAAATAAAGACATTTGACAACGGTTAATGAACTAGTTTCAACCGCAAACCATAGTTTAGATTCTGTTTTAGTTTGCCATTCGTAATTCGAATTTTATATTTATTAAACCATGGTTGGTAATACCTTAGTGCAATTATTGTGCACTCAGCAACATGAGCTAGTCGTTGATAGCATGGAAGTGGCTTGGAGCATAGACCGTAATTTAAAGATACATGTCTACTCAGTAGGCACAACATTTTCTTTATAGGAACTAAATAAGTGTATAACTGTGTCACTATTGCACCAGTTCTAAATTTTCGACAGATTATAAAGTATGATCATCGGACACCAAACAAAAAATACAGAAAATAAATAGTAATGTCCGTTAACATTTTAAGAAAACCTGGTTATCGCCCCTGATATCAGTGTGGAAATTTACGTCTGATATAAAATGTATAATAATGCCAATCAATACGTGGGGTAATGGTGTATAGCGGGTATTCGTTATTTTTAGAACTAGTGGAATAGTGACACAAGTATACACTATTTAATTCCTACAACAAATATGCTGTGTGGGCATGTACCTTTAAACCATGGTTGGTAATACGTTTGGGCAATTCTTGTGCACTCAGCGACAGGGGCTATTATTCGATAGCATGGACAATGGGTTGGAATATACACCGTAATGTTATGAACTGAAGTAGCTGCTTCTGCCACCAAGTGTATATAGTCCGAGCTACAAGGCACCGAACCTTGTTTTGTTATATATACAACGTTTTTTTGCTGTTTCCGCATGTTTTTGAGGCGCTGATTCCGAATCCGTTGAGTGCCACTTCGAAAACCTTGAACACTTTTGTCGAATTGCATAAATCCAAGATGGCCGCCAGTTTTCACCAACAACGGTTATGTAAATGTTTAAATTTTTAGCTTATGGGAACATTAAATATCTATGAGAAATTATAATTGTATACGACACAAGCATCATCTGGAAAAAATCAAAATGGCCGCTGTTTTTAGAAACAAATCTCGATATTTCAGCTAAAATTTATATTTCGGCATTTTAGCTGTTATTATGAGGGGTTGTGACACAACGACGTTGGGTAGACAGCATGTGACAATAAAACTTACTTGTAAATGATTACGATAAATATGCACAAATATAAATATATATATGTACATTGTATATATATAATATGTCACATATTTGTCAATGTACATATTAATCAATCGTGCATTATGGCGTTCTTGTTTTCCAATATACACACTTATATTGACTCTTGTGGTAACATAGAAGAAACCTGTATGTACATTCCTCTAGAAAGGCGAAAATCAAGATGGCCGGCATGAATAAACAATTATGTGTAAACTGATAGTATGTAAATGTCACGTTAATAGGTATAATTGGTGTCACAGTACATGTATCCATGTAACTATCATGTTCAAGCAATCAGAAGAGTAGAACAACCAGGATGTGGGTCTTGTGAGACCTGTGTTGCTCATGCTTGCCTTCGTGAGGGTAGAACGCAATGAAGAATGGTCGCTTCGTCTGTTACTTTTTTTGCATCAGGCCATGTGAACTACTCTCGCTACGGATTGTATTACCTACGTAGTATGGATCGCCTTCATTCCGCAGTTTTGGCTCCACACTGAATTAATCAACTTTTGCTACCTGGGCCCTCTCTCTCAGCATCTTTGGTAAACTGAAGAGTAACATAGAGGCAATGCAGGAAGGTGCCACACAAACAGCGATCACGTCTCACAAGAAGAAGCAGGCTACTTGGATCAAAACAGATTCAGCTGATCGAGAGAAAATATGTGACGCACTCACTACATGCATAGACGTATTTGACTACAGTAATCACCCAAACAGGTCATTGATGACTAAACCGTAAATGCCGATGAAGCAATCACGATTGGAACTGATCAGTGGATGGAGTATGAACATAAGTAGTATAAGAGTTTTCACAAGAAGCTGAAAAAGAATGCAAAATTCATGAGAGCAATAAGGTTGTTAACACCAAACGCATATATGCAGGAGACATTGGGATCATGCAATATATATGCAATACAGGGAGACCATTTCCATTGCAACTATGTATTTTTATTATGAGTTAGCTCCTTATCCGTCTGCTCTGCTCTGTGAAATGCGATCAACAAGCAAGTCAGTAAAGTGACTGACAAAGAAGATAAAAGTAGAATGCAGCTAACGGAACATGGATCGCCCTGTTATTCTGGACATGTGCGCTATTATATGGACCATCCCTTGACCATCATCACCTGCAACAGTATCCACCTTTGCAGCTGCAAATACAGTTATGCATCAACTGCAGACATGTAAAGTTATGTACGTTGTCTGACAAGTACTATGCAAACAGGATAAAGTCAGCATGCCGAATTACACTTTCGAAGGGATTCAGTCATGTGTACCAGCATATTAGAGAATATCCACTACCAAAACAAGCCATCGCACTGACACTTACTGCAAATAAAGTGCAGATCATGAATCTTATTGTGGATCACCTGTGTTCCATAAATATTCCGGATGATAAGCGGATGATCGTAACTGACCCTGGTCCACACCCTATATATGTTGGTACAGGAGTAGGGCAGTTGCTCCCAAGGAAGCTGACGTCCTAATGGCGTACCACATAATCAATGATACTCGCCAATTCGAGTAGAGAGTGAGGACACGGATGTACTTGTCAAACTTGCCCATCACCTACTCACAGAAAAGAATGATATGCCACAGAGAATACAGTTAATAATAGGCATGTAGAATAAGTCCGTCTGTTATCGATGTAAACCATGTCGTGCGAACACAAGAAAAAATAATGTCGAACTTCATGGCAGCACATGCATTGACAGGATGTGACGGTGTGTCGTGCTTTGCCGGTATAGGAAATGCCACTGTCTTGAAGAAACTGGAGCCATATACAGCGAAATTGAAACTAGGAGACCCAACAACTTCCATTGATGAGTTAACTGAATCAGCTTTACCATATGTTGCCATACTTTATATCCAGGAGACCGTTGACACTTTTAACGAAATGCGCGTTGCCAGCTTCACAAGGACAATTAATTAGTGACAAAAGACATGCACCACCGGAGCTTGCCCCCTACAATGTCCGCTGTGAGTCCCCACCGTGCACGTGCACATTACCAAGCAGTATTGTGGAGAGCTGCTGGCATGGCTGCACCTCCAGCTCTGGACCCACTGAAATATGGATGGGAGAAGAAAGCATGTATGATTCATCTAGTATGACTCGATGTAGAGCGACGAGTTGTGTCTGCGGGGGTTCTTAATGTGATTAGTAGATGCATCAGTGTGGATTCAGGAACAGATGCAATTCCATACTCTGTAATTGCAATAAATATTCGCTCACGTGCACATAGTTCTGCAAGTGGAGGGGTGAGGTTGCATGTGAAAATCCGCTGAAAGTGTTATCTCATGAGGACATTGATAAGCAAGCTATATTCAACGAAGCTTGCATACTGGTTACATTAACATAACAAGATTTAAGAGAATCATCTGCCCTTACAATATAACTACCTTTCGCTAGACAATGAAGAACTGTTTACATATATATACATGAATATAATATATATGGGCCATAATCTGAAAGAGCCGGGAATATTTTATTTGTCACCAATCAACCGATCCTTATCAGTTGACACGCTCATTCATGCAGATCATAGTTCACATCATTTATTAGAGGTTAACTCGGTTAGTTTAAACAATATTTATTTCAAATAATATACATGTACATGTATATACATGTATATGCATCAAAATACATATAAAGTAACGGTGAATAAGGATTAGAAAACAAGCTCACAGAGCTTATGTGAAGTCTTCTCCTTGACTAAAGCATCAGTAAATGGGAATGTGGCAAGAATGCATATAATGTATACATATGTAAGTTTTGTTAGATAATTGAAGGAGAAACAAAAAGTTATCCCAAGCATGCGCTCCGAACCATTGACATTGATTTGAACTGTTGTAACGATATACGAATAGTATTTGTCCTGCTATTGGTAGTTTACAAGATAATCATTACAAACCGTTCAGTCGCAGGGGCAGTCTCCCGTCATGCAGTGAAACGTTTAGAGGCAATAATGAATTGTTGAACCCTTTGGAATACAAGGCTATTTTCATTGTCATTAAAAATTCGCTGCCGTAAATTAAGTTATTAAGGATCGGTGGACAATGAAGAGATGACAAATATCGTTGTCTTTGTATAAAGGGGACATGAGAGAATGTAGTGATTAGCATTTTCGATTGCGCCACAGGCGCATGTAGCGCTGTCAACTATTGATTTCCGGAATAAGTCGTAGTTCAGCGCGCTACACCCTAGCCGGATACGAGTCAGGAGAATTTGGCCTTGTCGATTAGTAACTGTGTATACAGTAGTAGGTTGGTGGTTTACGCAAGTTAACATTTAGTACATTCTTAAACGAGTTAAGTGTTGGGCTGTTTCTTGCATTCGAGGATAGGGAATTCCATTATTTTATGGTAGATGGAAGAAATGAATCTTGATACAGTTTCGTACGTGTGTGTATTAATGGAATGTCTTCGTCGTTTCTTAGCCTGTATCGAGTTTGTGTTTGTTCCGGGATTAAATTACTCAGATAAGTTGGTGTCATATTGTGTTTCATTTTGTAGAATAAAAGTAATTTGTGTTTTCTTTGGCTTGGCTTTCCCATTGGGTTTCTGTGTAAAGTTTGTCTATACTACATAGTTTAGTGGCCCCAGTAACAATTCGTGAGGCCTCAATTTGTATGGATTCTAGTTCATTTTTTAGTTCTATTGAACAATTATCCCAAGTACTATCGCTATATTCGAGCAAGGGGCGTATGATGGAGAAGTATGCTTTTTCTAGATACTTTATATTTAATGTAAATTTTAAACAACGAAGCAATCCAATGCGTTGCCAGGTGCGACTAATGTGAGGCCAAGTGAGGCTGCCATTTGCCAGTATCGGAAAATACGATACCTAGGTGTTTATGAGTTTCAACTTCTTTTATTACGGTATTGTTCATAAGTAGGGGAGGATGAAGTCGTCTATTTCGTTTTCTGGATATCAACATAGCCTCTGTTTTATTTGGGTTAAAGTCTACAAGCCAAATCGTCGACCAGCTATGTATTTTGTCAAGGTCGTCGTTTAGAATACGCGAAGCAATGATTGGTTCTTCAACTATAAAATAAAGACTTGTGTCGTATGTTGGAATTAATCTCATTAACTATGTCATTAATATAGATGAGAAATAAGAGTGGCCCTAAGATTGAACCTTGTGGTACACCAGCATTACTATTTTGCCACTCAGAATGTGTGTTATGTATTACTACACGCTGCTGTCGTGTGGAAAGATAGGAAGAGAACCATTTATGAAGGGTGCCCATAATACCAATTGATAAGAGTTTCGCTAGTAATCCCCGATGCCAAACTCGGTCGAATACCTTTGAAATGTCGCAGAAAACTACCCGAATTTCTTTACCTTCATCTAAATCTTTGCAAATATCGTTGTATATGTAAGCAAGCTGATTAGTTGTAGAATCACCACGTCTGAAGGTTAACTCGGTTGTTCAGTGACGACGTGAATATCAACGAGTGCAAACCCTGATATGACGTAGATTGATCCGGGTCTAAACTGGCCTCACGGCAATGACTTCGGTTTTGTCAGATAATTACGCATACAGTATTATCATAGCAATCAGTCATCCAACAGTTGTCAATGTAACATGATATCCTGGTGTGAAGATACGTCACATAAATAGATGTAAATACGTATCACATTGTATATTATTTGTCGGCCATATTGGATTATATGGATTTTTTAGAGATCATGACATACATCTCAGATTAACCATGTAAATTGTATTTCATTGTTTACAATTCCCATCTAGTCTTGTCAAATGTATAATGTATATATACTATTACTGATGACAGCAATTACTATTATACCTGCTTTTTATCACATACTGATATTTGTTGGCCATGTTTATTTTTTTTTATATAATGTATTCGTGTTTGTATTTACTTTATGAAGTTATCAATACGATTTGTTCTCCGAACATATTCCAGTCCCACAAATTAAATTGCGAAACATTTAATCTGATCGCATTTACGTATGAAAACAAAATTTGGGTGGCCATTTTGAATTTCTACTGAATATATAAATATCGAATTAATTAATAAATTTACGTAGGCATTTCTGATCCTGAATACTAAATCATAGCATTTTAAATTTTAAAATAGAACATATGCGTGCCAATATATGGCGGCCATCTTGGATTTCTACAAAAATGCTCAAGGTTTCGCGAGTGGCACTCAATTGATTCGGATTCAGCGCATTAAAGACATAATAGGAACTGCAAACAAACGTTGTATTAATAAAACAAGGTTGGACTCTAGCCTGGGCTCTAGCCTGGACTATATAATAACGTCTTCAGATTCTGCCTGAGAGCGGAAACCAGTGTAAATTTCCAACGCACACCACCTTTGGAGACAGTATATAGATACATGTCTCTCTAAATCGTAGTGTGGACAGCAAACCATAATTTCAGGTAAAAGCATCATGTTGAAACTACATCTCGGTGGTCTAAGAGATGATTTAGCCTATGAAATCATGGTTTAGGAGATCATAAACCTTTATAGGTCTCAAACGTAGTAGGTCACTATGTTTTTCTACGCATTATACGTATATGGCTGTGACTGGAGAAATGGGGCTAATCGGTTTAGCGACCAGTGTAGATCCAGATCAGCCTGTGCATTCGCCATGCTTATAGAACGTTATTATAATTACGTTACAGGAGTGTGCTAACGAATTGTCATTTCGTGGAAACGAATTGTTAATTCGAGGGAACGAATTGTTATATCGTGGGAACGAATTGTTAATTCGAGGGACGAATTGTTAAATGGAGGGAACGAATTGTTATTTCGTGGGCTCCTTAAAAACTAGTACTCTTCCGTCATACGTTGATTATGCTTATCTCTCTTTCCCTCTTGTGGTTCGTTTCATGGCACCATTGTTTCTGTATAGCACCCCCTGGTAGTCTTTATACACGTTCATCTTGGCCCACGAGTACCAATTCATGTCAGTTCCCGCCTCCCGTGCCCGTGATTTTGTCGACTTAGAGTTACTACACAACGTCGGTTGAGATAGCCTCTGTATAATGTCCGTCATTTCCGTATCCGGCGCTGGTACTCGTTTCCTGTGAGCGGCACTCGGCTGGCGCGGAGTTACATACGGGTCCTCGGTATGACCGGCTGAAGACGGAGCGTTGCGCAGAGGCTTCGGTTCGCGCCAACTTTGAAATCTCATTCCCGTGTTTGTTGCTGACAGACATTTCTGAAAGTATAGAAATATACAGTGTATTGTTATTCTGCTCTTCCTGATATACATAAGCTAATCAAACGTTTGCTGTGGCCCTAGCGAACTGTTTGAATCCCAAGGCCGCAGGTCGCGGGTTCAAACAGTTCCCGAGGGCCACAGCAAACGTTTGCACACGACTGGACATGATTAAACGTTATTGTTACATTTCCAACAAAAAACTGATGTAATTTGAGCATTATATTCAGTATTTTCAGTACTTTTATAAAATCGTCCCATTCACGTAGATAATTTTCGGTATGCATATTCCGGGGCCGTGTCATGAACGTCATGAACGTCATTAAGTAGTGACGTCATGAAGGCACTTCCGCGTAGTGACGTCATGAAGGCACTTCCGCGTAGTGACGTCATAAAGGCACTTCCATTACGCGCGGCCCCGGAATGAGCATTGCCTAAAGCCATGTGCAAACAGCACGCGCTATTTGTTTGCACATATGTGCAAACAACGGAAACCATGTAACAATGGTATATGCCCACTCAGTAGGCACACAATGTTCTTTATCAATAAAAAAAAAAGAGTTAATAATGACACAGAGTGTCAAGGTTTACACTATCCGGCGTTTAGCACATGAATCACCAAACAACTCCTAACAAACAGTATCGACACCTGTCGGACTGCTAGAGTGTGATGTTGCAGACCAGGGGGCCATTTCACTAAACTGCGTAAGACTAACATGTTCGTAAGTGCAAAATTATGATAGTCTGTAAATTTCACATTAACAATGTTTTCTTGTAAACAATTATTGGATTTACATTTATTGAGCATAGGCTGCATATGCAGCCTATGCTCAATAAATGTAAATACATCAATTGAAATTCCCAGACGATCCTAAATTTGAACTTACGAACATTTTAGTCGTACGAAGTTTAGTGAAAAGGGCCCCAGGAGCTGGACTGTTTGCCATTCCCAAAAGCCAAATACATGTTTCTCAAGTAGTCATAGGCACATATGAGAACAGCCATCGTCTTTTGTACCTTTGGACATCTGCGTAATTTCATTAAATACGTTTACAAAATTTACAATATTTTTCTTAAAGGAGAAATGCAACATCAAAAGTCGACACAATTTTCAGGGCCCATGCTGTTAATTCTTCATGTACTCTGAAAATTGTGTCAACTTTTGACGCCATTTACGTAAAATATTGTAAATTTAGTAAGCGTATTTTGAAATTACACAGATGTCCGAATTTGCAAAATCCCATGGCGTGTCTCATATGTGGCTGTGACTGGATAAATGGGGCTTATGGGATTTGTGACCAGTGTAGCTCTTGATCAAGTAGCACACTCCTGCAGCCTGATAACGGTCTATATTGTTTGTTAGAGGCAGGGTGGATGTGTCATTGGCATGATTGATGGAATGGCGAACAGTGCAGATCCTGGTCAGACTGTGCGGATGCACAATCTGATATTGATATACACTGGTCGCAAAACCAATAAGCCCCATTTCTCCAGTCACATATTAGATATGTCATAGATGTGACAGTGTGTTGGTTGGTCAGGAAACACACTGTTAATAACAAACTGTGCTCTTGTTAATACAATTACAAGACGAATCCATGATAATCAAAAACAGCGACTACGATGAAATATGTACATTGTGGTGCGGTTACATTGAGCCTGTTTTATTCAGTGTAAACGTTATGGTGATACAAGTAATACCAGTGACAAACTATGCACAACTGGTTGCTAGATGAAAATGGGTTTATGCAGTATCATCTACATGTAGCTGAATGGAAAGTCGTCATGAATCTGGCTCATACTTCGACGGGAAACAGTTTACGCCGGCGTGGAGTGGAGTACAGTGAAAACAACATTACTACTCACTGCCTTCTGTGTGCGCGGCGTTTTCTCTTTACGGACAGCCGTCAGGAATATGGACGAGTCGAGTGACTTCTGACTTTGCTGGGCCGACGGCGTCGAGCAGCGTAACGATCCAGAGACAGACATTGTGGTCACGTGGGCTTACAGTTCATGTGACGTGGTATGTGGACATGGAGAACTCAGTAAATATATGTTTACTGACGCGATATAAATCTCGCATAGCATATATTGTGAATGCGATTTATTAATTTCCACGTATCTGAGTAATAAAAACTTAGAATAGCTTGTGCTATAAACCATGAACTTTGATCAGTTTCATTGTCTTGTATTGTGTTGCTTCATTGTACTTGCCTAAATTATTCCGTCCGTTACTGTATTTCAAATATCTCTCGATATTGTATCATTTAGTTATTCCACATTTTATATATTCACGTGGTATAATTAATTATACTTGCTTTCTTCCTTCCATTATGCTCACTTCCGTACACGTTTTAAACATTCAGTCGGCGTATTCAATAACCGTTATGTTTTGTTATCTATGATCACGCATCGCGTTTTGAGTTGCAGTTAGTTTTTAAAATTCCGAGTTACATCGATATAGGAACGCCGTAGACTTGTGTAATGTATAAAACCCTATCGCCTGGTGTACCGTCTGGTGATTCGGTGTACATGTATGAGTCACGCCATATGATTTTGTACCTTCGGACATCTGCGTAATTTCATGAAATACGTTTACAAAATTTACAATGTTTTTGCATAAATAAAGTCAAACGTTAGCAAAATGTTCACAGTATATGCGGAATTAAGAATTATATTCCGCATGTACTCTGAATATTTTATTAGCTTCTGACGCCATTTACGGAAAATATTGTAAATTTTGTAAACGTATTTCATAAAATTACGCAAATGTCCGAAGGTACACAATCACATGGCCTGCTTCATATGTAACTTACAGTTAAGCGGATCAGCGGTAAGTCGTCATGATACCAGACTACTGTGTTGTTACCGCCCATGACAAACGCCGTGTTAACCCTTCCAACCCGAAGTAACCGGAATGGACCGCGATATGCTAATTTTCCGACCAATCCATTCGTCACAAAATGACTTTCAGATTAGTCCATTTATATAAAAATTGCTTGCAAAACGTGCAGACACTGATGAGCCGGCTCGTTACGGGCTGGCTCATCTGGATCTGCACAGTTTGCTAACCTCGCTATAGCGGGCTTTCGGGTTCAATGGCTTAACCCTTATATGTAGAACGCGGGAAATGAAAACTGTCATCTGCTGTTGTTTTGTATATTGTTTTTATTGACCGTTTCTTTTATTGCTGGTCTGCTGCGATTTTTTCCAAATACGTTGCATAAATAAACCTCAGTTCATGAAATGGCCATGTACATCTGGATGGGTGGTAGGTAATTGTGTCATCTGCGCATACTAGACAGGGAGGTAATGTGCATAATTAATATTGTCATATGCCATGGAAATGCCTATGGAAGCATGGCACGGATGGAACTCAGAAGTCACATCTAGTTTCTCTCTCTGGATGCCTGTAACATATCAAACATAATGTCTACCATGTCTACCTATGACATACAAAATGTGACCAGTTCTCCATTAGTGCCACTACGCGTGGTGTCCAAAACATCTTCGAAACGACGAAAAACAGACGTCGCTGCCTCATTATCCATCAAAGATGCACGGATTTGTTTCGTTCATGTCGTCGTATACACCTTTGATATATATACTCTGGCTTCATTGAATGAGATTTATGATGGATATGAACACCCAACCCACGGCAGAACTCCTTCCATCACTAGTCCGAGAACTGCTTCGTATACCAGTTTCTGCACTCCAACCACGCTGTTATGCTGTCGTCCACACATTATTGCTTGAACTGATCCTTCGGCAATGATACCAGACTCAACACACAGTTCTCTCAGATCATCATTCTGGAAGCGATTTCCTAAGATTGAGATTGGGTGAAAATAGCCCATCCTAAATAAAAGATATGTTGAAACGTGACCGTGTGTTAAATCAACACAAATGTTACAATGTATTGCATAAGCACAACACAATACGTTGAAGCGTGTTTTCTGTAGCTACCTCATTTTCATATGTATTACACTAGTGTATTATATGAAAGCTAAACTGAAGTTTCTGCGAGTTATGTAAAAGCATAGTTTATGCAATATTTTGTTTTTACTATCGTCACCAACATGATTATAACAATCTTTATTCCGATTATGTGAGTGAGCACTAACGCACAGAATGGAAAATTGTTGTGATTTTGTAGCTAACAAGATTAATGTACGGGGCGCCATGCAGGACAGGTTAATTATGTGTACAAAATGAGTTTTGTAACACTAAAAATCACAAAATTCAATTCTGTGTCACAAAATTCAATTCTGTCAATTCTGTGTCACAAAATTCAATTCTGCATACGTTTCGTATACAAAATTCATTTTTGTTATAAAGGATTCAATTTTGTAAGACAGAATTGAGTTTTGTGAAGAAAATTCAGTTTTGTGGGACAGAATTCATTTTTGTCCACAACAATTAGTTTGCGTAGGATAGTCTATGTCATCTCTACGTTGATTGGTTGAGATCGGTCTTAGTCCATTTTACTAGATGGTGGAGTACACTTGCAGGTTTAAATATTTCAATGCGAAAATATAACCCAATATATCAATATTATACTTCTTTATGGACAGTTATTTTGGTTATATTACGATTACAAATGAGTGGTCACACCATATAAGCATATATACTTTGAAGGAGAAATAAGAAAAATATTCAGAATTTTCCCTCAATTATGTAAACAGGGTCAAACATAAAGTAGCCGGGACATAGCTAGACCTGAGAGCATGCCCATATATAGAGAATACCAGGCTAGTGTATTTTGATATCAAGTTTATCAGGCAAGGCTATGAAACGCGTAGGAATTCCGAGGCTTGCCGAGGAATTCCTACCGTTTCCGAGCCGAGCCTGATTAACTTGATATTAAAATACACTAGCCTGGTATTATATGTATCAGGTAACGTTTTATGCTCGAAAATGACATCAGATGACGTCGTATTCTAACAGTAGATCTAACCTTGTGAAACAAATGGTATTGGATCTGTGTCTACTTAGTATCCATGGTATCTACACAAATACTACAAATGGTTTCCTCAAATGGCCCAATACACACATTCTGTTTATAAACACAGACAGCAGTCAGAACACAGGCCACAGCGCGTGTATTATTGATTTAACTGGGGCAGCTGTACCTTGCGATACACACTAAATGACGTCAGTACTCGCGGGAGATCTACATGTACATGAATTATGTGTACAATTATAACGCAAATGAGTTTAAATACGAATGGGTTTGTCAACGTTTGACTGTTTGGAGATAGTTGAAGCAAAATGGCAGAATGAGAAATGAATCATTGGCAGAATGAGAAATGAATCATCGACATTGAATGTGTAGATCGGCGACCGTGACCCATTTCTCCAGTGCAGTTTCTGACCAATGGTAGTCCTTCTTACATGCGTGTGCAGAATTGACAGAATTGAATTTTGTGACACAGAATTGAATTTTGTGGCACAAAAGTGAATTTTGTGACACAGAATTGAATTTTGTGACACAGAATTGAATTCTGTGGCAGAATTGAATTTTGTGACACATAATTGAATTCTGTGGCACAAAAGTGAATTTTGTGACACATGATTGAATTTTGTGGCACAAAAATGAATTTTGTTGACAAAATTGAGCCATGTCCCACTTGGCGCCCCGTATAACGATGTATTAAGGTTGTTGTACCCTTCTTGTGGCCCCATGTAAAGTCAATGGAAATCTAATACAAAACAAAACTAGCTTCTACACACCTGTGTAAAGATGTAAATATACATGTGCTACATCAAAATTGGTCTGTTATCATGATATTACAGGTGTCTGTGCATTTGTATTGATAGTAGTATCTGCATAAAGACTTACTGATCGCATCCATATGGTTTATTTATGGAAGTAGCTATTGTTTTATTACTAGTTTTTTATTAGATTTCCATAGACTTTACATGGGGCCGCACGAAGTTCACGAAGTTTTCATAGCAAATGCGAATATTTAATCTACGTTTGCTCTGGACATCTCTAGCCTATTTCACCAACATTGCAAAGTATACTTATCTAGCAAAGAATACTTTGAGGGAGAAATTTTCAATTTATGAATACATTGATTACTTTTTATTATACTGAATGTATTACATTATCACCGCAAAAATGGCTGTGATAATGTAATAAATTCAGTATAATAATTCTGCATACATTTAATCATCAAATATATGCAGTCGTTAGTTCTATATGAAATAATGCATTTTGGGAAAAATAAATGATTACTCCCTCAAAGTATACTTTGCAATGTTGATGAAATCGGCTACTGGTCTCCGACGTCATTTACGCTAAATATCGTAAAGTTTGTAACTACTTTACATGAAATGTCACACATCTTTGTAGGTACAAAATCACATGGCTTTTTGTCATATTATGCCATCGAATCATCAGTAATAAAATGACGACGAGCGTAAGAACTGACCAAACTGCGCAGATGCGCAGGCGTACCCGGGACTACACTGATATCAAACGCCGTAAGGTACCTGTTTTTCAGCCGGTGGCCCATGTCGTATTTTAGCGTGCTTTATTATTCGTCATTAATCCGCCCCATTAATCCGCATTAATCCTTTCAACACCACAGGCCTGTATAGTGATATTGGCACTTAGTGTAGATCCTGATGAGCCGGCTCGTAAGTAAAGAGCCGTCTCATCAGGATCTGCACTTTTTGCAAGAAATTTTCATATTTTTGAGAACAGAAACACACCCTTTCTATGAATGGACTAGTCTGAAAATAATGTTGTGATGATTGGATTGGCTGCAAAATTAACATATCAAAATCTATTCCAGCTACTTATGGGTGGAAGGGTTAACAGCCACACAGTTGCTTGCCGTTGCACAGTTGTTTGTAATCAAACCTACTACAGTGAGTAACCCTTTCACCACTAAGAAACTGGAATGGAATTTGATATGTTAATTTTGCAACCAATCCAATGGTCACAAAATGATTTTCAGACTAGTCCATTTATGAAAATGGGGTGTTTTAGTTCTCAAAAATATGAAAATTACTTGCAAAACGTGCAGATCCTGATGAGACGGCTAATTTTCATATTTTTGAGAACAAAAAAAAAACTCATTTTCATAAATGGACTAGTCTGAAAACTATTTTGTGACGTTTGGATTGGTTGCAAAATTAACATATCAATTCCAGTTACTTAGGGGTGACAGGGTTAAACTGTATGATGATGACACATTGAGTTATGTAAGTACAGCCTCAAACGCAAGATAACGTCCAAGATGTCCCCTATGCCTTATAAGCTGTGAGAACTCATTATACAGTGAAACCTCTATAAACCGCATACCCTACGATGTCCCCAGGGTGTCCGGTTTAAAGATGTTTCACTGTAATTCCGATGTAAGAATCCGGAAAAGCATGCATATGTGTATTGCAATCACGAAAACTGATAAACAGCAGCGATATTTGACAGTGAAATCAGTCATAATTGAACACATCGATGTCGCGAGGTTTTTATGGTTAGAGAGGTTCCACTGTAGTTATGTTTATGATAGGCGGGCCACAGGTCGAAGTAACAGACCGAGGTCTATAAATACATTAAATATGCCTAAAAGCATCAATAAAGTAAAACAAAATAAGCTAAAAATTATTATTTTTACTCCCTCCATATACTAAATATACCTAAAGGCATTAATAAATTTACTCGAGTATATGGAGTATATGGAGGGAGTAAAAAATAATTTTAGCTCTTATTTTTTTTCTTCATTTATTGATGCTCGGCTTTTAGGCATATGCAATGTATGTATAGACCTCGGTCTGTTACTTCAACCTGTGAGGCGGGCACGCAGGATATCAAATAACGACGATGGAATTAAATGAGTCAGTGGAAGAATGTGGCTAAACACACATGGGACTCTTAGTCCATTTTCCCTCTGATTTTGTTTCTACTGATTAAGAAAATGAGCTTGAAACAAAAATAAAATCTTCTTCGATCACTTCTTCGATGTATGTAGTGTATACATATATCACTGTCCTCCCGGTCCCAGGGAGGTGGTGGGGTGGGTACCGGGAAACGCCCAGGCAATTAGGTAATTTAAACAGACATTCGTTCCTATTGTTCAGATAGCCCGGATGTATATGGCAATTAATTCTTAATTGATGCACGAAACGTGGAATAATGGAACACTTTTGTTTTCCTCAGCTGAAATATGTACAGGTCGTAGTTCAGGGATTCCGCTGGCGATCGCCTCTTTCGCAATTGACGATAAAAATAAAAAATTGGCGATAAAAATTACAATTTTCGAAAATAAATAAAAAAAAAAAATGTAATTTTTTATCGCCAATTCTTTTTTATTTTTTTTTGAAGTGGCGATTTTTTTATTTTCCCCTGCGGAATCCCTGGTAGTTAATTAGGGAACACTTTTACAGTCATATACTTTTCATTGCTCCTACGATAATAGTGTTGGTGTTTGCTGCAGGCTACATGCTTTCTGGGTTGTACTTCAACAGCCCCGTACGCAGGAATTAATTTAGGGGTGTGCGATATGTGCGATTTTGATATGTTTCTTTTGCAACCCAACCAATCGTCACAACATGATTTTCTGACCAGTCCATTTATGAACATAACATGGAGTTTTTATTCTCAAAATTATGAACATTATTTGCAAAAAGTGCAGATCCTGATGAGACGGCTCGTTACGAGCCGGCTCATCTGGATCTACACTTTTTTCCAATACCACTATACAGGCCTGTGGTGTTGGAAGGGTTAAGGGGGGGGGTGTACGCACCCGTCGCACCCCCTCTGCGTACGGGCCTGCTTCAATGTATGTTAGGACTTCTTCATTCTTTGGAGATATCATTTTATTCATCACGGTGGTGCAGTCAATAATTACGGAATCAATGCTCGACCTATTATAACAAGTCGAGCACTGATTCCATATGTGTTGTCTCGGTTGGTTTGTTACGTATCTTTGGCAGGAACTCCGTCCTCGTAGAGCTCTATGTTCGACATCTACTGTGTCTTTCACGAAAGCTGTCCAAATTGTACGGCTATATAAACAATGCAAAAACAGTTATTATTTTTGGATTTGCTAAATTTTATCAAAATTTAAGAATGAGCCTTTGGACCGATTTTCAAAATCCTCCCACAGCTCCTCTACCTCATTTCCCACCATGTTAAATTCCCATAGACAATACATTTTTCGTAATAAAATCAGTATTTGACCAAATTTCACGAAATTAAAAAAAAACTCATTCTTAAATTTTGATAAAATTTAATATTATCAAAAAAATAAATTGTTTTTGCGTTGTTTATATGGCCGTAAAATTTGGGCAGCTTTCGCGAAACAGGCAGTAGTAATAAATTGCACAGGCCCGTACGGCTCTTTCAAGTCTGCATAGATATCGTCGACCTCTTGATTGTTGAACTTTGCTCTGTTGGACTGAAGAATGTATGTGCCAGTAAGGAGTCTCGCCTTGGCAATACCTTATTTGACGTCTAATACACTGGATGTGACTGTGTCCCACACTGGATGGGTTTTCCCAATTTTCAGATACATTGGTGTACATCAGGGTAGAGCGTTGTTTCGCATCCTCTACGAGCATGTCCGTCCATTATGCTTCTATCTCGGATCTAACATATAATCAGGCCCGTACGCAGAAATTAATTTAGGGGGGTGCGTTATCGACGGCGCAAAGGGCTAAACGCTTTTTTTGCACATTCACGGACAGACCTCGGCAGATTAACCATTTCATTTTTTGATATGTTAATTTTACAACCCAATCCAATCATCACAAATTATTTTCACATGGGGTGTTTTTGTTCTCAAAATTATGAAAAATACTTGCAAAAAGTGCAGATCCAGATGAGACGTCTCGTCACGAGCCGGCTCATCTGGATCTACACTTTTTGCCAATACCACAGACCGGTGGTGTTTAAATGGTTAAGGGGGTGGGGTGCGTACACACCCGTCGCACCCCCTCTGCGTACGGGCCTGTAATATCCACTTAGTTTTGATGTAGTTGGATATGGCTGTCCGCAGAGAATATTGGTCAACTGTAGTATGTACTGTTGTAAAAAAAAGTTGTTTCTGTCTCCTACTACATTTTGGACACTCCCATAGCAGAACCGGAAGACACTCCCACAGTTCTGCCGACAGTTCTGCGGGAGTGTTTGATAACCGTGCTTGTAAAACCGGATATTGAACCAAATAACTACACGATAAATTGAATCACTGCGTGCAGTAAATAAACCCATCAGCTTGTATCTGTTTACAATGCATAGCAATTGATTAGTTACTAAATTTATATTTTATGAATATAATAACAAAATCATAAATCAGATTATTTAAAAAATTTAACAGATATATAGGTTTAGAACATTTTTATTGTTGCGCTGAATGGCGGAAGATGGCGGGAGAATGCTGTTGATAAAATGAACTCGAATGAAAAGCTGTTTATATCAACTACTGTAAATCAATCAATATTTAGTTTGCCATAAAAAGTATTGTTAACAGTCCATATCCAATTTTATTAACTTGTCAAACCATGATCCCTATGAAAACCTTCCTAAAATCTGGTCGATCCAAGTTGTGTTCACCTGAAATTAATGGGAAAAAATGTGGGTGGGGTAACTTTTTGTTAGTTTCAATAGTAACTCTTGCAATCTACTCCCCAGGGGCGGATCTGGAGGGGGATCCGTGGTTGCAACCTCTCCGTCCCGCCACGGAGTTTACATAGATCACAGTTTACCACCAGTTGGAGTCTGAATTAAAATGTCGTTAAACACAGGAAAGTGCATTTCCGGACATCTAGATTTCAAATTTTTTCCTGAGGGCATGCTCCCTGACTCCCCTAGCATACTTCGCGGAGCTCGAAAATAGGACAACCCCCCGTTCCCCAAATGCTGGATCCGCCCCTTCTCCCGTACCGTCCATTGCTAGCTTTACGATACCACTCGTAGGCTTCCTCTGCAGAATAGCGAATCGGATCTGATTCGTACTTTAGCAGTTAATTGTGACATTTTCATACTGAAAAAAATAGTATTAGGTGGGTAACCTGTAACCATTGTATACCATTTACAGGTGCAATCCAAAATATCCGAATGTAAGTCGCATGATATTGCTAACATCTGGGATTTTCACGCATGTTTTGACATGCACCTGCCACCTGTCAAATATGAATAATTTACTAGAATGAGCTACTAGTTCTGAGCAGGGGCAATCCGGGAAAATACGGACAACTTTCTGGAGACGCTGGTGTTTGCGTTCATAATAACTATGTATGTCGCAATATAATAAGGGTCTCGCTATGGTGATCTGCGAGGGTGTCTGAAATGTTTAGTCCATATTTCAAATACAGTGCAGGGCTGTACGAATTGGCACGCCCGACGCCCGGGACAAGTCGGTTTTAATCTCGGGGCAAGTGCCTCTATGCTGGAATTTAGTCCCGGGCAAGTCGCTATTTTCTGTTAGAACGTCCCGCCACAAGCCCGTTTTTTTTAACAGGACTGACATAAACTTAATCCCAAAACTGACCACTTTATCGATAAATAACGCCGCGGGCGTCCTGGCAATTCGCAGCTACTGTGTTACACAGTACCTGTGTATCGCAAGAAAGTGATATAGCAATCTACAGCGACCCTGATTATATTAATTTAATCGAATTTGAAAGTACATGTAATTAGCGAATTAGCAAAAATATTCTGCAGCGATCGATGGTTATTGATTTATTTTATGTATGTTAACGTTTTCGTCTCACTGCGTCGACAGGCCAAGACACCTAACTTTAGAGAAATAAACGCATGTTCCTTCACGGGGTGGAAATGGAATTTAAGGTTATTAATTATCGTTTCTACGCGGCAATTAAACGAAGGAAAAAGTGAAATTGAATGGGATGGACATACTATGAAGGTATGTTTGATTCCCAAGGCGATGTTTGAACGGTTCCACAACCTCCAGATTGGAAGTCGGTGTTCTAAGCCCCAGCCCACAACCCAAACCTTATAAACGAAGGAAAGAAATGCTCCTACGAGCGACCATACGTACTTAGAATAACAGCTGACGTAACGCGCGGTAAACTGAAATGGCCTACGTGACAATTGACATTTACGTTCCAACAAGATTTTCACGGTGTGTAATCGATCGTATTTCCTCGCCACCATATGAAACCCGACTCCAGAAACACAAATTAAGTTGTGGATTTCTGAATTTGTCAATTGTTTGTATAGTCTAAGAAATCAAACAAATGTGACAATTCTTTTTACAAAATATTAGAATCGTCTAAGGAGACAATTCTCATGTGTTGTCAAAACATGTTTTATTAAGACATCGGACAAATGTGAAAAGAAAACCCGAATACATTGATATTTCTTTACAAAAACATATTTTGACAAAATTTGAGAATCGTCTTAGGAAACGATTCTCATGTGCTGCCAAAACTTGGTTTTATCAAGAAATCAAACAAATGTGAAAATGCACAAGCTAATGCGTAATTATCAATTCATCGGCGATGCGATGACGTGAGCGACTACATAGCGTGGTTTTGGTATGTTTGTTTCCACCGAATTCACATTTTGCACGTGAAACTGGATTACCGACTGATGATTGTAAACAGCATCAGGTGTGCAGCTAGACCGAAAATGATATGTCGCAAATGTGCTAATTAGGGATGGGTGGGTACGGCCATATTTTTTTATACGACCGTTTTTAAAAAACGGTATGTATTATGTTTTACCGCACGGCGGGCGGGCGGGCGACTGAAGAAAAAGCGCATAGTTCGTGTACACAGCTCCGAAACTGTTCAGTCGATCGATCTGAAACTATACACACGTCTTCTACACATATTGAAGATGTGCACCTTGGTGTTTTTACGGCGAAAAAATATTTTTTAACAAAAATATCACCTTTTTAACTTGGCCATTTTTTCTTCATTTTTCTATACATTTCTATATACGGTACAGAATTTGTGTACACAACTCCTCCGAAACCTTTCAGTCGATCGATCTGAAACTATGCACACGTCTTCTACACATATTGAAGATGTGCACCTTGGTGTTTTTATGGGGAAAAAGTATTTTTTAACAAAAATATCGCCTTTTTAACTTAGCCATTTTTTCTACATTTTTCTATACAATTCTATATACGGTACAGAGTTTTATGGAAGGTAATATCCGCCATAATTCTATTAGGCTTGATGCTTGCTTGCTGATGATATTCTAAGTTCTATCCGTCTTATTACAATTATATGTGGCTTAATGCTTGCTGACTGGTGCCATTACAACTTACTTTCATGTTATTTTATTCGTCATTCGTGTTTGTGACATTTGAAATCTTCTTGGTTGTAGTCTAAATTGCATGTGCATTTGGCTTGATGCTTTATCCATTCGCACTGTTTCAATGTGTTTGTGTCGATTACATTCTAAGTGACATCCGGAGTTCCATTATTAGCCAGGTTTTTTGAAAAAAAATCCAGGCTATTGGATTGGCGAAAGCCGGGCGGGCGGCGTCCACAATCAATGTTAAGTTTTCGTGTTTGAGTCCATTTCTTTGTTACTGTACCACCTAGGACCACCAAACTTTCACAGCTTCATAATCAAGGGTTGCCCACCACATATCACTATCCAACATGTTACTTTTTTTTTAACTTGACCCATTTTTTCCGCGTAGTCGACTTAGCCATTTTCAATGTTAAGTTTTCGCGTTTACAATGTTAAGTTTTCGTGTTTAAGTCCATTTCTTTGATACTGTACCACCTAGGACCACCAAACTTTCACAGCTTCATAATCAAGGGGTACCCACCACATGTCACTATCCAACATGTTACTTTTTTTTTTAACTTCACCCATTTTTTCCGCGTAGTCGACTTAGCCATTTTCAATGTTAAGTTTTCGCGTTTACAATGTTAAGTTTTCGTGTTTAAGTCCATTTCTTTGGTACTGTACCACCTAGGACCACCAAACTTTCACAGCTTCATAACCAAGGGGTGCCTACCACATACAACTATCCAACATGTGACCATTTTTTTACCTTCTCCTATTATTTCTACGTAATTGACTTAGCCATTTTCAACGTTAACTTTTTAACGTACGTCTGGTTAGAGTTTTTTGGTTAAAACTTTTTCGTTATACTATATCTCTGCAACTGCTTCGCCCATTACCTTGAAACTTCACATGGGTGTTTATCATCGTCCATATTTTCATTCTAACCCCCAACCGTGCGGCCCCTGTGCCCAATGTCAAGGTCAAATTACTTTGAATTTTTTTGTTAAAGTTTTTTTGTGTACTATATCTCTGCAACTGCTTCACCCAATACCTTGATACTTCACATGGATGTTTATCATCATTATCGCACCTGCTTGCGGAAAGCGCGATCCTGTGCCCAATGTCAAGGTCAAATTACTTTGAATTTTTTTGTTAAAGTTTTTTCGTGTACTATATCTCTGCAACAATGCTTCACCCAATACCTTGATACTTCACATGGGTGTTTATCATCATTGTCGCACCTGCTTGCGGAAAGCGCGATCCTGTGCCCAATGTCAAGGTCAAATTACTTTGATTTTTTTTGTTAAAGTTTTTTCGTGTACTATATCTCTGCAACTGCTTCACCCAATACCTTGATACTTCACATGGGTGTTTATCATCATTGTCGCACCTGCTTGCGGAAAGCGCGATCCTGTGCCCTATGTCAAGTTCAAATTACTTTGAATTTTTTTGTTAAAGTTTTTTGCGTGTACTATATCTCTGCAATCTCTGCTCACAATACCTTGATACTTCACATGTGGGTGTTTACATTTATCATCTTTGTCACACCTGCTTGCGGAAAGCGCGATATCGTCGGCATTTTGGCATACGTCCGTCCGTTCGTCCGTGTGTCCGGTTAAAGTTTTTTGGTTAAAGTTTTTCCATCTACTATATCTATTTTTTTAGTGTCCATGCCTCGCCCCAAGGCGCGACATGCAGGTCACGGCCATCTAGTCTACAAAAAGTGGGTATAATTATGTTATCCAAGTGTCTATGCTTGGAAAAACCTGGCCTTCGTGGCTTTGCCTCGTTTCTTGTTGATTATTGCATCGCTGTTTTGCCATGCATTTTGTTACCTCTATAAGCCACGCCCCTTGACAACAACAATTGCAACAGTAATTTGGGAACAACCATTATGACGCCAGGTGCGCTGCTAAAACTTAAAATAGTTCTCCCTAAAATGATTTAATATGCTGGTACCCGTCCTACAATGCGTTTCTCTCTAAATTGGTTCCATGTCCCTAACTGTGTTGATGTAGATTGATGCCGCCTTTTCTGTTGCGCCATGTTTAGGTTAAAAGACACCAAATGGTTTTACTGTATAATTTAACCGAATCCCAGCCAGTCTTTCCTACTTTCACTATTCGTATGGATGTTGTGGGACCAACCTCGTCATGTCTCCCAATATTGTTTACATTATTTGGCCACGGAAACTCTGTTTTACATCATGTGACACACAGGCTCAGTGTTTTCTTTTAAATGCTTCAAATATGCTGAAAACTGGTGTTAAAAACACCCCTTTTCTAACCTTAAACCTAGAGTGTACATGCCAGGTTATAATATAGGGCGACATGTTTTTCTTTATTCTTTCAATCTGACATTTTTCTGGCAAAATGATTACCATTACCAGACGTACTAATTGACATTATTATACTTTTTATATCAAACGCGAAATGCCAGTTTGATATCAGGGGGGATAACCGTGGTTCCTTGAAATGATAACGTAAGCAACTATTTATTCAATTTATTTATTATTTGATGTGCAATATCATACTTTATGATATGAGCCGCGTCGCGAGAAAACCTGTCTTCGGGAGTCTGACGACGTCACAAAATATGACGTTGTGAACTTAGCTGACGTAATTTCAGCCGAGATTTCCAATTATCGACGTTTGTCAGAACGCCATGTTCGGTTTGTTCCGTTGTGTTAAAGTTATCTCACGAACAGAATATATCTATAACCGGGCGTATGTGTGTGAAAAAAACGAAACAGTCTTCGATCTGTCATGGCTCCTGTCTGAGAATGTATTGGATGAACGTTAGACTGCCGTACTAACTGTCGTACGATCGAAATCCACCATTTTTATTCGAAACGGGCACATCTTATATTATGTTTTTATTAACAATAATGGCGTAAGGGTAATTTTATTTTATTGCTTTTGCTGCTGATATCACATATGAAAATGTTTGTCTGTTATTGATATGTGTTTTTTATGTTCCGTTATTTTGACATATAATATTTTCTTTGACACAGTTTGCAGATAACTGTCCACATTAACCATGTTAACTGCTATCAACCACCATTTACAGGTGAAAACTCTGTGTAAGCTACATTTTTTATTTACATACAGATGGTCGGCAGCATATTTGTAGACCGTTGTAGCCTGGGCCCGGTTTCCCACACAACTATATGTTTCAGATCTGGTTAACTCGATGCGAATTTTCAGTTTATTGCTCAAATATTTCTTTCTAATATACATGTAATGTATAAAATTAACATTTAGCGCAACCTTAACCTGCAAAAACAACAAAGCCATGGATGTTACGATGTCTCATCTGTGCATATGCACCGTCTGATCAGAACATAGGATGTCCGCCATTCAGTCAATAGGGAATCCTTTCTCGATTACCGACATGATATGGGTCGCCGATCTTACATTTATTGCAGATATTGTAAGGTCCGTTTTTTTCAGCAGGTGGCCCAAGTACAGCTGTAAGCGGGACGATGTCGTGAACATTCGACATTTATGTTGTCTGAATATGAAAAGCTTAAATCTGAATGCACACTCACGTGTGTGTCATATTAATATAAGAAATAGATACGGTGGGATGATATTTCAAGGCAACATATGTTGGAGACATTGCACCACTTGAGGATATTTTTTATTTTTTGCAAATTTACCCCCTTTTCTGCATAATGGAAGTCTCAAACTTAACATGAAACAGTTCAATTTCGTTACTTAGAGGGTTACGTGTTAATCGTCAAAGGTTGTAGCAGCATTGTCAATGAAAAAATAGCAGTGGACAAATGGACAAACTTTTAAAAATCTAATATCATATACACAGGAATTTTCGGAATGTCAAATACTTGGTGGATTAACTGTACAGTTGGTCATAGACATGCACAGACGGACGGATGGATTGACGCATCCACACATGCACAACTGGCATTTAACTCATTTAATTTATGAAGTATCTCCCCTATGTATCACAGTATATTATAGTACACATATCAAGTAAAATAAAATACAAAGTCCTCAGATTTTTATCAAATATAATAGTGTGTATTGTGATAATATAAATAGAAAATTTGCATTATGGAAAGCAAAAAAAGATATAAAACTTCCTGAAACATCATCAGGGCCGTAACCAGGAAGCCAAAAACGAGGAGACATTGGTCATGCACCCACACGGCTCGTTATGAGTTGGCTCACCTGTGTCTACACGGTTTTGTTGAAACTTTCGAATTAACTCGGGCTACCACATCTTTGACACACTTCCTGGTGTTGGTTCTGTATTAACACAGCTCGTGTGCAAGGTATGTGCATGAGGATGTGATAAATAAGTTGGATCACGTTTTTGTATGAATATCGTCTAGCATTACAGGATCCGGATTCGGATAACAAAACGTCTGATCGAATATCAACACTACACTTCTTTTCACGACCATGACTATTTGAAAAGCATAATAAATGGGATTGAATAAATGCTGTTTATATCTGAAGTAACCTAATATGTTATACCTGAAGTAGCCTAATATTAGTCTCAACAGCAAATTCAAGATGGCGGCAAATTTTAAAATCGCTGTCGGTGCAGCTGAATTGTGTCCATTTATACAGTATACTATATGCGACGTAACCAACGACACGGACATGTCCATTATGATTGTAATGCTTATTATGACAACTGTGTAGTCTAACTCGAGCCAATATTGAAGCGCATCGTAAATAAATCAGAGATAATCAGAGATTTAATCAGATACAATACCGAATCTACCTAGCGTGGACGCTGCAATTTTGCTTTGAATCACGTCACTGGATTTGTGACGCATAGCGAGGGAATGACGTCAAAACATGACGTCACGCACGTTCAAGCAATTACGTTTAGTATGCGGTATAAATTAAATACATGATTAGTGCCGTAAAATATAAAATATATTCGGTTTCCCCCGACAACTTTATAGGGGCTCGCTAAAGCTCGCCCCAATAAAGCTGTCTAAGGCTCAACCGAATATATTTTATATTCGACGGCACTAACCATGTATTTACTATATATACTGTAACGTCGTTTGACGTGGCTTTTACGTGACGTCTCATTTGCTCAAACGACCTGCATAGTGGCGTTGTATTAACTATACTATCTTAATGAATATTTGCAGATATCATGATCAAATAAAAAGCATTCAATTCATCATACAAATACCATTGTCATAGTAACAAAATGTTAATTTGACCAAGCATTTCTCGAAGACAGGTTTTCTCGCGACGCGGCTCATATGTCGATAAAAATATTTATTCAGCATTTAGTTGATATAAATAATTTAAAAATACTGCATCACTTGCATATGGAACTAGCTTGATACCACCGCGAGTCTCTATGAGTACATTAAATATTACTAAATAATTTTATCTGTGTAGCTGGCACTCGTAATTTTTAAAAGTGGTGGACTAGTTGCAATTATACACTTATTTAAGTTCCATAAAGAAAAGTTTGTACCTACTAGATGGGACCCCAGCTTCAACAATAATTAAATCTATATTTTAATTAGTCAAGATCCAGAGCAGAATGGGTGCAGGTTATTGGAAATTAGGTCCCACAACATCCATAAGAAAAATGAAAGTAGCAGGGAATCGCAAAATGAGTGGTAACAGGCTATTGTTTTAGGGAAAATCAATGGTGGTGGCCCACCTTAGTCTGATCCCGGACGGTTATTGGTTTGCATCGGTAATGGGCCAGTTTGACAGTCAACCTGTGTAAGTTACCATATGTGTAACTTATAAAAATGTGATTGTTTTCAATTACGTACATATGTAATTTAATTATGAGGATGCATGTATGTATAAAACGCATTAGTAAGTCAAACACCATACATACATATGCAATTTAGTTAATATAGGTTAGAGAATAACAAATGGTGCGAAATCGTCAAGACGGTAAAAGTAGTTCGATATGAACAAAATCGTGCGGGTGTTTTGAGGTCACTGACACAGTTTGCTTGCAAATCTTGATCCATTACTACCCAGTTTCACTTGAGGAACATGATGGTCATGTGATGTAAACACGAGTTTCCGTGGCCAAACAAGCTATTGTTTAATTGTGAAGCTATTGTTTAATTCATGCAGAACCAGTACTGACCGGCTGCAGGTCATGTACAAGTAGGTCCCAAAACATCCATACGAATAGTGAAAGTAGGAGTGACTGACCTTATTGGATGGGATTCGGTTAAAGTGTATAGTAAAACTAGTTGGTGTCTTCTAACCTATACTGTGATCATTTGTAGGTGAAATCTTACATCAACACCGGCATTGGAGGTGTGCCTCAAACAGCCAATCACATCTCGTACTATTATATTTATTAGTCGGAGGATTCCTAACATTGACAGCAGTGCCATCTGGCGTCATAATGAGGCACTACTAACCAATATATTGCTTGCATCATTCTGCTTGTGGCTTGATGCTTTCTACTTGCGGGTTTCCGCTTTCCGACTGTGGATTGATGCTTACTTCCTGCGGCTTTGTCCTTACTGCGTTCGGCCTTATGCAAGGTGTTAAGCGCTTGTTCTTACTTGCTATTGCAAATGCTTAGTGCAATAAAACAGGGACACGAATAAGGATGTATCAATAATTGTAATGTAAATAATTATTGTATCCAATTCCCTATCATTTCTACTTTACACTCTACTTTTCTATCTCTGCCTAAATTAGTATACATGTTTAGCACAACGAGATGAAGAAATAATGCTATATAGACTTTCAAATTCTCACTAATGTTTCTTGCCTTGGTGACAGCTTCACATTTCTGCATCTTCGCTGTCTGGCCCATATTCGACGGGCGTATTTTGTGACTTGCGGCACTCTTGTTATGTTTTATTATTGTCGATAAATGTGTTTTGAGTATGCACTCATCGCAACGTTACGTGGCACAGTGACAAAAGACAAAATATGTACTATGCAATGTTTATTATTATAGATATTTAATATAATATGTATATGTGCCAAGTGCTCAATTGTATTATATTTAACAACTATGATAATAGTTTTTGTTTTGGGACAGTTTCGTATAAGAAATATTACGAGGACAAGTCACTTTTTCAAAATTACTTGCCCTGAAAATTATATTTTCCAGGACAAGTCGGGGGCAAGTCACTTTTTTCAAGTCACTTGTCCGGGACAAGTGGCTAAAAAATCAATTTGTGCAGCCCTGCAGTGTTTTAGGTCGTTCAAACCCCGTTTTTTACATATAATTGAAGATACTTAAAAACGATGAAATGATGGACACGGACCGGGGAATCACGGACATAAGAGTCGGCAGAATACAATGTTTTAGGCTCTATACTCACTAGTAATTCATTTAATAAGTGTGTATAACTACAATCATTGTAAGTAAAATATATGCATGCAGACTCGAAGTTACTGCAGAATGCTATTTTGATATGGTAAAATAAGGACAAGATTGTCCGTAGTTTTACGACCATCAAAAAATGATAGGTTTAATACGGACAGTGTTATTATTTAATATTTTTTGTAAAATCTCTGTCACCAATTGTGTAAATGAAAAGCGTTATTGACTCGGGAATAATTGTTTGTTTTACTGGCAGGAATAAAATTCACTAAACACATTCAAAGGGTACATTATACCCAGTTCGAGTATTTTTCCCGCCCAAAAATGTTTACCACATTTGAAAGTTGAAGTCACTTGGAAAAGGTTGTATGTATAGCGTCACTAAAGTAGGTGTATGGCGTCATTGATATGGGTGTACCTTATTGCCGTATGTGTCACATTCGCGGGAAATGACCTGAAAACGGCTAAATGGACCAAAAACAATGATAATGACACTACTTGTGCAGGGAACATGTTACATCAATGGATGTCCGTATTTTTCCTATGTCCGTGTTTTCCCGGATTGCCCCTACATAACTCTAATTACATTTCGTTCCACTGCATAAGAGTTATAAAGGAGTAGTCTTTCCAAATGTGCGTTTGAAGCGTTCTTTGTTTACTTTTTACTTCATGGAGGGTGACCTAAAAGTTTATGGTCAACAACACCCTGCAGGTTTTTTCTATATTTTAGTGTGCGAAGTGTAAATGCTATTATTCACATTTGTGTTGCACAGGTTGCACTATATCACTACACCACGCTGCACAGTAAAAATTAAAAATGTGCGTAATAGCATTTACATTTCGCGCCCTAAAATATAGAAAAAAAAAGCAGAGCGTGTACGTTCATACTTCACTGTATTCAGGGCTCCAGATAAGCTGCGTATTTGCTTAAATACCCAATTAAAATTGCCAAAAACCTAATTGAAATCAGAAGTAGCGAGTATCAAAAAGCAATACAAAAATTGTGGCACCTTTACCATGCTGCAGAAAACAATAAACAGACCACAAATATAGCATATCTTTCTTATTTTCCATGAAAACACATCTTGGTATTTCATTAGAATTGTCTCCAAGTGGTCTGTTTATTGTTTTCTGTAGCATGGTAAAGATACCACAAAGTTTTAGTTGCTTTTTGATACTCACCACTTCTGATTTCAATTGGGTTTTTGGTACCGTATTTTAATTGGGTATTTACGCAAATACGCACCTTATCTGGAGCTCTGGTGATTTTATTTTACTCAATTAAAATTCTGAAATACCCAATTGCTTCAGAAATGATGGGAGTAACAATAGTAAGATTTTTACTGATCCTACTGCTTTTGGGAGGGGCTAAGTGATTCTGGTGTGGCGAGGACCTGGCATCGGATCAGGATTATTCTGATTTCAGGGCTGAATATATAGTTTTGTTATTGTAAATATTAATTTCTGATTTTTGGATTTTCCACCCATTTGTACATGTACTTGAACATGTACATATACATGTACTTGTAGTCTGACTTGTACAGGTAATATATGGGATTTAGTACTAAACCCATTGACCCCGCCCTTAAATGACCTTAGCTGTTGATAGGCCATTAAACCCCAACAAACAAACAAATCAGGCGTGCAAACAACCTACATGTACATGCAAGAAGTGTCTTTCCAATTACAGTCAAACCTGTGAACAACGGCTGGCCAAGGGAAGTGGCCGTTGTTAACAGGTGGCCGTTGTTCCAAGGGTCAACTCAAACATTTTCTCGGTTTCACAACAAAGTCAGCCAGTTTGCATTCTATTGTAATATATACTGTATGCATGCATATAAAACGTCTTGGGTGTATACACTTCCACCTGACGATTTGTTATAGAAAGATCGTAGAGTGGGTCTGCTTTTCATCAATTAAAAGTTGCATAAAAATGGCAAAAATAGTCAATTAAATTAATTTTGTTATGTCATCTTATTTTGTTGTTATTGTTTTTTTAAGTTATTGTTATTGTTGATAAGTACATCCCTGGCTTTCTTTGGTGCACCATTTAATAGCTTGTCGTAATTACGCGTAAGGGGTTTAATTAGCATGACCATTAGTATTTTACTTTCGTATTCTAAATTTCACGCCATCATTAATAACGGTCATATAGTCGTTATTAAAACGATAGCCCATGTGGCGCGGCCTGTGAAAACTGATTTTTTTTGTAACTAAAAAAAATCATTGAATCTTGAGTTCTGGATAAACCCACGCAAGATAGGTCTCCAAACCGGCAGAGAACACCAGGCTTAT
Source organism: Conchocele bisecta (assembly GCA_029237695.1). Lineage (NCBI taxonomy): Eukaryota > Metazoa > Mollusca > Bivalvia > Lucinida > Thyasiridae > Conchocele > Conchocele bisecta. Next base: position 63,036,684 of record CM055271.1, on the reverse strand, counting down.
TTGATTTATGTCCAATTTATATCCTGATCGAGCCCAAATATTTAAGCAGCCTGTGACAAATTCGCATTGTCCGCTGACGTAATTATTGATGTTTTTAATTAGAGATTGGCGAACATTGTAAACCATGGGCAGACTACGCGAATCCACCGCCTGGTCTGGCCGCTAATGCAATAAGCCGTGCAAATTTAGTATCGTCTGGAAATTTCAATTGATGGATTTACATGTATTGAGCAGAGGCTGCTCAATAAATGTAAATCCAATAATTGTTTACAAGAAAATATTGTTAATGTGTTAGTTTTTTGGTATACTCGGCGGGTGTAAGGGGATTAGCTTAGTGACGATGCCATTTTTTGTTTCAGAAGTACCTGTAGCGAGGATGTCGCAGCGAGCAGAGAATTCGTACCAGGCGGAATACCTTAAGTCTCTGGAGCGGCGGATAGTTCGCAGTCAGCTGGAACACAGTTACACCACGCCCCGGGGTACTGCCTCCTCTATGGGCAACTCGGAGTCTACCACACCCAAGGGCTGCCCGGCCAGCTCCCCCAAGTCAAACCAGCCCACATCCAAGAAGAACATAGATTACATGATTCAGAAATATTCTGGGAAACCAAGCAGTGATGAAGCTGATGAAACCGTTAACTCGACTGCTACAGCTGAAAAGCATTATCGTAAATCAACTAAACGTCGAGAGAACGCCAATTCATTTACACTTGTTAATAATAGCGAGGTAGGATCTATGGAAAATAAGGTACCCAAGTTGACTATAAAAGTTGGGAGAAAACGTAAGCGTTCGTCCATAAATGGTGATTCTCCGTCCACGAGGCCGGTGAGTAAGCGTAGACGAACAACGACGCCCGCCAAGGGAGAGCGGAGGGAGCCTGTGAATGGTCTGGTTGAGTCGGCGGCCACGGCCGTGGATGACCTGCGACTGAAGATCGAGGCCAAGCGAGCGGTTCGCCTCCTCGGGAAGGACTACAGCAGTCGGAGACAAAGGATTCTAACTAGCAGTTACAGGTGAGCTACCTGTAGCCTATTTCACCAAAATTTCCGAACTCGCATGTACAGGTAGACATGTACATGTGTCGGCATGTATATATACAGGGTGATTCAAAAATGTTGTCCCCACTTCAAATGAACATCTTAAGCCATACTCAAATTATATACGTTTACTCTATATATCAAAATAACAAACAATTATTCACCTTTTCAGTCAATACACAAATCCTCGGAATCAATTATGTTTTTCTTGTTTAAATGACATGTTCTATATGTCCGCCCTTCTGTCGGATAACCAGTCCAAGCCTTTTTCTGAAGTGGCCGATGACCGCATTGCAAGTCTCCGAGCTGATCTTCTTCATCTCTCGCGCAATGGCTGTCTTCCAACTCCTTTAGATTTGTTGGTCTGGGAGAATATACTCTCTCCTTAAGGTGACCCCAGAGAAAGAAGTCCAATGGGCTGAGGTCTGGTGAGCGTGGGAAGTGTTTTGAGCGATATTACTTTGTTGCCAAACGAATTGTCAATCCAACTGATCGCGTCAGACGCGGTATGTGGTGCAGCGCCGTCTTGCTGAAACCATACATCAGATGTATCGTATCCTCTTCTGGTCAATTCTGGAAGAAATTTTCCTTTCAGAATATGTCTGTTGACACAGTTTGGGTTTCGCCTTGCTCTTCGAAGAAATAAGGTCCAATAACGCTCTTGCTGCTCAGTGCGGCCCATGCGGTTACCTTCGCGCTGTGAAGTGACTTCTCGTAAATGTCTGGTTTATTTGCACTCCAAAAACGTTGATTCTGTGTGTTGACTGCGGCATCAATGTAGAAGTGTGCTTCATCGGAGAACCATGTATTGTCAATGATTTCTGGATTTTCAATAGCCTAGTTAGCAAATTCCATTCTCCTGTCAATGTCTTCTTCCTTTAAGTGCTGCATGACTGAGATTTTATATGGTTTGAGTTGCAAGTCATACTTCAATATTCTTTGGACTGATGAATAACTTGGAGTGTTTGTGAGATCCTTCAATACATTCCTGATTGACTTTCTCGGTGTCTCTTCTATTACTTTCCTCACGTTTTCAATGTTTTCATTTGAACGTCCATTTCTTTCTCTACCACTGTTTCCCTTCCATCTCCCGTGAACACTTCCCGATTCTTCAAATATCTTGACTATTCTATATATCTGCTTCCGTGACGAGTATTCTCTGTCTGGATACTTCTTCTTCTTCATCATCTTTCTGACAATATTAGGTGACTTTCCGCATTCATAATACAACTTTACAACTTCTGCTGAGAAATCCATTTTCAAATGTTGATGACATCATACACTAAACTTGATGACGTCATACACATGAAATGATGACGTCATCAGTTTTTGTTCATAATATTAGCAAAATGGTGTTTAGTTGCATTATTTTGATTCTCTATCACTCTTAGAAAGCAAAATATGATTATTTAAAGTGGAGACAAGTTTTTTAGCTCACCTGAGCGAAGCTCATGTGAGCTATTGTTACCGCAATGTGTCCGTCGTCGTCCGTGAACATTTTCAAACGTCTTCTCCTCCGTAACCATTGGGCCTATAGTCACCAAACTTCATGGTCATGGTCCTTAGTTAGGGGGATTACAAAATTGTTAAAATTACATCATTACGTAATCCAAGATGGCCGCCATCTAAAAATAGCACAAATTCTTCAAAAATCTTCTTCTCAAGAACTGTCAACCGGATTTCAACAAAACTTGGTAGGACTGATCGATGTACAATGCTCTTTCAAAGTTGTTAAAATGGTGACCCTGGGGTCAAAAATTGGCGTGGCCCGTGGGGTCAAATTGGGGTCAAATTTTATTTTTGACCGAATATGGTCTTGTCATATATCAAATTGAAGTTATCAACGAGGCGATCACTCTGGTGCATTTTTGTCGAAATCGGATGGTTAGGTCATCCAAGATGGCCGCCGAAAGGTCAAAAGGTTGTTCTTTTATTAGAGATTTCAAAATTCTTCTTCACATGAACCGCTTGGCCCATGGTAGCCAAACTCAAGAGTTATGGTCCATGGGTGAAGCCTTTTCAGATTTGTTAAAATGGAGGTCATCGCTAATCCAAGATGGCCGCCGTCTAAAAATAGCATAAATTCTTAAAAAATCTTCTTCTCATGAACCGCAAGCCGGATTTCGACGAAACTTGCTAGGAATGATCGATGTACAATGCTCTTTCAAAGTTGTTAAAATGGTGACCCCGGGGTCAAAAATGGGCGTAGCCCGTGGTGTCAAATTGGGGTCAAATTTTATTTTTGATCGAATATGGTCTTGTCATATATCAAATTGAAGGTATCAACGAGGCGAGGCGATCACTCTTGTGCATTTTTTGTCGAAATCGGATGGTTAGGCCATCCAAGATGGCCGCCGAAAGGTCAAAAGGTTGTTCTTTTATTAGAGATTTCAAAATTCTTCTTCACATGAACCGCTTGGCCCATGGTAGCCAAACTTAAAAGTTATGGTCCATGGGTGAAGCATTTTCAGATTTGTTAAAATGGAGGTCATCGCTAATCCAAGATGGCCGCCGTCTAAAAATAGCATAAATTCTTAAAAAATCTTCTTCTCATGAACCGCAAGCCGGATTTCGACGAAACTTGCTAGGAATGATCGATGTACAATGCTCTTTCAAAGTTGTTAAAATGGTGACCCCGGGGTCAAAAATGGGCGTAGCCCGTGGTGTCAAATTGGGGTCAAATTTTATTTTTGATCGGATATGGTCTTGTCATATATCAAATTGAAGGTATCAACGAGGCGAGGCGATCACTCTTGTGCATTTTTTGTCGAAATCGGATGGTTAGGCCATCCAAGATGGCCGTCGAAAGGTCAAAAGGTTGTTCTTTTATTAGAGATTTCAAAATTCTTCTTCACATGAACCGCTTGGCCCATGGTAGCCAAACTTAAAAGTTATGGTCCATGGGTGAAGCATTTTCAGATTTGTTAAAATGGAGGTCATCGCTAATCCAAGATGGCCGCCGTCTAAAAATAGCATAAATTCTTAAAAATCTTCTTCTCATGAACCGCTAGTTGGATTTCGACAAAACTTGGTAGGAATGATTGATGTACAATGCTCTTTCAAAGGTGTTAAAATGGTGACCCCGGGGTCAAAAATGGGCGTGGCCCGTGGGGTCAAATTGGGGTCAAATTTTATTTTTGAACAAATATGGTCATGTCATATATCAAATTGAAGGTATCAACGAGGCGATCACTCTGGTGCATTTTTTCATCGAAATCGGATGGTTAGGTCATCCAAGATGGCCTCCGAAAGGTCAAAAGGTCGTTCTTTTGTTAGAGATTTCAAAATTCTTCTTCACATGAACCGCTTGGCCCATGGTAGCCAAACGTAAGAGTTATGGTCCATGGGTGAAGCCTTTTCAGATTTGTTAAAATGGAGGTCATCGCTAATCCAAGATGGCCGCCGTCTAAAAATAGCATAAATTCTTAAAAAATCTTCTTCTCATGAACCGCTAGCTGGATTTCGACGAAACTTGGTAGGAATGATCGATGTACAATGCTCTTTCAAAGTTGTTAAAATGGTTACCCCGGGGTAAAAAAATGGGCGTGGCCCGTGGGGTAAAATTTTATTTTTGACCGAATATGGTCATGTTATGTATCAAATTGAATGTCTCAATGAGGCGATCACTCTGGTGCATTTTTTGTCGAAATCGGATGGTTATGTCATCCAAGATGGCCGCCGAAAGGTCTAAAGGTTGTTCTTTTATTAGAGATTTCAAAATTCTTCTTCACATGAACCGCTTGGCCCATGGTGGCCAAACTTAAAAGTTACGGTCCATGGGTGAAGCCTTTTCAGATTTGTTAAAATGGAGGTCGTCGCTAATCCAAGATGTCCGCCGTCTAAAAATATCACCAATTCTTAAATCTTCTCATAAACCGCTGGCCGGATTTCGATGAAACTTGGTAGGAATGATTGATATACAATGCTCTTTCAAATTTGTGAAAATGGTTACCCCAGGGTCAAAAATGGGCGTGGCCGAATATGCTAATGTCATATATCAAATTGAAGGTATCGATGAGGCGATTGCTCTGGTGGAATATTTGTCGGAATCGGATGATTATGTCATCCATGATGGCCGCCAAAAGGTAATTTATTCGAGATTTTGAACATCTTTTTCTCAGAAACCACATGGCCGATGATGGCCAAACTTCATAGTAAGTTAAGATCCTTGGGTGAAGCATTTTCAGATTTGGTAAAATGAGTCATTGCTTAATCCAAGATGACCACCATCTAAAAATAGCACAATTTTTTTAAAACACATGGACTCAACAATGTCACATTCTCCTCTGGTGTTCATGGAGTCAGGTGAGCGAATTAGGGCCATCATGGCCCTCTTGTTTGAATCACCTTGTATGTAAGACCATGTAGCTGATTTCACCAAAATTGCCGAACTCGCATGTACAGGTAGACCAGAGATATGTCGGCATGTATATATATGTAAGACCATGTAACCGATTTCACCAACATTGCCGAACTCACATGTACAGGTAGACCAGAGATGTGTCGGCATGTATATATATATGTAAGACCATGTAGCTGATTTCACCAAAATTGCATCCGCACAGTCTGATCTGATCTGCACTGTTCGCCATTTCATCAATGAAACCCCTGACATACTTCTAACAAGGAATATAGATCATTATCAGGCTACACGAGTGTTCTATTTGATCAGTGTCGACACTGGTCACAAATCCCATAAGCCCCATTTCTCCAGTCACAGCCACAACTATACCTGCAGCCTATTTCACCAAAATTGCAAAGCATACATGTACTTATCTAGCAAAGTATACTTTGATGGAGTAACCAATTTATTTTCCCAGACATGGATTAGTTCATATAGAACTAACGACTGCATATATTTGATGATTAAAAGTATGCAGAATTATTATACTGAATTTATTACATTATCACAGCCAAAATGGCTGTGATAATGTAAACAATTCAGTATAATAAAAATTACTAAATTCATCATTAAATTGAAAAGTTCTCCCTCAAAGTGTACTTTACAATTTTGGTTAAATATATGTCAGAAGTAGGCTACAGTTGATAAAAAGGATATTGCGATATTTGCAACAATTGTCTATTCTCCTCATGCAACTAATTTAGTACTAATCCTATTACTTGTAGGGTGTGGGGCTAAGTGACTGTACTTGATACTTGTAGAAAAAAGTGTGGACAACATATTTAGCAGCTGCAACGTTCTAATGCTGATTTGTACTTCTCAGATCTATTTAATTTTCAATGCTGTTTCCCCCCCACCCACACGCACACACACACCAAATATGCTTATCTGGGGCATGAATCACTAATAATAAAATGTAATCGGTATAGAAATTTTGTTGTACAGTACAGCTCAGGCGGAACAAGCAAATGTCGTTTGCCGCTAGCGGAATTCCGTTTTTATTCAGCACGAATGTCCGTCACAAGTGAAAACGGACAGAGATTGACGAAAACGGACAAAGACGGAATTACTTACATGCCTGGGGCAAAGTACCCCTGCAGCTCAGCAGGCGGTCTTACGCGCCCGATAGTTTAATGTTCGTGGCGATCCGTGCCGACTGGAGAATATTCGAGAGGATACCTGTTGTCTAAAGTGGATTTATCTTTTACATATGTATCGTAATATCGGCCTATACACATGAATCGCGTCACGTTTATATCTATATAATATTATAGTTTTCCGATCGAAATTTGCAGACATTGTAAATACGGTATAATTATAAAGTGCGATTATTACTTTTAGAGGTAGTTAGAAATCGTATCGGTCGCGTATTATTCGTTGATTTTACGACCGACCTCCGTTTCGCCCTTCGACCAACTCGTCGTCAGCCAACTCAAAATAATACACAATAGCGACATGTTCAATGCCCATCAGCTGACAGTAGACAGGTTATGGCAGGCCCGTATGTAGGGGGGGTGGGTGGGAGGGTGCGTACTCAAACACATATTTCTCAACAACAAAACATGATAATCGTCTCGCGTTTTCGCGATTTCGCATTCCGCTTTTGAAAATACGTTTTGCTCTAACCCGATTTTTCTGTCTGTAACTGGGTGACTATCTCGGCGTTACAGCAGAAAATTCGGGTTTGTTTTGCTCATGCATGTGTCGAAAGCATGCATGTTGAAATTGCACTTTGCGCATGCGTGTGGGTATATAGACTGTACTTCCAACACGCATGCGAGATCGCGAAGCAAAAACGCGAGATAGCGCGGCGAGATTACGAAAATGCGAGATTGAATACATGTATGATAGAATCTCGCGTTTTCGCGATCTCAACCTATGCGAGAAATCGCGAAAACGCGAGGTTATCACATGTCGTGTGCTGCGAAAACTTGTTTTTATTAAGAAATATAACAAATGTGGACAACAAAAAACATAATTTGACAAAACATGATAATCGTCTTAGGAGACGATTCTACATCTTTATTGGATACAAAAAACATATTTCGATACGTTATTGGTTACTGCATCGCATCGTCGATATTATACACAAGATCGGGAAAACGCGATACCAAATCGCTTGACTGCGAAATCGCGAGGCGAAAACGTGATATTCTATTGTATTCAATATCGCGTTTTCGCCTCGCGATCTCGCGTTTTCGCGACTGCAATGTCGGCTTTTTTGCCTCGGCTTTTTCACGATGTGTTATGGCCATATCGTAGTATCGTACATGTAATATCGTAGTATCGACTCCATAGCGATATTACGATGGCCTAAATGGAACACCGTAGTGGAGGGTAGAAAATTGGGTGTGTCAATGCCTACGCTGTGATAGTCGTCCGCCGCCCATACAGCGTGGATACATAATACTCACGTTTTCAAAAGGGAGTATAAAAAATATGCCCATACTCACCCATCCCCAACTAGCACATTTGCGACATATCATTTTCGGTCTAGCTGCACACCTGACAATCCTCAGTCGGTAATCCAGTTTCACGTGCAAAGTGTGACCGACATTTAGTGTTCGGCGGAAAGAAACATATCAAAACCATGGTATGCACAGGTTGACGTAATGGACCGAGGTGTATAAATACATTAAATATGCCTAAAAGCATCAATAAATGAAGAAAAAAAAATATTTTTTTTTACCCCTCCATATAATTCTGAATTATATAGAGGGGATAAAAAAAAAAGTTGGCTTTTTATTTTTTCATTTATCGATGCTTTTAGGCATATTTAATGTATTTATACACCTCGGTCCGTTACTTCAACCTGTGATGGTATGTAGTCGCTCACGTCATCGCAGATAAATTGATAATTACGCATTAGCTTGACATAGTTCATTGTTTGATTTCTTGATAAAGCAAGTTTTGGCAGCACATGAGGATCGTCTCCAAAGACGATTCTCCTATTTTGTCAAAATATGTTTTGTAAAGAAATACCAATGTAATCATATTTTCTTTTCACATTTGTTGATTTTGTAATAAAATAAGTTTGGCAACACATGAGAATCGTCTCCTAAGAAGATTGGCCTAGCGTTTTCGCGATCTCGTCTAGAGGTCGAGATCGAGTAAATGCGAGATTGTTACACGACACTAACAGAACACCATTATAATTCTCGTGTTTTAGGAGGCAACTCTCATGTTTTGTCAAAAAAATAATATTATTTTTTCTAATAAACATGTTTTGGCAGCATATGAGAATCGTCTCCTAAAACGATTTACGTGTCGTGTTGGTCCTACTGATGGTGAACACGTGTTGGTCTTCGCTAGTCACATATGCCATAAGCCCGGTTTTGTCCGATCACGTCATACATCATCATAAGCACGTGCGGTGACCTACTGGGACGTGTGTCGGTGTTGGAAAGTGAGACATCAAAGGTTACAAAATGACATCTAAAGGTTGTTTTATCGATCGGACCTCTGAAACACGCCAACACAAGAGCAGCACATTTACGATAAATATACTCTACATATATTTATTAATGGAATGGAACTTATCTCTTTCACCGCTTTTGATAAAAATATATCTTCCATTTTATTGGTCGGAGAGAATGTGCAGAATCTCAAAAAAGGTAACGGAATCTTTATTTACTCAACAAACATGTACTGGCAGGCAGCACATCAGAATCGTCTCATGTTTTGTCAAACCATGTTTTTATTGTCAAAAATATTGATGTTTGTACACATTTGTTCCATTTCTTAATAAAAACATGTTTTGGCAGCACATGAGAATCGTCTCCTAAGACGATTTGTACATGTCCTATCAGGGACATTTTACAATTTCGCGAAATGAAAATGTAACATATTCTCAACAAAACATGTTTCGCGTTTTCGCGATCTTGCGCTTACGCAGAGATCGCGAAAACGCGAAGGGTGATGGATCGCGAAAACGCGAAACGAAAATTTAACATATTCACAACTAAACATGTTTTGACAGTACTGTGTAGTGGTGCAACGATATACCGGTATACCGGTATATTGCGATATGTCATCCTGACGATACGTATCGCGGTACGGTTTTCGCGTATCGCGATATTTACACCATATTCTCGGTCGCCATCTTGTGTTAAAATAATTGTGTAAAATTATTCAAAATCATTCAAAACTTAATTTTTAATATGACAGAAGTCAATATTTTTTAATAAACACGCCACAATTAGATGACTAATACATGTAGTGAGTAATTTTATGGCTGGGATATAAAAATAATATACCGAAAGTCTGATACAAAATGGTCAGGGAAAATCGCGACATCCGCGAAATGAAGGTCTGCTCGATTAACACAATAAATTTGCGAGAAGCATAAATGACTAAAAACCTGTTACTAATTGTGCCTGCATAATGTTGTCTCCCGTTGCGTGAGACTGGAAACATATAGCAGTGTATGTAAAGCATTCACTGATGTGTGCGCCCGTGGACATATCCTACAGGAGAGGCTAATACCGACCGGTATGGACTGTCGGCTGGCAAAATATAGTACATTTTCGACCAGTATATGGCATAGCGATCACGACAATTCGGGTATTTTACAGCTCACTATTCCATCAATGAAGCACCCAGCATGATAATAACAAGCAAAATAGAATGTTCTCATGCTAAATGGATGTGCAATTTGATTAGCAGCTACACTGGTCGCAAATACCATAAGCCCCATTTCTCCCGTCACAGCCAAAAAATGAGAGAAAAGCACTGAACACATCACCAGTCAATTCAGACTTGAAATCAAACAAGCCTCTGTATCCGGTCATTAACCCGATCACCTGTGAAATTGCCAGGTAACGGCTGTTCTATTTACCTCCTAATATTTGTGACCAGTTGCTATTATCATTATTTACTTGATAGAAATACAATTAGTTCGTCTCTGTAGCAGTTCATGATGTTTATGCTTGTACACAAGTATTATTGCAATATAAAAACTAGAAAAAGTCGATGGCGCGCCATCGCAATATACCCACTTTCCCCAAATGTTAAGTCCGAAAGGGGGAGGTAATCCATGATGGAGGGTGGGATAAAAAATCCGAATTCACTTTGCGCATCAGCACATCAAAACGAAGCTACGAACCAAATATCAGACGCGTAGGTATTAAGGTGAAAAAGTTTTTCGACCTACGAGGAAAAATAGTGAAATTCTAAGTCCGAAAGGGGGAGATAATCCATGATGGAAGGTCCGATCAAAAATCGGAATTCAGTTTGCACATCATAACGAAGCTACATATCAAATATCAGAAATGTAGGTATTAAGGTGAGAAAGTTTTTCGACTTACAATGAAAAATAGGGAAATTCTGAGTCCGAAAGGGGGAGATAATCCATGATGGAGGGTCGGATCAAAAATCCGAATTCACTTTGCGCATCTGCACATGATAACGAAGCTACATACCAAATATCAGGCGCGTAGGTATGAAGGTGAAAAAGTTTTTCGAGTTACAAGGAAAAAATGGGAAATTGTGAGTCCGAAAGGGGGAGATAATCCATGATGGAGGGTCGGATCCAAAATCCGAATTCACTTTGCGCATCTGCACATGATAACGAAGCTACATACCAAATATCAGGAGCGTAGGTATGAAGGTGAAAAAGTTTTTTGAGTTACAAGGAAAACATGGGAAATTGTGAGTCCGAAAGGGGGAGATAATCCATGATGGAGGGTCGGATCAAAAATCCGAATTTCACTTTGCGCATCTGCACATGATAACGAAGCTACATAGCAAATATGAGGCTCGTAGGTATGAAGGTGAAAAAGTTTTTCGAGTTACGAGGAAAAAATGGGAAATTGTGAGTCCGAAAGGGGGAGATAATCCATGATGGAGGGTCGGATCAAAAATCCAAATTCACTTTGCGCATCTGCACATGATAACGAAGCTACATACCAAATATCAGCGCGTAGGTATGAGGTGAAAAAGTTTTTTTTTTCGAGTTACGAGGAAAAAATGGGAAATTCCTGAGTCCGAAAGGGGGAGATAATCCATGATGGAGGGTCGGATCAAAAATCCAAATTCACTTTGCGCATCTGCACATGATAACGAAGCTACATACCAAATATCAGGCGCGTAGGTATGAAGGTGAAAAAGTTTTTCAAGTTACAAGAAACGTGACGGACGTACGGACGGACGTACGGACGGACGGACACCCGTGACGAAAACAATATACCCGTTTTTTTTTACAAAAAAAGTGGGTATAACAACAGTATTGCAACTGATTAACTAGTTTATTATAAAGTTTGTCCAATTCACGTAACAGCCCATTTTTACAACACATCGATTGAACATGTGTGTATTAAAATGTTTCAAACACGACCTTTACATTTCACTGGGGGTGACAGTCGATAAATATAGTACAGTAAGCATAAATGATATATTTTCTACGTTTATGCGAAGCATATTTGCTTCAAACAAACTACAGAAAGCACAAAACTTAGCCAAGCAATACAGGCGATTCATGACCTAATTTCGCGTGCACCCAGTAGTCCGACAAATTTTCAGTAGTCTACTTATGGGCCGCGACTTGGCTCAAGACTTATTTTGTGGGCTCATTTTCGTGCCTCGACTTATGGCTAGCTATATACGGTATACAGTTACGCGATAACTATAAGTAAGAGAAAAAATCAAGGAAAATATGATTTTGATCACTTCTCCCTAATTTCCTCTCGTCCAGAAATAATCATTAATGTCAACCGTTTCTGGGCAAAGTCCTGACCCACACAGTGTTTTGATGTGTTCTAATGACAATAATAAACAATAAAGACTGTTCTTTATCTCCTGTTTGTTTTTATTATTATTTGTTCATACATGGTATAATATCGCAATACGTATTGCAATATGGGTTTGTTGTATCGCAATATATCGCAATACGGGTTTGACCGTATCGTTGCACCTCTAGTACTGTGCATATGATAATCGTCTCCTTTCGCGATCTTGTGCATAGGTCGAGATGGCGAAAACATGTTTTGACATTACTGTGCATATGATAATCGTCTCCTTAGACGATTTTCATGTTTTGTCAAAATATGTTTTTTTGCAGGAATTTTTTGTTTAACCGGCAGATGTTTTTCCTGTTTTTAATATCTTGATAAAAATATATTTTGGCAGCGCACGAGAATCGTCTCCTAAGACGATTATTGTGTGTTGTCAAAATATATGTTGATAGAAGAAATATTGATGCTTTAATATTCATTTTATTCCCTTATTAAAACAGTTTTGGTAGCTGATGAGAATCGTCTCTATTTCCGCGAAATATGTGTTTGTATGTTTTAAGTATTGGCTGGATTTGGATGTGATTCAACCAATCAGTGTCACGGTTTCAAACAGAAAACGTGTTTTAGCAGCAGATGAGAATCGTCTCCTTAGACGATGTGTATGTGTCCTGTTAGGGACATGTTAGAATCTCGCGTTTTCGGCATTGGTTGAGATAGCGAAAACGCGATGCGCGGTCACGAGAGCGCCAAACGAAAACAGGTTTTGACTGCACTGTGCACATGATAATCGTCTCACTTCGTCTCCTAAGATGATTATCAAATTTTGTCAAAACCTGTTTTTGTATGAAATGTAAATAGTTCTTTTCATATTTTTAATTTCATAATAAAACTATTTTGGCAGCACACGAGAATCGTCTACTAAAACGATTGTTATCATCTCCTAAGACAATTAATTCTTATGTGTTGTCAAAATATATGTTGATAGAATAAATATTGATGCTTTTATATTCGTTTTATTCCTTAATAAAAACAGATTTGGTAGCAGATGAGAATCGTCTCTATTTCCGCGAAATGTGTGCTTTAGTGTGCTTTAGTGTTGGTTGGATTGAATGTGATTCAACAAATCAGTGTTACGATTTCAGACGTCCTGCGTGCGTGCGTGCGTGCGTGCGTGCGTGCGCGCGCGTGCGTGCGTGCGTGCGTGCGTGCGTCCGTCCGTCCGTCTGAAATCTGCGTTAAAGTTTTTAAATACCTTATATCTCTGCAGTCCTAAGTCACATTGACTTGAAACTTCATATGCTTATTAGTCATCATTCATATATTCATTCTATGTCCCACTCATGCGGCCCCTGTGCCCCAAGTTCAAGGCCAAATGACTTAGAAGTTTGGGTTATGTCAGAACGCGGGAAATGCGACGAAGATTTGCAAAACAAAATTGTGTGGAATGGGGATGCCCAGGACCCCCATACCACGCTACGCTATGTCGACAAGGACCAATGTTATTGCCTCGGTGTTTTAGAGGCTCTGGCTAGGCCACTGCACAGAGATTCGTTGCATATTGCTGAGTCATTTTGTCGATGTATAAAGTAGTAACAGTGATAGAATTCGCACTGTTTTATATATTTCTCAATAAAAACATAGATCAACTGCACATTAGAAGCATTTCCATTAGAAATGATTCTAAGGGCTGTAAAACTATGTTTTTGATGAGAAAAATGCAAACTAATCAGCAGACGACAAAGTTTAATTCAGCATTGTGAGGGTTAAATGACGATCGGAAAATGACCACTGTACAGGCATTATTCCGTGCCGGATCGGCACGAACGCGCTATAAACATTCGTGACGATCTGTGGCGGACGTATTGGATTGTCCGTCGCGGACCAACAATCCTGTCCGCGACGAATGTCAGAAATTTTGTCACGATGCGCGTGAAAATAGCAATTCCGTCATCAGTACCGACCAGCATGACGCGCGTTTTTTTTTTTTTTTCCGCCTGAGCTGTACTGTATTCATACAAACAAGAAACAAGTAACTTTTACCTTTTCAACACCGCAGGCCTGTATAGTGGTATTGCCAAAAAGTGAAGATCCAGATGAGGGCCCCCCACACACACACCAAAATGCTTATCTGGGCTGCTGAATCACTAATGGGTCATTCCATATCAAATCAACGAATGCCCCACGCTCTTCGGTCTCGGATTTTGCTGAATTTGTTACCAAATGTTCTATAGCCATATTAATGGAAAGATCCAAAGTTTGAGCGCTGTGGTCCAAGTACTTTTCGAGATGTGGTCATTTTACTGTGCATGGTATGTGCCTCATTTTGTCCGAAAATTGCTGTCTTCTTATTTTCGGACAATTCCAGTACCCCATATCTTTGCTAATACAGTACGTAGAGCAATGCAATTTTCTGTGGTGATAAACAATGATATATATAGACTTGATATAAATAAAAAAAATCAATGATTAATATGATAACAATTGCCCAGATGCATTTGGAATGTCCAAATTATGTCTTTTAATTTTGTGAGCAGCCATGTTTAAGAACCTAAATGAGATACTTGTACTTCATATAGACCGCCAATTCTTTCAACTCTTAAAGCTGGTCCTACTGGCTGTGCAATTCCTGAATATTAGAACTCTTGTGTTCATTAGCTATCAGATGACACTCTCCTAAAATCAGGAAAAATCACTTTGTAGCGTTTTCAACAGACCAAAACCTCATGTGGGCATATTACAAAAAACTTCAAATATGCTTTATTTTGAAGGTATTTACAAGAAGTTTATAGTCCAAAGTTTCATATCCTTTATGAAATTCTTTCATGGTGAAATGTGGCTTTCAATTAATTATCCACTGTTTTGGTAACTCGTGAGTGTAGTTTACATGTCAGTATGCGCATGATCAGCATGGATTGTCACATTTTATGCCACTTTTGATAAGGTTTCCACATCTTCCTTCTCCAAATAGTGTTGTCTTCCATTTGGAGTGTTAGGAGTGTTCACCAGACGGAGAATACACTGCAGTGGTACCCAACAAATGTCGTCCCTCGCAGGCCACATAAATGACCTTGCCGGGCCATGAGGGTGCATGAATGAGATCTGAACATCATCTTCTACATCAGACATGTCTCGTATATGGCCAATCCACCACTTTCCATCATACTGACAACCAACAAAGTTGCCAATTTCGTAGTCTCTCAATGTCACAGCTGTGGGCACGGGAGCTGGAGCTTCTATATCAGATTCATCATCTGTGGCTGGAATATCGCTTTGAAGTACATGAGTACATGTATATCAACTTCAATTGATTCCTCATCACCCGATATCCTCCTGACCAAGAGGTTACGCCCTGTGGGTGTTGGAACATAACAGTGATGACTCCGTGTCCTTGGCACAGACTTGGCATTTGAGAATCGCTGCTGCTGGTCATCTATGTGAGCAGTCACTTCTTCTTTACTGATCAATGAAGAATAATTTGACATTCAGAATGTGTGATCGACTCCACTCATAAAGATCCCTAGGAGTAAGAATGTGGCCTGTTAGTGTTGCCTGTAGACTGGTCTTTGCTGCTTCTCGCTTCACTGTGCCCCCAACTCCATCACATGCATTTTTGCCATGGCTTGTGGCAAAGAAATGCCACTCTGCGCACACACCAAAATCATCTTTGTGATAGACAAGATTAGAGAAGTTCTTAAATTTTTTGTATTGTGATGCTGCTCCATCTGAAAAGTACATGTAGTAGACTTTCGTTACATCTGGGCAGAGAACTTGTTTCATGTGATTCAACACATACATAAATCGGTGAACTGTAATCGTGTCATGGTGTAAGTGGTTACTAATGACACACGTGCTAGCATGAGCTGTTTGGTCATCCTTCTTGTAATACACAACGAATGGATGAAGTGTTGCCTGATTATTGTTCTAATGAAAACCTTGGGCCGCATCCTGAACAACAAAACTACATGTATAGTTCTCTGCAAAGTCTAGGATTATAATCGCCTCATCAGGTTTGAGTTCTTGTTTCAAATTTGAAAGAAATGCAGATTGGTGCTTAGCTTTGTAGTGGTGGACAGTGAGTTGGCCGGTTCTGTGAACAAGAGTTTCTATGAACTCATCCAATGACTTGCTACATGTGTTATTTAAAACTGTGACTTAAGATATGGATAAAGATCACCGGGGGAAAAACCCCCCCCCCCCCCCCCCCCCCCCCCCCCCCATCTGAATCCACCACTGAGGAACACGAGGCAACATATCCTACTGCCCCAGATTTGATTTATAAACAAGCTGCATTAAGTATAGCCAAGTAGTACTTTAAACTGGCAAGGGAATTTGTGGACTCCAGCTTTTGTTCAACAAACCTGGTCCATACATAACATATGTACATTTGTATGCGAGACCCATTCGCGAGTGTCAAAAGTAGCTATAATTGCGTTAGTTGTTCTCCAAGGAGTTTCATAAAGAAAATGAAACTTGGCACACTAACACTACATGAGAATACCTTTAAAATAAAGCTTATTTGAATTTTTTTGTAATATGCCCACAAGTGATTTTTCCTGATTTTAGGAGGGTGTCACAGTGCTTGACACTCGCCGAATCGGCATGGTAGCCCAAATAAAAATATTTGGGCTAGTAAAAATTTTAGAATCCCATATTTCACTAGCCCAAATGAAAATTTGGTAGCCCGAAAAAGGTATGACTGAATTTAGTGAAATATGCGATTAGAGGCAGAGATGGACGAGTGAACAAAATTAAATGTACAATTTAATATGATTTATATTTATAATAGTCCATTTTCCTCCATAACCACTACATGATGTTCATCATCCCCATCCACCTCCTCCTCATCACTGATACTAATGTCCTCCGCCATCTTCTCTTCCTCCACCTCGTCGTCAAATACATGGCACGCATACAGCAGTTGTCGCAGAGCCTTCAAAAGCGTGAAAACACGCACTCCACGACCAGCGGCCTACGATCCCCAGGAGAATGCAATAAACACAACAAGAAAACAGAAAAAGTAAAAATACAACAAAAGCCCCACAAGACACTACCCACAATAAGCCAACAAACAAACACACTATAGTATTTTCATGCTAAATAATTATAGAAAATTACCTCCCCCCCTCCACCAACCCGGTATTATTCAGGGCTGGCGGGCATCTTAAATTAGTACGTGAAATCCGGAAAATTCCGGACAGTTGGTCGCCCTAGTTTTCAAAACCAAAGTGAAACCGAAAGTGCGAAAACAATTGATCACTTCCTGGTTCAATCGGCATATCTCGGATGTGTACATTGCACCCTGTGAGATTATGTCGTGGAGAAAACAACCTTATGATCAACTATTCTGGCTTCGTAATTTAACGTGTTCCACTTATTAAAAAAATACATAACTACGTACTTGGCCCATTTACCCTTCTTCTTTACTGCCTTCGTCTTTCGCATCATGAAATCCCACTAATTTTTGGGAGCCGGCACAGCTTCAAGGTCGATAGCCAAGTCGTCGACTTTCTCCTCGTCCGCCATTATTATCACGAGGAACAAAGCCGAACGTTCCGAATGATACCTATTTCGCCCAAGTTGGTTCGTACATTTTCAAAATCGCGCTTGATAGTTTTGACACTATTTCGTTTATTAATTCCGTGAAAGAGTATCGATTCGTAGATAATTTGAAAGGTAATCAGTATTGCTATGCAGCTACATTCAATGCATTTCTGCGCTTAATTAACATGCGACAAGTTGTTTTTATAGAATGCAGAGATTAGGTCGAAAACAAATGTGGACGAAATAAGCAAGGTGCGATTTCGAACGCCGGGTAACATCCGCCATCTTCATTGAATAATTTACGCAGTCAAGAGTATGCCTACCCAATCAGCAACGTAAACACAAAGGTCAAGGATTGTTTTTATTAAAAATAACCCAGGATTTGTTTACAATCGTCAAAAACAGCAAATGTTTGCGATTTTGGTAAGAAAGACGAACATCTTCCAAAATATGTGTGGTCGCCCAAGTACGCGGCGGGTAATATCTGCTCGCCCAAGATCAAATTCACTCGCATTGGCGACTTGGCGAGCGCCCATATCAAGCACTGGTGTCATGTGATATCTAATGAACACAGAGTTCTAATATTCAGGAATTACACAGCCAGTAGGACCAGCTTGAACAAATTGGCGGTCTATATGAAGTACAAGTATCTCATTTAGGTCCTTAAACATGGCTGCTCGCAAAATTAAAAGACATAATTTGGACATTTCAAATGCATCTGTAGCCTATTTCATCAACATTGCAAAGTATACTTTAGTAGCAAAGTATACTTTGAGGGAGTAATCAATATTTTTTCCTGAAATGCATTATTTCATATAGAACTAACAAATGCATATATTTCATGATTAAAAGTATGCAGAATTATTATACTGAATTTATTACATTATCACAGCCAAATTGGCTGTGATAATGTAATAAATTCAGTATAATAAAAATTAATAAATTTATCATAAAATTGAAAATGTCTCCCTCAAAGTATACTTTGCTACTAAAGTATACTTTGCAATGTTGATGAAATAGGCTACTGGGCAATTGTTATCATAATTAATCATTGATTTTTTTATTTATATCAAGTCTATATATATCATTGTTTATCATCACAGAACATTTCATTGCTCTATGTACTGTACATGTATTAGCAAAGATATGGGGTACTGTAGCCCATTTCATCAACATTGCAAAGTATACTTTAGTAGCAAAGTATACTTTGAGGGAGACATTTTCAATTTTTTTAAAAATTTATTAATTTTTATTATACTGAATTTATTACATTATCACAGCCATTTAATGGCTGTGATAATGTAATAAATTCAGTATAATAATTCTGCATACTTTTAATCATGAAATATATGCATTTGTTAGTTCTATGTGAAATAATGCATTTCTGGAAAAATAAATGATTACTCCCTCAAAGTATACTTTTAGCTAGTAAAGTATACTTTGCAATGTTGATGAAATAGGCTACTGGAATTGTCCCTCACATACGTCTTTGGTATTTTGTATGTGACAGTTGAATCTGTAGCCTATTTCATCAACATTGCAAAGTATACTTTACTAGCAAAGTATACTTTGAGGGACAAATCATTTATTTTTCCCGAAAAGCATTATTTCATATAGAACTAACAAATGCATATATTTCATGATTAAAAGTATGCAGAATTATTATACTGAATTTATTACATTATCACAGCCAAAATTGGCTGTGATAATGTAATAAATTCAGTATAATAAAAATTAATAAATTTATATTAAAATTGAAAATTTCTCCCTCAAAGTATACTTTCCTAGGAAAGTATACTTTACAATGTTGATGAAATAGGCTACTGGTTATACCCCTTATGTGAGTATTACGATTATTCGTAATCCTATTTTAGGGGAAGGGGCCAAGTGACTTTGGTGTGGTATGGACCTGCCACCAGGTCAGGTTATTCTAATTTCAGGGCTGAATATATTGTTTATCGATGTAAATATTCAGTTCTGATTTTGGAATTTTCCCCCCAATGCAGCAGGTTAAAACGGGATCGAACCCGTTTGCCCGGCCTTACTTGACCTTAGCTGTTGATTGGCCGTTAAACACCAATAAACAAACAAACAAACTGGAATTGTCCAAAAATAAGAAGACAGCAATTTTCGGACAAAATGAGGCACATACCATGCACAGTAAAATGACCACATCTCGAAAAGTACTTGGACCACAGCGCTCAAACTTTGGATCTTTCCATTAATATGGCTATAGAACATTTGGTAACAAACTCAGCAAAATCCGAGACCGAACAGCGTGGGCCTCCTGAAATATTGGGTGATTTGACATGGAATGACCCTAATAATAAAATGTAAACAGTATAGAAATTTTGTTTGATGTATTCATAAAAACAAGAAACGAGTCCCTTTCAACAGGCCTGTATAGCGGTATTGCCAAAAAGCGAAGTTCCAGATGAGCCGGCCCGTCTCATCAGGATCTGCACTTTTTGCAAGTATTAATTTTCATATTTTGAGAACAAAAACACCCCCTTATTATAAATGGACTAGTCTGAAAATTATTTTATGATGATCGGGTTGGTCGGAAAATTAGCCTATCAAAATCCATTCCAGTTACTTAGGGGCGATAGGGTTAAGGGACTTGGCCTTCTTCCACTGACCAGACTCCTTCAATTATAGCAACATTTGGGAGCCGCCGTTTCACTAAACTTCGTACGACTAAAATGTTCGTAAGTGCAAATTTATGATAGTCTGTAAATTTCACATCAACAATGTTTTCTTGTAAACAATTATTGGATTTACATTTATTGAGCATAGGCTGCGTTCAATAAATGTAAATACATGTACATCAATTGAAATTTACAGACGATCCTAAATTTGCACTTACGAACATTTTAGTCGTACAAAGTTTAGTGAAACAGGCCCCAGGGCAGCAACGACATTAGAAGTGTAGAAGTGGTATAGTTTGACACGTTGTCACCGCTTAATTTATTATTACCCCTCGCCGATAGGCTAGCTCTAGGGGATATAGCGTTAGTACGTACGTACGTACGTTAGTAGTGGGTGGCAGGTGGGAGCACGCGATGGGTAATTTAACGATCGGGGTTCATCCTTACCGGAATCCCGACTGGAGACCTGGTTTGGCCCTCACATACGTCTTTGGCATTTTGTATGTGACAGTTGAATCTGGTTATACCCTTATGTGAGTATTACGATTATTCATAATCCTATTTTAAGGGAAGGGGCCAAGTGACTTTGGTGTGGTATGGACCTGGCACCAGGTCAGGATATTCTAATTTCAGGGCTGAATATATTTGTTCTCGATGTAAATATTCCGTTCTGATTTTGGGATTTTCCCCCCAATGCAGCAGGTTAAAATGGGATCGAACCAGTTTGCCCGGCCTTACATGACGTACGTTAGTAACACCTTTCATGTTTCATTGACTCATGAACCGCTTCACTGATTTTGATAATATTTGGCCACAATGTGTGTAGCGATGTTGCTTTGTTTTGCATATGACCCACGGCCGACCGCCCACGGTCAACGAGGACTTGTGTTCACCTTGTTTATATTGTTTACAAGGCCAGCGAGGGGATTAGCTTAGTGATAGCGATGCCCTTGTTTTTGATGTAATTATTAACAGGACTAAGCTCCCTTCTTCCAGTGAGCCCTTCCAATATGTGACTGTGACTGGATAATGGGGCTTATGGGTTTGCGATCAGTGTATATCCGCACAGTCTGATCAGTATCTGAACTGTTCGGCGTTCCATCAATGAAATGCCCGTAATACATGCACTTCTAAAAAGCAATATAGATCGTTATCAGGCTCCTTGAGTGTGCTATTTGATTTATGACCTTTACTGGTCACACATTCCATAAGCCCCCTTTCTCCAGTCGCAGCCACATATACAGGGATTCCGCTGGCGATCGCCACTTTCGTATTTTTTATTTTTTTTCGAAAATTGTAATTTTTTATCGCCCATTGTTTTATTTTTTTTGAAGTGGCGATTTATTTATTTTCCCCGGCGGAATCCTTGCATATACATGTAACTAAAGACAACGTTGCTTATTGTTGTTACACTGATTGCAGGCCACATGCAACCGACAGTGCGGCAATTAATAGAAAACTTGACCGGACATTGAAACGCCTGACCATCGACGGCGTGTGTCCCGACACTACGCTACAGAGAACAAGGAGAGCAGAATTCTCGCCAAAGACCAGCGCCAACAGTCCAAAGTCTGGGACGAGTTCACCCAATGTAGCTGGTGGTCAGAAGATAGTGGTCGGTACGTCGGCTTCGAAACGGAGAGCTTCCAGACAGACCAGGGAAACCCCCACAGGGACAGCAAAGGGAAATAACTCTCCCACAGGGACAACAAAGGGCAGCGACTCTCCCACAGGGAGAGCAAGGAAGTCGAATGGTGATTCCCACACCAGGAAAGAGCAGAAGGAGGCCAGTGACTCTCCACTGAACATGGCAAGAAGGCCATTGAGAAACTCCCCGCACACAAACACAACTCCTGCAGCCGAATCTACTACTAAATCACTAAAACGAAAAAGGGCTGCGAAGTCACTTTCACCAATATTTTTTAAAGACACTGAAAAGTCGCCACCAACAAAGAAGAAAATGTTACCGTCCAGAAGGAAGCTCAGGACAAAATCTCGGTCGGAGGTTTCTCCGTCGTCAGTCGAGAACAACGAGGTTGAGAGACAGAGGCCGCGTAAGGCGGGCAAGCCTCGTCACACACGAAGCCTCGGCTCCGTGCTGCCGCCGAGGAACAACAGAATGGGACCACGAACACCGAGCCATCGACATTCCGCTATACCCCGCCCTCCCGGTGCTAACTCCTCACCTACAGCAGCTACCCCGCCGCGTAATAACTCGTCACCTATATCTTTCCCTCCCGATGGTAGCTTGTCACCGATAGCTCTCCCACATGGTACATCCTCACCTGTAGCTCTCGCTAACGCTGAAAAATCCTTACCTCGCACGCCTTGCGGGAAATCATCATCTTTAGCTCTCCCTAACAGTGATAAACCGTCGCCTATAGCTATCTCTCATGGAGTTAAAAACTCTCCGATAGTTCTCCAACACGGTGATACAGCCTCTCCTATAGCTTTCCCCCATGGTGATAAGTCTCTCACGCCTTGTGGAAAATCCTCGTCTATAGCTCACCCCCACAGTGATAAATCCCCAGCAATAGTTCACACCCATAGCGTTAACTCATCACCGTGCCCGTCACCGAAGTTGGAGGACGTGGCGGGACCACAGAAGGGATCGCCCCGGTCCGTCCTGAGTCAACTACAGTCATCATCACCTAAGCCATTCGCATACAGGTACTTATCTCGGTCTCCCTAAATATGATGCTGTGACTGGAGAATTGGGCTTATGAGATTTGTGACCATTGTAGATCCAGATCAGCCTGTGCATCTGCACAGTCTGATCAGGATCTGCACTGTTCGTCATTCCATCAATGAAACACTTGTCATACTTCTAACAAGCAATATAGATCATTATCAGGCTACAGAAGTGTACAATTTGATCAGGAGCTACATTGGTCACAAATTGCCCCATTTCTCCAGTCACAGCCACATTTATAGAAATAGACCAGGCTACAGGAGTGTGCTATTTGATCAGGAGCTACACTAGTCACAATCCCATAAGCCCGCAGAGCTCCAGATAAGCTGCGTATTTGCTTAAAAGCCTTAAATACCCAATTAAAATTGCCAAAAACCCAATTGAAATCAGCGAGTATCAAAAAGCAATATCAAAAATTGTGGTACCTTTATCATGCTGCAGAAAACAATAAACAGACCACAAATATAGCATATTTTTCTTATTTTCCATGAAAACATGGTATTTCATTAGAATTGTCTCCAAGGAGACAATTCTAATGAAATGCCAATACATGTTTTCATTTCGAAGCAAACCATTCAATTATTGCTGTCTGTTGATGTGTAAACAGTAATGTGATTTTATTTGACCCAATTCAAATTTTGAAATACCGAATTGCTTCAGAAATGATGGGAGTGACAATACTCAATTACAAATTTCTCCTCTGGAGCCCTGAGCCCCATTTCTCCAGTCACAGCCACATATGGGCCATTGGTCAGATACAACGTGATGGCTACAATCAGCTGATCGTGTTTCCGCAAAAATCCCCCACGCCGTGATGGACATTTATTTCACATTTGTCTGTCATGGACATATATCGAGAGCTCCAGATAAGTTTTGTATCTAAAGAGTATTATACCCCCAGATTTCAAATTCAGTGCATATTGTACTTTTACAAATGTAAAAATAAAACGCGTTTAAAAATTCACTTATTTGAGCTGCAAAAAGCAGATTTTTTTTCAGACAGTGTTTGCTTTTTGCAGCTCAAGTATGAAAGTAAATTATAATGCACTCTGATTGGCTGATGATCTTTCATTACAGGTATATCATTGTTGATATAGCGCGTCGCCATTAAACAGATTTTCCGGCCTATCATTTTCTGATATTCGCCGCAAATTTGAAAATTACAGTACAGTTAACCCTATATATCAACTTTACAGTATTATAATTCCAGCACAAAAATATTTCACAATTCCCTAACATTTGATTGGCCCGTAGCAAGTCTCTGTCAAAATTTATATCCCAATAAACTCCCACGCCGAACTACTTTCCGTAACCGTGAGGCGCAGTTAAAATAATTCTTAAGAAAACGGAAAATAAAACAGATTTTCTTGATGAATTTATTTAAAATGCTGGAATTATAAGGAATGAATGGCCTTTTTGTGGAATTTATCGGGGATATAAACTTGGAAAAGTCGCAGTATTCGTCCAGTATTCCCGCGACTTTTCCAAGTTTATACCCCGATAAATTACACAAAAAGGCCATTCATTCCTATAATCACTACGCAATTTGAAACTCAATGACAATCGGTGCGTATTCTGCTAAAATAAGTGCGTAAAATTTGCTAATACGCACCTTATCTGGAGCTCTGTATGTCTATGATTACAGAATGAACGGGTCCCCGAAGCTGAATGGTCTGCCGGCCGTGTTGTCGTTGAACGCGCTGTCGGGCATCCACCCTGGTCTACAGGATCTCCCCAGTCTTCGGCCGGGATTCACCGCCGCCACGTCCGGTACGTCACAGTCGCTAAGCATTAACCCTTTCACACCTAAGTAACTGGAATGAATTTTCATATACATTGTCTATATGTTAATTTTGCAACTAATCCAATCATCATAACAGATTTTCATATACATTGTCTATATGTTAATTTTGCAACTAATCCAATCATCACAGATCATATATTGTATATGTTAATTTTGCAACTAATCCAATCACATACATTCTATAATTTTGTAATATGCAACTAATCCAATCATCATAACAGATTTTCATATATATTGTATATATGTTAATTTTGCAACTAATCCAATCATCATAACAGATTTTCAGAATAGTCCATTTATGAATGTTTTTGTTGTCAAAAATATGAAAATTACTCCTGGATCTACACTATTTGCCAATACCACTATACAGGACTGTGGTGTTGAAAGGGTTAACCCTTACTCTGCTGAATTCTGTTTATTTTTTATATCAAATTTTTTTCTCGTCAAAAACATGCTTTGACAACACTTTATTATTCTAACTTAATTACAATAATTGAGTAACTAGAATGAGCCCTTCCAGGTCAATTTTCAGACTATTCCATAAATCAGACGAGGCTTTATTTTGTGAAAATTCAGAAACTCTGCAAACAGTGCAGATCCTGATGAGACGGCTCTTTAAGAGCCGGCTCATTTGAGTTTGCACATAATTGGGAAGATGTCAATTTGTAAAAATGTTTGTAGCGTGCAACACTAGTTTCCCCATCAGCCCCTCGAGTACATTTTTGGCTTCCTTGTTACTTGAGAGTTGACTGGTTATATCTATTATAAAAATAGTAAGATTAATACTAATCCTATTACTTTTAGGGTGTGGTGTCTGCTAAGTGAATTTGGTGAGGTTTGGACCTGGCACCTGTAGCCGATTTCATAAAAATTGCAAAGTATACTTTTCTAGCAAAGTATACTTTGAGGGAGAAATCATTTATTTTTCCCAAAAAGCATCATTTCATATAGAACTAGCGACTGCATATATTTGATGATTAAAAGTATGCAGAATTATTATACTGAATTTATTACATTATCACAGCCAAAATGGCTGTGATAATGTAATAAATTCAGTTTGGCTGTGATACTGTAATAAATTCAGTATAATAAAAATTAATAAATTTATCCTAAAATTGAAAATTTCTCCCTCAAAGTATACTTTGCTAGAAAAGTATACTTTGCAATGTTGGTGAAATAGGCTACAGGTCCAGTTGGTTATTCCAATTTCAGGGTTGAATATATTTTTTCCATGTACACATGTAAATTATTCCGTTCTGATTTTGGGGTTTTCCCCCAAATGCAACAGGTTAATGCCCCCATAAATTATTCAAAAATGTCTCTATCAAAAATATTCTTGTTGTGTGTTTGTACAGGGTCACCATCGGCGGTACCACACTCGCCACCGACGTTCCCTGGGTCGCCTGGCAACAAGTCGTCGCCGAGACCCAAATCCCTGTTGCTAGACGACCCCTCTAACCCCACCAGTATTACCACCGCCGGTCCATTTACTAACCTGAAGGAACACAGTAGATCCACCGAAACAAGTCCGATGCATTCGCCAACCGAAAAACCTCTACATAGCAATTCACAGTCGCAGACTAAACGGAAAATGACGTTATCAGAAACGGTCGAGATGCTGAAACAGAAGAGCATGAATGACTTCGAATCTGAAATGAAAACGAGAAACAGTGCGTCGCCGGTGTCATCTGAGAAATCTGGACGAATGTCGCGAAGATCGTCCCGGTCAAGCACGCCGAATATTTCTCCAATGAAGACGGAGATTTTGACGCCAATCTCGACGCCACAGTTGACGCCTGCCCCGTCGCCGACAGCAACCTCAGGGAAGGTAGGGAAGGTGGGTAGGAGGCGCCACCTATTTGAGTTGGACAACGACGTGCTGGCGCGGTGGCGCGACGGCCTGTACTACCGCGTGAAGATCTTGAAGGTGAGATATATGTGGCTGGCATAGCATACAACATTACCTGATGAATACAATACAAACCTTGTGTCTGTTATCAAGTTTATCAGACTCAAATCGAAGCCGTAGAAATTCTGAGGCTGTTGTTCTGGGTTCACCACACTTTCACTGTGTCTCATGGTTTCCAAATGGAAAATCGCATATATTATTGGGTACAAAATCACATGATGTGTATCATTAATCCGCCTTTTATTGCTGCACATTTACAGGGCTTGACTTGGGTTGCGGGTGGCAGGTAGGAGCATGCGATGGATAATTTAACGATCAAGTTCATCCTTACCGGAATCCGGACTGGAGATCTGGTTTGGCCCTCACGTACTCACGCATTCTTGTATGTGACAGTTGAATCTGGTTATACCCCTTATGTGAGTAGTATGATTATTCGTAATCGTATTACTTTCAGAGGAAGGGGCCACGTGACTGGTGTGATATGGACCTGGCACCAGGTCGGGTTATTCTAATTTCAGTGCTGAAAATATTTATTTTTTCGATATTTTTTTAAAATATTCCGTTCTGATTTTGGGATTTTCCCCCCATTGGGAGGTTAAATGCGAGATCGAACCTGTTGGCCCGGCCTTAACTGACCTTAGCTGTTGTTAGGCCGTTAAACACCAATAACTAAACATTGACTTGGGTTGTTGTAGATTGATGAGAAGCAGCAGAAATGTGAACTACAGTACGAGGACAACTCCGTTTCCTGGTCATTCTTCAAGGACATCCACCGAGGTAATCGTGCAAAGCTCCAGATAAGCTCTGTATGCAAATACGCAATTAAAAACTAAAAACCCAATTAACTAAGACCACTTTTACAGTGTTTGCAAACAGTGTAGATCCTGATGAGCCGGCTGATAACTGATAACACTTTTTGTCGCGCCCGCTTGAAGAAAGTGCGATATATAGTCGGCACATTGGCGTACGTACGTGCTTCCGAGTTTGCGGGCCTTGGCCATCTAGTAGTTTGTATACATGCTTGTCTCGGCTTTATTCATCCTCATTTCTCAATAAAAGTATATGTTGTTACCACTCATTTGATCCGTCGCGCAGAGACGGTTCAAATGAGTGGTGACAACGTAAAAATCCAGGCTATTGGATTGGCGGGCGGGCGGGCGGGCGGGCGGCGTCCACAATCAATGTTAAGTTTTCGTCTTTGAGTCCATTTCTTTGTTACTGTACAACCTAGGACCGCCAAACTTTCACAGCTTCATAATCAAGGGGTGCCCACCACATATCACTATCCAACATGCTACTTTTTTTTTAACTTGACCCATTTTTTCCGCGTCGTCGACTTAGCCATTTTCAATGTTAAGTTTTCGCGTTTACAATGTTAAGTTTTCGTGTTTAAGTCCATTTCTTTGGTACTGTACCACCTAGGACCACCAAACTTTCACAGCTTCATAACCAAGGGGTGCCTACCACATACAACTATCCAACATGTGACCATTTTTTTACCTTCACCTATTATTTCTACGTAATTGACTTAGCCATTTTCAACGTTAACTTTTTAACGTACGTCTGGTTAAAGTTTTTTGGTTAAAACTTTTTCGTTATACTATATCTCTGCAACTGCTTCGCCCATTACCTTGAAACTTCACATGGGTGTTTATCATTATCCATATTTTCATTCTAACCCCCAACCGAGCGGCCCAATGTCAAGGTCAAATTACTTTGAATTTTGTTGTTAAAGTTTTTTCGTGTACTATATCTCTGCAACTGCTTCACCCATTACCTTGATACTTCACATGGGTGTTTATCATCATTGTCGCACCCGCTTGTGGAAAGCGCGATATCGTCGGCATTTTGGCATACGTCCTTCCGTCCGTGTCCGGTTAAAGTTTTTTCGTTAAAGTTTTTCCATCTACTATATCTATTTTTCTAGTGTCCATGCCTCGCCCCAAGGCGCGACATGCAGGCCACGGCCATCTAGTCTACAAAAAGTGGGTATAATTATGTTATCCAAGTGTCTATGCTTGGAAAAAACTTGGCCTTCGTGGCTTTGCCTCGTTTCTTGTTTTTAACTTGACCCATTTTTTCACGCAGTCGACTTAGCCATTTTGAATGTTAAGTTTTCGCGTTTACAATGTTAGGTTTTCGTGTTTAAGTCCATTTCTTTGTTACTGTACCACCTAGGACCACCAAACTTTCACAGCTTCATAATCGAGGGGTGCCCACCACATATTACTATCCAACATGTTACTTTTTTAGCCAGGTTTTTTGAAAAAAAATCCAGGCTATTGGATTGGCGAAAGCCGGGCGGGCGGGCGGCGGGCGGGCGGCGGGCGGGCGGCGGGTGGGCGGCGGGCGGGCGGTGGGCGGCGTCCACAATCAATGTTAAGTTTTCGTGTTTGAGTCCATTTCTTTGTTACTGTACAACCTAGGACCACCAAACTTTCACAGCTTCATAATCAAGGGGTGCCCACCACATATCACTATCCAACATGCTACTCTTTTTTTTAACTTGACCCATTTTTTCCGCGTCGTCGACTTAGCCATTTTCAATGTTAAGTTTTCGCGTTTACAATGTTAAGTTTTCGTGTTTAAGTCCATTTCTTTGGTACTGTACCACCTAGGACCACCAAACTTTCACAGCTTCATAATCAAGGGGTGCCCACCACATATCACTATCCAACATGTTACTTTTTTTTTAACTTCACCCATTTTTTCCGCGTAGTCGACTTGGCCATTTTCAATGTTAAGTTTTCGCGTTTACAATGTTAAGTTTTCGTGTTTAAGTCCATTTCTTTGGTACTGTACCACCTAGGACCACCAAACTTTCACAGCTTCATAACCAAGGGGTGCCTACCACATACAACTATCCAACATGTGACCATTTTTTTTACCTTCACCTATTATTTCTACGTAATTGACTTAGCCATTTTCACGTTAACTTTTTAACGTACGTCTGTTAAAGTTTGTGGTTAAACCTTTTTCGTTATACTATATCTCTGCAACTGCTTCGCCCATTACCTTGAAACTTCACATGGGTGTTTATCATCATCCATATTTTCATTCTAACCCCCAACCGTGCGGCCCCTGTGCCCAATGTCAAGGTCAAATTACTTTGAATTTTGTTGTTAAAGTTTTTTCGTGTACTATATCTCTGCAACTGCTTCATCCATTACCTTGATACTTCACATGGGTGTTTATCATCATTGTCGCACCCGCTTGCGGAAAGCGCGATATCGTCGGCATTTTGGCATACGTCCTTCCGTCCGTGTCCGGTTAAAGTTTTTTCGTTAAAGTTTTTCCATCTACTATATCTATTTTTCTAGTGTCCATGCCTCGCCCCAAGGCGCGACATGCAGGCCACGGCCATCTAGTCTACAAAAAGTGGGTATAATTATGTTATCCAAGTGTCTATGCTTGGAAAAAACCTGGCCTTCATGGCTTTGCCTCGTTTCTTGTTTTTAACTTGACCCATTTTTTCGCGCAGTCGACTTAGCCATTTTGAATGTTAAGTTTTCGCGTTTACAATGTTAAGTTTTCGTGTTTAAGTCCATTTCTTTGGTACTGTACCACCTTGCACCACCAAACTTTCACAGCTTCATAATCAAGGGGTGCCCACCACATATCACTATCCAACATGTTACTTTTTTTTTAACTTCACCCATTTTTTCCACGTAGTCGACTTAGCCATTTTCAATGTTAAGTTTTCGCGTTTACAATGTTAAGTTTTCGTGTTTAAGTCCATTTCTTTGGTACTGTACCACCTAGGACCACCAAACTTTCACAGCTTCATAACCAAGGGGTGCCTACCACATACAACTATCCAACATGTGACCATTTTTTTACCTTCACCTATTATTTCTACGTAATTGACTTAGCCATTTTCAACGTTAACTTTTTAACGTACGTAAACTGGTTAAAGTTTTTTGGTTAAACCTTTTTCGTTATACTATATCTCTGCAACTGCTTCGCCCATTACCTTGAAACTTCACATGGGTGTTTATCATCATCCATATTTTCATTCTAACCCCCAACCGAGCGGCCCCTGTGCCCAATGTCAAGGTCAAATTACTTTGAATTTTGTTGTTAAAGTTTTTTCGTGTACTATATCTCTGCAACAGCTTCACCCATTACCTTGATACTTCACATGGGTGTTTATCATCATTGTCGCACCCGCTTGCGGAAAGCGCGATATCGTCGGCATTTTGGCATACGTCCTTCCGTCCGTGTCCGGTTAAAGTTTTTTCGTTAAAGTTTTTCCATCTACTATATCTATTTTTCTAGTGTCCATGACATGCAGGCCACGGCCATCTAGTCTACAAAAAGTGGGTATAATTATGTTATCCAAGTGTCTATGCTTGGAAAAAACCTGGCCTTCGTGGCTTTGCCTCGTTTCTTGTTTTTAACTTGACCCATTTTTTCGCGCAGTCGACTTAGCCATTTTGAATGTTAAGTTTTTGCGTTTACAATGTTGGGTTTTCGTGTTTAAGTCCATTTCTTTGTTACTGTACCACCTATGACCACCAAACTTTCACAGCTTCATAATCAAGGGGTGCCCACCACATATTACTATCCAACATGTTACTTTTTTAGCTAGGTTTTTTGAAGAAAAAAAACCAGGCTATTGGATTGGCGAAAGCCGGGCGGGCGGGCGGGCGGGCGGGCGGGCGGCGTCCACAATCAATGTTAAGTTTTCGTGTTTGAGTCCATTTCTTTGTTACTGGACCACCAAACTTTCACAGCTTCATAATCAAGGGGTGCCCACCACATATTACTATCCAACATGTTACTTTTTTTTTTAACTTGACCCATTTTTTCCTCGCAGTCTACTTAGCCATTTTGAATGTTAAGTTTTCGCGTTTACAATGTTAAGTTTTCGTGTTTAAGTCCATTTCTTTGGTACTGTAACACTTTGGACCACCAAACTTTCACAGCTTCATAACCAAGGGGTGCCTACCACATAAAACTATCCAACATGTGACCATTTTTAGCCAGGTTTTTTGAAAAAAAATCCAGGCTATTGGATTGGCGAAAGCCGGGCGGGCGGGCGGGCGGCGGGCGGGCGGGGCGGCGTCCACAATCAATGTTAAGTTTTCGTCTTTGAGTCCATTTCTTTGTTACAGTACAACCTAGGACCGCCAAACTTTCACAGCTTCATAAATCAAGGGGTGCCCACCAACACCCCCCCTACACTATCCAACATGCTACTTTTTTTTTAACTTGACCCATTTTTTCCGCGTCGTCGACTTAGCCATTTTCAATGTTAAGTTTTCGCGTTTACAATGTTAAGTTTTCGTGTTTAAGTCCATTTCTTTGGTACTGTACCACCTAGGACCACCAAACTTTCACAGCTTCATAATCAAGGGGTACCCACCACATATCACTATCCAACATGTTACTTTTTTTTTAACTACACCCATTTTTTCCGCGCAGTCGACTTGCTTGCGGAAAGCGCGATCCTGTGCCCAATGTCAAGGTCAAATTACTTTGAATTTTTTTGTTAAAGTTTTTTTGTGTACTACAGTGCAGTCTCCGTTTTTGTTCCACCGTAGACAACACTTTGCAAACTCAACGCGAAGCGAACGCAACGCGAACGCAACGCGAACGCAACGCGAACGCAACGCGAACGCAACGCGAATGCAACGGTTTGCTGTAGCGTTGTATACGTTGTTTAAACGTATAATACGGTTCGTACACGTGTAATACACATTGTCAAACCGTTTAGTTTAAAAGCGTTGTATACGTTGTTTAAACGTATAATACGGTTCGTACACGTGTAATACACATTGTCAAACCGTTTAGTTTTAAAGCGTGTAATACGTTTAGCTTCAAGGCGTATAACACGCTTTGGTGTATACATATGTAGCGAGGTGAAAGAGTTGAAACGTGTACAACGCTTTACCTGGAAGCGTGTATCTATATGAAAGCGTTGAAATTGAAACGTGTACAACGGTTACACGTTTTAACACAAATACCTGTTCGGCCCCGATCTATCTCTTCGAGGCGTCCTTGTTTCGTCCCTTTTAAAATATCGCAAATACATACCCTCAGATCGAGTTCAAAGTACATCGGCGGTGTGATTTAGCACTTCAATTGATCCATAATCCCTGATGACTAATGAGTCACGCTTTTAACACGACAGATGTACCTTGTCGTTTATCAAAATGTTTGAGAATTGTAGATCACGTGAGCCGGCTCATCAGGATCTGCGGCATTCCTATGTACATTTTATATACACAAAAATGACGCATAATACAGCGTAATGTAACAGTTCCTAACTTAATATGGAATAGCCCGGGCCGATAGTCCGTGTCAGTTAATTGGGGTTAAATATTACGAACACAGATAAACACAGTGCATGGTTTCTTTATTTTATTTTAACATCATCAGAAATGGCGAGTCTAGGAACTCTTGTATCTTTACGCTGAAGCCAGTCTATTTCAGTCACTAATCCGCTATACACCTGTCCCACGCGTGTGTTAAGATTAATCGATATTTGGAGAAACTGAATACACAGCGAGCTGCACACTGGTTTACACGGATATGGCCCGCGGATATGTGTCATAAATTACTTGGTGGTCAAAACCGGTAAATTTACAAGGTTTATAGCGAAATAGCAGCCGACTGGCAATTTTTCTCGGACCGATTTTTAAGACTAGTTTTCAAATCTCAATCGGTCTGAGAGTTCAAAAATCGGTCCAGAACCGGAAAACTGAAAATGTTAGAAGCCCTGCAGTGAGTCTAGAAGTATATATATACACACACGAAGAACGATCAGAGCATGCGCATTCTACGCGATACAAGGTTGGCATTACCAAAAACGTGTAATGCGTTAAAACCCGTGGAAACGTGTTATACGTATAACACGGTTTCATCTGTACGGTGCTGTGTACATGTAGATGCGTGTAACCGTTCGTCAAAGAAAGCGTTAAATCGTTTAAACGGTTTACCTTAGCGTTGTATACGCTTACAACCGTTGTATACGTTTACAACCGTTGTACACGGATTACACGCTTTTGAAACTCAATACGTTGTTTACAACCGTTGTATACGTTGTAACGCATGGCCGAAAACGTATTACACGTAGACGACACACGGTTTGAAACGCAACTAACGGAAACTCCACGGATACGCAACGCACAACACTTTGTACACGTATAAACCCGGAACATTTTGACAGAAACAACTGTATATCTCTGCAACTGCTTCACCCAATACCTTGATACTTCACATGGGTGTTTATCATCATTGTCGCACCTGCTTGCGGAAAGCGCGATATCGTCGGCATTTTGGCATACGTCCGTTCGTCCGTGTGTCCGGTTAAAGTTTTTTGCTTAAAGTTTTTCCATCTAATATATCTATTTTTTTAGTGTCCATGCCTCGCCCCAAGGCGTGACATGCAGGCCACGGCCATCTAGTCTACAAAAAGTGGGTATAATTATGTTATCCAAGTGTCTATGCTTGGAAAAAACCTGGCCTTCGTGGCTTTGCCTCGTTTCTTGTTTTTACCTTCACCTATTATTTCTACGTAATTGACTTAGTTACCTTGAAACTTCACATGGGTGTTTATCATCATCCATATTTTCATTCAACCCCGCAATCGTGCGGCCCCTGTGCCCAATGTCAAGGTCAAATTACTTTTTTTTGTTAAAGTTTTTTGTATACTATATCTCTGCAACTGCTTCACCCATTACCTTGATACTTCACATGGGTGTTTATCATCATTGTCGCACCCGCTTGCAGAAAGCGCGATATCGTCGCCATTTTGGCATACGTCCGTCCGTACGTCTGTGTGTCCGGTTAAAGTTTTTTCGTTAAAGTTTTTCCATCTACTATATCTATTTTTTTAGTGTCCTTGCCTCGCCCCAAGGCGCGACATGCAGGCCACGGCCATCTAGTCTACAAAAAGTGGGTATAATTATGTTATCCAAGTGTCTATGCTTGGAAAAAACCTGGCCTTCGTGGCTTTGCCTCGTTTCTTGTCTTAAGAATTATTTTAACTGCGCCTCACGGTTACGGAAAGTAGTTCAGCATGGGAGTTTACTGGGATATAAATTTTGGACAGAGACTTGCTACGGGCCAATCAAATGTTAGGGAATTGTGTAAATATTTTTGTGCTGGAATTATAAAAGTAATAAATTAGTACTAATCATATGTTTTAGGGCATGGGGCTAAATGACTGGTGTGGCGAGGACCTGGCACCAGGTCAGGTTATTCTAATTTCAGGGCTAACCACGTTAACCCGGCATAAAATGATCGTAGCTGTTGACAGTCCGTTAAACACCATTAAATCAAATGGCTATATTTGCAGGTGCGCGGGATGGCGAGATGATTTGCTGCGTGTGTATGGGCGAGACGTCGGACGCGCCCAATGAGATTGTACTCTGTGATAACTGTGGTCAAGGTAATAGGGGAGATAATTTGTGGCCGTGACTGGGGAAATGTGGCTTATGGGATTTGCGACCAGAGTAGCCCCTGATCAAATATCACACTCCTGTAGCCTGAAAACGATCTATATTGCTTGTTAGAAGCATGACGTGTTTCATTGATGGAATTGGCCCTAAATGATACTCTTTTGTGTTGATGGGCCGTTAAGCACCATTCCATTGATTGATGGAATGGCAAACCAGTGCAGATCTTGATCAGACTGCGGATGCACAAGCTGATCTAGAGCTACACTGGTCGTCGAAAACCCATAAGCCCTATTTCTCAAGTCACAGCTCCATTTCACATACGTCATTGGCATTTTGTATGCGACAGTTGAATCTGGTTATACCCCTTATGTGAGTATTACGATTATTCATAATCCTATTACATTTAGGCGAAGGGGCCAAGTGATTTTGGTGTGCTATGAACCCTACACCAGTAGCCTATTTCACCAACATTGCAAAGTATACGTATACTTTGAGGGAGTAATCATTTATTTTTCCTGAAATGCATTATTTCATATAGAACTAACTGCATATATTTGATGATTAAAAGTATGCAGAATTATTATACTGAATTTATTACATTATCACAGCCAAATTCAGTATAATAAAAATTAATAAATTTATCCTTAAATTGAAAATGTCTCCCTCTATGTATACTTTGCTAGATAAGTACACTTTGTTAGATAAGTACACTTTGCTAGATAAGTACACTTTGCTAGATAAGTACACTTTGCTAGATAAGTATACTTTGCCATGTTGGTGAAATAGCCGACAGGTCAGGTTATTCTAATTTATAATAATATCTACGTAATCTATATATGTGTGTTCAATATCTAAATTTGAGTTGCGGTTTTAGTTTAACAATTTTGCCCACAAAGATGGCAGATACAGGAGACTACCGTAATGACCCTATATATTCAGACCCCATTTGTTTTGGATTGTTATTGCGATAAACCAGTACAACCGTATTAACCCTAAACATTGAGTGAGACACTGTTGTGGGAAACCACATCTTTATATGTGATACGCCATGTGATATTGTACCTTCGAACATCTGCGTAATTTCATTAAATTTGTTTACAAAATTTACAATATTTTTCATAAATGAAGTCAAAAGTTGACTTGTACTCTGAAAATTTTGTCAACTTTTGATGCCATTTACGGAAAATATTGTAAATTTTGTAAACGTATGTAATGAAATTACGCGGATGTCCGAAGGTACAAAATCACATGGCGTGTCTCTCATGTGTTTCCTGGAATACAGTGTGTCCGAATATTTAGGGTTATTACATGAGCTCACATGGGAAGCACGTATTGCAGGCTACCACCAGAACTGCCACCAGCCTGTGGTGGACGCCCGGGAAGTCCTGGATCCCGACGACGAGTGGTGCTGCCGTCCGTGTGTCTTCGCCCTCTCTATAAAGGTACATGACGCCTCACACACGTTATAGAAGGTCATTGAGCACATTGCCATCTTTGGAGAGGATTCCCCTGCTTCTTGTATGTTTCCTGTTTCTATAAAGGTACACATCGGAAACACTGTTGTTATTATTTTATGCCCCCTATATGGGTGATGTGGTGAGGACCTGTTACCAGATCAGAGGCCCGTTTCACTAAACTTCGTACGACTAAAATGTTCGCAAGTGCAAAATTATGATAGTCTGTAAATTTCACATTAACAACGTTTTCTTGTAAATAATTATTGGATTTACATTTATTGAGCATAGCCTGCATATGCAGCCTATGCTCAATAAATGTGAATCCATAAATGAGCATTTTAGTCGTAAGAAGTTTAGTGAAACGGGCCCCAGGTTATTCTAATTTCAGGGCTGAATATATATTTGACCCACCACAATCTATAGAAGGTCATTGAGCCAATTTCCACCCTTGGAGACGATTGATTCCACTGTGCTTGTTTCGAGAACGCGAGTGATTACGATGGGTAACAGGGCAAAAATGGCAACATGGGAGTGCTTTAGAATCGTCTCTTTGAGACGATTCTAAAGAACTCCCAACTTGCCATTTTTGGTGAAGAACTAAGAAAAATACCTAGTCAAATTACACACCTTAACTGGAGCTCAGACCTATTATCTCTAATTGACATGAAACATTATTTGTTTGTTTATCATCATCAATATATTCATGCTATGCCCAACCCATGACAGATTGGCGGAGCGATAAAGGACGGCAAGTATGCGGATCAGTTGGCGAGGATCAAACAGGTGCTGCCGTACGACATTGACACGTTGACCTGGGACACGCAGCACAAGATGAACGTCGAGCAGTTCTACTGCTACTGCGGTGGCCCCGGAATGTATGTAACAACCTGAAATATTTGCACACCATTTGTTTTGGAAAACCCCTATAATGGGGATTTTCCGAAACAAATTATATCACTAAATAATAGAACCCCCAAAACAAATTGTATCCAAACACGCTGTTGTTCCCAGTAACAATATATCGCTAAATATTCGAACCCCCAAAACAAATTGTATCCAAACACGCTGTTGTTCCAAGTAACGATATATCGCTAAATATTCGAACACCCAAAACAAATTGTATCCAAACACGCTGTTGTTCCCAGTAACGATATATCGCTAAATATTCGAACACCCAAAACAAATTGTATCCAAACACGCTGTTGTTCCAAGTAACGATATATCGCTAAATATTCGAACACCCAAAACAAATTGTATCCAAACACGCTGTTGTTCCCAGTAACGATATATCGCTAAATATTCGAACACCCAAAACAAATTGTATCCAAATACACTGTTGTTCCCAGTAACAATATATCGCTAAATATTCGAACACCCAAAACAAATTGTATCCAAACACGCTGTTGTTCCCAGTAACAATATATCGCTAAATATTCTAACACCCAAAACAAATTGTATCCAAACACGCTGTTGTTCCAAGTAACGATATAACGCTAAATATTCGAACCCCCAAAACAAATTGTATCCAAACACGCTGTTGTTCCAAGTAACAATATATCGCTAAATATTCGAACCCCCAAAACAAATTGTATCCAAACACGCTGTTGTTCCAAGTAACGATATAACGCTAAATATTCGAACCCCCAAAACAAATTGTATCCAAACACGCTGTTGTTCCAAGTACGTACACATGTATGTACATGGGCTAACAATGCAGCAGGTTAAAACGGGATCGAACCCGTTTGCCCGGCCTTACACGACCTTAACTGTTGATAGGCCGTTAAACACCAACAAACAAACAAACAAACAACATGGACTAACGATATATCGCTAAATATTCGGACACAATTTGTTTTGGAAAACCCTTATTTGCGGCCCCAGCATGTATGGTACTATACTAACCCTAAATATTTGGACACCAGGCAGGGCTCCAGATAAGGAATTTGACATTGGGTACTGTTACTCCATACTGTTGAAATCAATTGGGTATTCTCAATTTTCAATTAGGTATTTTAAAAACGTTACCCCATCAATTTTTTTCGATTGGGTATTTCCATATTTTGATTACAAAAACCGATCGTACTAATTTATGTATTAATGGTACTGTTTTGTTCATATAATTAATTGAAGCAGTGTTATACTTACATGTGTATGGTAACACTGCTTCACTTACTTATAAGAACACAACAATGATTAGTTAAGTTTTCAATGATTCCAAGTACATATAAGTAACTGTTACTAGAGTAATTGCATGGGCTTATGGCATTTGTGACCAGTGTAGTTCCGGATCTGCTAGCACACTTATAGTTATAAGTTATGTAACAAGCAGTATCGTGTATTCAAAAAATCATGCGAGATGTTTCATTATCTGAATGACAAACAGTGCATACGCTGAATTAGAACGCTTTGATTGGCAGATTGATTTTTGCAACACGCGATCCAGTTTTGTTTTGCTGACCACGTTTGACAGCAATTAATTCATCAATAACGATTAATGTGGGGTCTCCACACACCGAGCTCAACAAAATGACTGTATGGTGACTTGTGCAATGGATTGAGATTCCACCTTTGCATCGGTCGTAAAATAAATCGAAATGAGGTTAACATGGTGGTGGACTTTTGCAATTTTTTTCTTCCACGTTTGTTTGTTGTGGCCGCCATTTTGTTGCGCCATGTGTCACCAATTTTCTACGAAAACATCTGACATGATCCGATTGTGTAATTTATAGTGTCTATCGCTACTACGATTATATTAATTGGTGAATTCGGGCGCTGTTCAACTCGTCCTATTTTAACTTAGTTAATTTGACCGCCATTTTATTCAACGTGTGCGTTGGTTGAAATAGTAATAATTTTACCATATTTTCATTTATTATGATACTGTCCCACATGTAAAATACA
This sequence comes from Conchocele bisecta, assembly GCA_029237695.1. Taxonomy (NCBI): domain Eukaryota; kingdom Metazoa; phylum Mollusca; class Bivalvia; order Lucinida; family Thyasiridae; genus Conchocele; species Conchocele bisecta. The sequence goes on along the minus strand of CM055271.1, from coordinate 62,997,153 downwards.
AACCTGACACATTCAAGATAATAAAATGTCTGCTGTGCCCTGTCCTACCCCCACTCCCCCCCCCCCCCCTCCCCCCCCCCCCCCCCCTCCCCCCCCCCCCCCCCCCCCCCCCCCCCCCAGAACCAATTCCACTGTACCATTTGTTTTATCCGTGCTGATATTCGTTTACGAATGTCTACGGACGTTTTTCGTTGCATCTCCTTGAGTGGACTCGGGGTAGCCGAAACAAGCAGTTTCACATCGATTTGAATTTAAGCAAATAGACTAGTAATGAGCCTGGATCTCGGGTTCACAATAGTGTCGCATCGCCGTTTTTTTCCCCACAATTATTGATTTGAAAATCAGTAATATTTTCCATAAATGAAGTGGATTGTGACAACAAATTCATAGAGCGTGAGCTCTGAATTTGTGTCTACTTTCGCCATAATTGATAAGCCCCGTCTTATCCGGTTTTTTTTCCTCAAAATTAATATGGGCAAAAACGGCCGATGCGATAAGGGTGGAAATTCTAGATGTGTGATCATTAACTTGAACGGTACTCGAAACAACTGCCGTGTGGTGGGTTAATAGAGTTTCGTATCGAGTTGGACCAAACAATTTTCCCGCTGAGAGTCGGAATCGCTCCAGCTAGATCCTAGAGTTCAAATCGAATACACCCGAAGACTGGTTTCCAGCCGTTATCGGTGAAATACAGCGAGATACTGTCCGCAGCTCGAGCCGGGACCAGACTTTGTAAACATTGAATGGCCGACCGCACAGATCATCGGCAATGATTTTGTAGGATTGTATACATGAACAAATCTAGCAGTACGCGACAGACTGAAAATACATTTGAGGAGTACGCTACAGGATAAAAAATAATTGCGTACCGGACATTTTAATTGCTTTTTGGTACGCATCGACTTTTGCATTTTTTAATTACCTTATCTGGACCTCTGCACCAGGGGTCGTTTCATTAAACTTCCTACGACTAAAATGTTTGTAAGTGCAAAATTATGATAGTCTGTAAATTTCACATTAAAACTGATTTCTTGTAAACAATTATTGGATTTACATTTATTGAGCATAGGCTGCATATGCAGCCTATGTTCAATAAATGTGAAGCCATCAATTGAAATTTACAGACTATTCTAAATCTGCACTTACGAACATTTTAGTCGTACAAAGTTTAATGAAACGGAGCCTATATGTTTTGTCAAACCCCTATAATGGAGCTTTTCCAAAATAAATGGTATCCCGATACACTGTTGTTCCAAGTATGCACGTTCATGAACTAACAATATATCCCCTGCCCGAGAGCTCCAGATAAGATGCATATTGACGTATTTTACGCACTTATTTTAGCAGAATACACACTGATTATCAAAAGTGGGAGTACAAAATACTCGCAGCAATGTGAAAATACGCATTGAGTAGTGAAAATACTGTAATAAAGTTGATATTTACTTAGTTGTTTGCTTTTTGCAGTTCCCGATTTAATAAGGAAGAAAATCATTAATACATTTGTAAAAGTAAAATACACATTGAATTTGAAATCTGGGAGTATATTACTTTTTAGATTAAGAACTTATCTGGAGCTCTGATAACCCTATATATTCCAACACCGTTTGTTTTGGAAAAACACTATTTGTGGCCTTGACATGTATGTATACCTTAACCCTTTCCCTGATAGAGACGACTTTTCACGCCTCTGCAGAAGATGTCTTTTGAAAACATTGTGGGAAAAGGAGAAATTGCTTGTAACAAGCAATTTCTCCTTTTCCCACAATGTTTTCTACTCTATCAGATAATTTAACCATCATTTGACCCAGCATTTGATTCTTTTATTCAGATGTTTTGGATTTGGATGAGTCGAAATATCGCAAAACAGGGAAAGGGTTAATAACCCGAAATATTCAGACACCATTTGTTTTAGCAAACCCCTAATTGCAGCCCGTATACCATAATAACCCGAAATATTCAGAGACCGTTTGTTGTGGAAACCAGTAGCCGATTTCATCAAAATTGCAAAGTATACTTATCTAGCAAAGTATACTTTGATGTAGTAATCATTTATTTTTCCCGAAATGCATTATTTCATATAGAACTAACAAATGCATATATTTGATGATTAAAAGTATGCAGAATTATTATACTGAATTTATTACATTATCACAGCTGTGATAATGTAATAAATTCTGTATAATACATAAATTTATCCTTAAATTGAACATTTCTCCCTCGAAGTATTCTTTGCTAGGTAAGTATATTTTGCAATGTTGGCTACTTGTCTATGTACACATTTAATATCTCTCCTGGCATATTCAAATTTATTATATACCTACCCATGAAATACATAGTTATACGATGTGTAAATAAGTCATATGTTCTCATCGATGAAATATAAAACAACTTCCGGTGAAAATACGACTACTTCCGCTATCTGTATTCATAACGCACATCTGCAGTGCCGGACTGCAAATAGGCTGCAAATACACATTCATTACCGTATACAGTCTAAAAAAACTGATAATTTCCATGGAGCGGTATATAATAAATAGAATATTCATATTTTTGCAACGAATATGACATATATGTTCATCGAGTGGTGTGAAATGTATTTCACGAGTGAAATATGGACGTTTCACACCACTCGATGAACATATATGTCATATTCGTTGCAAAAATATGAATATCCTCTATTTACTGATGAAACTATCGATAGACTCTAGCCTGGTATTCCCTATGTACGTTCATGTTGCAGATGGTATCAGAAAATGCTGCAGTGTTGTCGCTGTAAGCAGTGGTTCCACGAAGGTATGTTAAAACGTCGAGAGGCTACGCAAATATGAGATACGCCATGTGATTTTGTACCTTCGGACATCTGCGTAATTTCATTAAATACATTCACAAAATTTACAATATTTTACATAAATAAAGTCAAAAGTTGACAAAATTTTCAGAGTAAATGACATAAACAGAAGACTATATTTCTTAGAAATGTTAAAAAAAGGACGTTGTGTATAACCTTGTTAAACAGACAAAAACTCCATTAACATAGTCGACAAATATTTATGGAAGGTGCTCTTGTGATATGACCTTGTTAAACAGCATGGATGGGCCGTGGCCTAGGCGATATGGCATTGGGCTGCAATACCGGAAGTTGTGAGTTCAATCCTCACCCTAGGCGTGAAAAATACGTACATAGTATTTCCATCCCACTGGTCTGTCAGATGAGACTTTAAACTGTGGTCCCCTCTCTATATGAACTTAGCTGTTGCTAGGACGTTAATCCCATTGACTTTCACTTTTTGTTGTTATACAAATTATGCAGAAAAAATGCGGCAGGTTTAATGCGGGATTGAACCCATTGGCCCTGGCCTTAGCACTTGATAGGACGTTAGATCAATTACTTGTTAAACAGACAAAACTCCATTAAAGTAATAAATCTGTATTGTAAGTCTGCTTGACCTTTTTAAATAGAGAAAAACCCCATTGAATGAATCATTGACTGAATCAGTGTGTATGGTTAGTCCATTTGTATGTGATCAGAGTTCCAGATAAGTTTTGTATCTAAAGAGTATTATACCCCCTGATTTAATATTCAATAATTCCAGCACAAACATATTTACACAATTCCCTAACTTTTGATTGGTCCGTAGCAAGTCTCTGTCCAAAATTTATATCCCAGTAAACTCCCATGCCGAACTACTTTCCCTAACCGTGAGGCGCTGTTAAAATAATTTTAAGAAAACGGAAAATACACATTTTCTTGATGAATTTATTTCAAATGCTGGAATTATAAGGAATGAATGGCCTTTTTGTTGAATTTATCGGGGATATAAACTTGGAAAAGTCGCGGGAATACTGGACGAGGCCTTCCGGCCTTCGTCCAGTATTCCCGCGACTTTTCTAAGTTTATACCCCTATAAATTCCACAAAAAGGCCATTCATTCCTATAATACGTATTTTACTTTTACAAATGACTGTATTATTGATGATCTTCCTTTAACCCTTATCATGCCTAGCGTGGTAGAGATCCGCGCTGTGGTATATCTCCTCCCACTGCCAAGCGCGTACGAGAGCCGTTTCTAGGGGCATTCCCAAACTCGGCCTCGTTTAAAGTTACTATAACTGTTCATGAATGGAATATGTGTAAATTTCCATTTATAAATGATTATGACGTCATTGTGTCTAATAATATTGAACAATCAGTGTGAATAGATGCGTCTATGCACCAAAATAGCCGTGTAGAAATACATTCTTTAGTTGGCTTGGAATTGTCAATAAAATGGAGGAAAATACGGAAAGAAGAATGAATGTGAATGTAATTGGATATCACCAATAAAAATTATACCAAAAGAAAGCTTGTTCAATTTTCTTCAAATGATATGCAGGCTACCAAGAGGTAAAATAGCAATACAGTCGAACTTGTGCTAACGACCACTTGTAATAAACGACCACCTGCTGTAAGCGACCGGTTTGAATCCCGCCCGACGAATTTCCCATAATAACGTACTTGCAATGAACGACCACCTGCTGTCTGCGACCAGCGACCGTATAAATACGGCCCATTCCGTCAAAATACGATGCGTTTAACGACCGTCGGCGACTGTCAGCGCCCATGAAAACACGGCTCAAAACACGGCTATAAGCGGTGGCTATAATCCATAAAACGTGTATTTAGCGTTCTATAAATAGACTGGTGTTTCAGCATTATCTGGGTCAGTGTATGGGATCACGTGGTCTATTGTTTACACTGCAGCCCAAGGCAATCTCGCTTAAATCGTAAATTTCATTCATCAATATGACTTGCAGCGTAAACAATAGATCATGTGACCCCACATCCTGAGATTATGCACGTATCAACCGCATGAATAGGCAGGACACGTGACCATAGGCATTATTTATTATCAATTAATCCATTTAAGCGTCTGTTGATTGCGAGTAGTATACATTTTAATAAGCTTCTGTCTATCGCGAGCACTATACAACGTAATAAGCATGATTTTATAAATAACTTGTATGTTTAATACATTAATACATACAAGTTTGTATGTCATAGGCATTATTAATAATTACTTTAACTTCTGTTCAAATGACATGATTTTATATGGGTCCGTTGCTAATGGAATTCCCGCAATAGTTGGTAACCGAAATGCGAACGATACCAGTAACCCGTGCAGTACCAGTACCCGTGCATGTCCCGAAATTTTATAACGCGGTCGGATTCGATCGTGGTTTGAAATCTTGGACCCCGACCACCGCGTTATAATGGAGCTGCAGTGTATTCAAACTTATGTTTTCCATTGTACATGTTATTACTTTAATAAACATACATATATGTGTATACATGTTATTACTTGACTGTGTTGTCACTGTGTTGTTTTTTATATATCATCCGTGTACCCACTCCACATGGCTGTCCCTATTAAGAGACCACCTCTGTTAAGAGACCACTTTTGGCAGTGGTCTCTTAACACAAGTTTGACTGTACATGATAAGTAATTACATGATTAAGCAGGACAGTAACACATTTACTGCAGTAATCGTATCCCCTGTGTAAATAGCCTGGCAGTGGCTGTGTAGATAAGCCATTTAGGCTGGGGCATGATAAGGGTTAATATTAAATCGGAACAAATGATTTTTTTTTTTAAGAATTCGCTTATTTGAACTGCAAAAAGCAAACACTGCTCAACTATTTAAAGTAAATTGTAAACTTTATTACAATATTTACACTGCACAATTTGAAAATCAATGCGTAATTTCCCATTGCTGTGAGTATTTTGTACTCGCACTTTTCATAATCAATGTGTATTCTGCTAAAATAAGTGTGTAAAATACGTCAATATGCAGCTTATCTGGAGTTCTCATATTGTGAGATGACCTTCACATCTGCTGATACAGGTCTACACTGTTGGCCATTCAGTCACTCGAGTAGCCTTACTCGTCCTTCAGCAAAATGATTGATCAATGGTAAAGTGACTGCAGTTAACCCATTATGTGTGGAATACACCTAGAATATTTCTTATTTCTGCTTGAAAATATATGTTGTAACCACATGTCTAAAGCTTACTATACCCACCCCCTGATTTCAAAATCATTGCGTATTTTACTTTTACAAATGGATTATTGATTTTCTTCATTACTAAATAGGGAACAAATGATTCAAAAAAATTAAACATTCACTTATTTGAGCTGCAAAAAGCAAACACTGTTTGCTATTTGCAGCTCAACTAAGTGAATTTTCAACTTTATGACAGTATTTTCACTACTCAATTTGAAAGTCAATGCGTATTTTCACATTGCTGTTCGTATTTTGTCTGGAGCTCTGTATATCTGCTGGTTGTCATGTTTACTGAGTTCAGATGGACAGTACACAACCGACGAGTGGTCCCTGGAGTAAAACTAGAGACAAACTGTTAATGACAAATCCACTCTAGAAAGCATGGGACCCAGAACTATTTACATGTACATACCTCTATAAAACCGAACACCAAGAAAACACATGTGATCATAATTTTGATGGGTTTCTTGGTCATTTATCTCAGGTGATGATGCCTGTTCGTGATCGCACAGCACACACCTATGGCTCGGAATAATCAGATGCTTGATTTACAGTGAAACCTCGCTAGACCGGACACCCTGGGGACCTCCCAGGGTGTCCGGTTTAGCGAGGTTTCACTGTACAATAACATATGTTACATTCTGAAATACAAACGCATCATTCGTATGAAAAAATTGCCTGTTTATGCAGTGAATGCTATCGCAAGACTGACGATACACACAAATACAATACAATTACACGGCTATCTTAATTTTTTGTCATCTGCTGTTTGTTTTCAATTTTCCATTTTTATCATCAAAAACATACTTTTGACAGCACTTTCGAATAATTTACAACATGCTTTGACAGCACTTCAGAATCATTTCCATTGGAAATACTTGGAAATGATTCTGAAGTGCTGTCAAACCATGTTTTTATTGAGAAATAAGGCAAGATATAAAAGCAACAGCAGACGACAATTGTTGTGTTTAGCGGTCTAAGGGTTAACCAGCCGTAAGGCTCCAGTGGCCATGTAGTACATTGTGTGTGTGTTTGCAGCGTGTATGCAGTGCCTGGAACAGCCCCTGGTAATGGCGGACAGCTTCTACATCTTCGTGTGTTCCGTTTGTAACGACGGCGACGAATACATCAAACGCCTCGCCATCGCTTGGTACGTATCACTCACCGATACTGTGTGGGCCCGGGGGATGTCTTTCTACTGTCTGTTTCACAAAAGCTGCCCAAATGTTATAGTCTAAACAATGCAAAAACAATATCTTTTTCGATTTATATTAAATTAAAGCAAAATTTAAGATTGAGCCTTCTTTTTATTTCGTGAAATTTGGTCAAATATTGATTTTATTGCGAAAAAAAAATTTCTTGATGTCTATGGGGATTTAACATGGGGAAATGTTTCGAATTTCGGAAATACTGGACCGATTTTCAAAATTTAACTTTTTTTTCGGAGTCAAATTCCAATTTGTTGGGTTGAACATTGTTGGTCATTAAATGACAACAAACGGCGTAACATCCTTTAAAAAATAAACAGCCCCGACCTTGTGACTTGACTTGTGAACCGTGTCGAATGTGTAAATGTCTCTCTTATCACACCTGTCTGACAGGAAATCCAACACGACCATTGTGTGAAATTTATCCCCTGCCGCGGGCGTTTGGTGATTTTAGCAATTCTGATCCGTCCGGTATTCAAAGATAAAATTATGCTGAAAAGTCTTCTTCTTTTTTTTGAAAATCGTGCTGTTTCCGGAATTCAGAGGATCCGGTATTCAGAGGTTTTTAGTGCATTGAATAAAGAAGGAATTAAATCGGGACTATGAAAATTGTCCGGTTTTGGGAGGATTCCGGTATTTAGAGGGTCCGTCCGGTATTTGGAGTTTCTACTGTACAATGTAATATCGAAAAAAATATTGTTTTTTGCATTGTTTAGATAGCCATAATGGGGTTTGACCCCGTTAACTGGCCCTAAAATGAATACCAGGGATTCCGCTGGGGAAAATAAAAAAATCGCCTCTTCAAAAAAAAAATTTATCGCCAATTGCGAAAGTGGCGATCACCAGTGGAATCCTTGGAATACCTGTAGAGTTTTGGTGAATTTCACAACCAGTGTTGACTCAGATAAATCTCATCCGCACAGTCTGATCTATACTTTTTTGGAAGGATCTCTGTCTATGACTTGAGAAATGGGGCTGACAGCCTTTGTGACCAGTGTAGAGCCAATTCGGCCTGCACATCCAGTTAAATATCATTAAATAAATAAATTAACCCTTTTACTTTTGTATGGGCCCTTCTCTGGTATAACTTTCCCTATCCAATCCACAAATACACGAAACTCCTTCCCATCGCATGGCACATATCACTTCAAATATCACAATATCATATTGATTAAAAAAAAAATGCAATATTTTCAGTAAATAAATTGAAAGTTGAAATTTAGAGCTCTTGAGGAATAATTGTGAAACAGTTAATATCAAGCCCCATTTCGATTAGTGTCGTTTGTTTGTCAACCGGTCTAGACATTCCACGTACATTGCAGGTCGGACCTAGTGCATATTGCACTGTTCAACTTGACGATGCAGAACAACCGGAAGTATTTTGACTTCCACGACCACATATTGCCGTGGATTGATGATAATTGGCACCTACTGCAGGCCAATGAGGTAATTTACAGAGATTGGCCGCTTGTTGGTTGATAGGGATGGGCCGTGGCATGGAGGATATGAGACACGCCATGGGATTTGTGCATTCGGACACCTGCGTGATTTCTTGAAATACTTTTAACCAAAATTTGCAATATTTTCCGTAAATGGCGTCAAAAGTTGAAAAAAAATTCAGAGTACGGAATATAATTCCGCATGTACTCTGAAAACTTTGTCAACTTTGGACTTTATTTATGAAAAATATTGTAAATTTTGTAAACATATTAAATAAAATTACGCAGATGTCCGAAGGTACAAAATCGCATGGCATGTCTCGTATGGCATTTGACATCAATACTGCAATTTGTAAGTTCGATGCTCACCCTAGGCATGATAAAAACTTGCATTGTATTTCCATCCCACTGGTGTGTCAGATGGAACTTTAAACTGTGGTCCCGTCTCCATATGACCTTGGCTTTTGCCATTCACTTTCACTTTGTTGGTCGAACATTCAGAATAATTACATTATTCTGCCGTGAATGCCAGGGTGAAGACCCGACAGTGTTGGTTGAAGTGTTGAATAGTATGTGATGTGATGTGACGTGTGTTTCGGGTTAGGCCTTCACAGTTACTTTCCATTTTTCTAAAAAAAAAGACATGGTTTTGTTCTAAAGTTCTGCCAACACAAAAAACAAAAATATTAAACAGCAGACAATTTTTGTTTCCAGCATTCTTAGGGTTAACCCTTTCGGCCAGTTTGCAATACACACACATTAAACAAACCAAATGTTTTACATACCACAGAAAATGCAACATCCGATGGTTCTATTCATTAAATACATGTACATGTAGTAATATAGTTGCATGATCAAAAACTTCATTATGGGATCTGCCGTAATAACCGTAACTATTTGGACACCATTTGTTTTGGGAAACCCCTATAAAATAGGGGTTTCCCATAACAAATTGTATCCAAATATATTGTTATTGCGATGAACCCGTACAACCCAAATATTGGGACACTCGTGTGGGAAACCAGTAGCCTATTTCATCAACATTGCAAAGTATACTTTAGTAGCAAAGTATACTTTGAGGTAGAAATTTTCAATTTTATGATAAATTTATTAATTCTTATTATACTGAATTTATTACATAAATTTGGCTGTGATAATGTAATAAATTCAGTATAATAATTCTGCATACTTTTAATCATGAAATATATGCATTTGTTAGTTCTATATGAAATAATGCATTTCAGGAAAAATAAATGATTACTCCCTCAAAGTATACTTTGCTAGTTATGCCCCCGCCACCGAATGGTGAGGGGGGCATATAGTGTTACCGGCGTCCGTACGTACGTACGTCCCGAAACCTTAATTATGCCCCCGCCACCGAATGGTGTTACCGGCGTCCGTACGTACGTACGTCCCGAAACCTTAACGCTGGGTAAATGGCTTATAATTTCTGTTTCCTTGCTCGGATCTGCTTCATATTTCACACACGCATTGCTCCAATGGTCCTCTACCGCCCTGTGAAAAATCAACATTCGTCCCGCCCCCGCTAAGCCCAGGGTCAAGGTCACAGACTTCGTGCTTTCGAAACCTTAACGCTGTTTAAATGGCTTATAATTTCTGTTTCCTTGCTCGGATCTGCTTCACATTTCACACACGCATTGCTCCAATGGTCCATACTACCGCCCTGTCACAAATCCACATTTGTTTCCCGCCCCCGCTAAGCCCAGGGTCAAGGTCACAGACTTGGTGCATTCGAAACCTTAACGCTGGGTAAATGGCTTATAATTTCTGTTTCCTTGCTCGGATCTGCTTCACATTTCACACACTCAATTGCTCCAATGGTCCTCTACCGCCCTGTGACAAATCCACATTTGTCCCGCCCCCGCTAAGCCCAGGGTCAAGGTCACAGACTTGGTGCTTTCGAAACCTTAACGCTGGGTAAATGGCTTATAATTTCTGTTTCCTTGCTCGGATCTGCTTCACATTTCACACACGCATTGCTCCAATGGTCCTCTACCGCCCTGTGACAAATCCACATTTGTCCCGCCCCCGCTAAGCCCAGGGTCAAGGTCACAGACTTGGTGCGTTCGAAACCTTAACGCTGGGTAAATGGCTTATAATTTCTGTTTCCTTTCTCGGATCTGCTTCACATTTCACACACGCATTGCTCCCATGGTCCTCTACCGCCCTGTGAAAAATCAACATTCGTCCCACCTCCGCTAAGCCCAGGGTCAAGGTCACAGACTTGGTGCTTACGAAACCTTAACGCTGGGTAAATGGCTTATAATTTCTGTTTCCTTGCTCGGATCTGCTTCACATTTCACACACGCATTGCTCCAATGGTCCTCTACCGCCCTGTGACAAATCCACATTCGTCCCGCCCCCGCTAAGCCCAGGGTCAAGGTCACAGACTTGGTGCTTTCGAAACCTTAACGCTGGGTAAATGGCTTATAATTTCTGTTTCCTTGCTCGGATCTGCTTCACATTTCACACACGCATTGCTCCAATGGTCCTCTACCGCTCTGTGACAAATCCACATTCGTCCCGCCCCCGCTAAGCCCAGGGTCAAGGTCACAGACTTGGTGCATTCGAAACCTTAACGCTGGGTAAATGGCTTATAATTTCTGTTTCCTTGCTCGGATCTGCTTCACATTTCACACACGCATTTCTCCAATGGTCCTCTACCGCCCTGTGACAAATCCACATTCGTCCCTCCCCCGCTAAGCCCAGGTCAAGGTCAACAGACTTGGTCAGACTGATGCGTTCGAAACCTTAACACTAAATGCTCGGGTAAATGTCTTATAATCAAATATGCCTCGTTTTCTTTGGCTGCCAGCGGGGGCATTCGTGTGCCGACAGGCCACATTTCTAGTAAAGTATACTTTGCAATGTTGATGAAATAGGCTACTGATATATATATATTTTTATTTTTTTTAAACAATATTTTATTCATCCAATACAAGTGATAAATGATACATGATAACTAATGGGATTTGACCGAAAGCAGAACTTATCGTGGTCATCTCCCATAAATATTGGGACACTCGTGTGGGAAATCAGATATATATGTCACTGTGACTGGAGAAATTGGGCTTCTTGGTTTTACGACCAGTGTAGATCCAGATCGGCATGTCCATCCATACAGTCTGATCTGGATCTTCACTGTTCGCCATTCCATCAATGAATCTGGGAGGTTGGTTTGGAGCTTGCGGTGGGTAATTTAACGATCAGGATTCATCCTTACCAGAATCCAGACCGGAGACCAGTATCTTATTTCACCAACTAGCAAAGTATACTTTCAGGGAGTAATCATTTATTTTCCTCGAAATGCATTATTTCATATAGAACTAACAACTGCATATAGTTGATGATTAAAAGTATGCATAATTATTATACTGAATTTATTACATTATCACAGCCAAAATGCTGTGATAATGCAATAAATTCAGTAAAATAAAAAATAATAAATTTATCCTAAAATTGAAAATTTCTCCCTCAAAATATGCTTTGCTAGAAAAGTATGCTTTGCACTGTTAGTGAAATAGGCTACTGGTCTCGACCTCGTGCTTGTCTTTGGCATTGTTGTATGTGAGCGTTGAATCTGGTTATACCCCATGTATGAGTAGTACGATTATTCTTAACCCTTTGAACCCGAAATCCCGCTATATCGGTTTATGCAAAAAGTGCAGAGCAAGATGAGCCGGCTCGTAACGAGCCGTCTCATCAGGATCTGCACTTTTTGAAAGTAATTTTAATATTTTTGAGAACAAAAACACACCCTTTTCATAAATGGACGAATCTGAAAATCATTTTGTGACCATTGGATTGGTCGGAACATTAGCATATCACAGTCCATTCCAGTTCCTTAGGGTTGAAAGGGTTAATCATATTACCTTTAGGGAAGGGGCCAAGTGACTTTGGTGTTGTATGGACCTGGCACCATGTCAGGTTATTCTAATTTCAGGGCTGAATATTATTTTTATTTAAATAAATAAATTGTTAATTAAACTGAATATTACAAACCGTCTCGTCTTTCGTTTTGTTTTTTTCATATCAAAACCGGAAGTTGTCGTGAGCAACATTCCCATTGTAAACGTGTTTATTTTACTATGCTATAATTAAGCTTGACAACCATTTTTATTGCGACAATGTTTTTTTATCACGGATCATTTGCATGCACAAGCAGTAAAGTGTTTGCAAAAGATCGGCGTAAAATAACATTCAATAAACAAAAGTAGACAGGTGCGAAACATCATATCTAAAGAAAGTGTCTATAAATAGCACACTGGTTTATTAAATATTCAAAATGTACAAATAAAATTTAAACGAAATTGCACAAAACTAAAAAAAAATAAATGAATCTCATAATTCACTGATGTGACAGTTAAAATTCAATTAAATATTTAAAGGCGAATTTTGTTCAAATTAATTCATTATCTTGGTCATCTTGACGTGGAATTAACACCGTTTAATTTGTAAATTCGTGATTTAATGTCGCCATCTGTCAAGCGAAACAAATCAGAACAGACCGCCAATCGTGATATTCACACCTCGTTAGGCAAACAGATCAGCTGGCCACAGACTTACCTGTTCGAGCTATCAATAGCACTTTACGTTGATTGACTGACCAAGGGACCGTGACTTCAGTTCGAGAGTTCGACTTTGTCGCAGTTCGAGTTTTAGGTAGAAAATTATATGATTTATATAGGGAAATTTGTCGGGACCACAGGACGAGTTCGAGTTTTCCGGAGTGTTCGACAGAGACCGGTTCGAGAGATCGATCTTCCACTGTATGTGAAAATAACATATTTTGATCCTATTTTCCACGTTTTGATCCCCACGAATTGCATAGCCCCGGGGGCGTTTATTAGAATAAATACCGTATGTTTCCTAGATCAAATTGTATCAGAATGTTTATGTTTGTTATGGTAACCGTGATGTCTTGCAGTACAACAACATGGACCCAATGGAGAGGTACGATAAAGTGGAGGAGGCCCTCGTAAACAACAAGACCAGGTATGTTCGTCTGTCCGTCTGTCTGCAGAGCTCCAGATATGTTTTGTATCTAAAGAGTAGTATACCCCCATATTTCAAATTTAATGCGCATTTTACTTTTACAAATGTATTATTGATTTTCTTCCTTATTAAATAGATAAACTCAATTTATCTATGGTGTGACAAAAGTCAGAGCTCCAGATAAGGTGCGTTTTGGCATATTTTACGCACTTACTTTAGAAGAATACTCACTGATTATCAAAAGTGGGAGTACAAAATACTCACACCAATGTGAAAATACACATTTATTTTCAAATTGAGTAGTGAAAGTACTGTAATAAAGTTGAAATTTACTTTAAATAATTGAGCTGCCAAAATAAGTGAATGTTAAAGTGTGTTTTATATGTTTTCATCATTTGTTCCCTATTTAATAAGGAAGAAAATCATTGAATAATACATTTGTAAAAGTAAAATACATTAAATTTGAAATCTGGGGATATAATGTTCTTTGAATGCAAAACTTATCTACAGCTCTGTGTATTGCTTCATTTAAGGGTCACAATTTGCTCTCTGGCATTGAATACCCATGAACCAAGCCTGGGTTCACCTGGGTAGAACCAGCTGATAGCGCGTCAAATACAATTGGGCCGCGTCATGCGAAAACCGGGCTTAATGACAAAAAATTCATTTTTCACTTTTTTGCATATTCTGAATACCGCATCTTTTAAAAGTCATATACCACAAAAAATATCAATGTATCTCAATTATTTTTCATGTTACATGTATTTTTGTAACACGTGGTAGAAGCGCAAACGACGTTTTAGCTCAATGACGTCGCAATTATTAACGGGCGACTTCAACGTCAATAAGAACGTTTAAGCGTAATGGAGTAGTAAACTAATAGGCCTGCCATGTAGGTTGATTTTAAGTAGTGTATGTATAATTGTATACTATTAGTGAATAATTGACAAACGACACGTAACCTTGGGCAAAGTCAACATTATCTTGTGTGTACTTTTTGCACAACTACGAACGCCGAAAATATATGAGCCGCGCCGTGTGAAACCCGGGCTTAATGACAACATTTTCAGTTTTAGGCCAAGACAAAGTATGAAAATAATGTTTATGGCTCGTGTTGCAGTTGCTAATGTAACGTTATGTTTTGGATTGCGGCCGAAGTAACGTAATTTCGTATGAATAATTTTCAAATAAGGCAGAGTGAGGCGTTTCCCTGTTGTTTGCTGCTGTCTGAAATATTTTGGGGAATAATAGCGACATCATTTAACATTTCGTATGCGACAAAATATTTTAAAGTAGACAGTAGGCCGCTTATAACATTAACTTTGTGACAAAACACGATACCGGGCAGATTTGGTAGCGTGATACCTTATAATTGTCGCCGTGTGTCTTTCTTGAGGATCACATTACCATCGCCTGATCTACATTATTATGCAGTCAAGTGATAAACTGATGATTTGATACTACACAAGCAATTTCGACTACAAAAGCAAGTTTATGACCATCACATTTCCAATTAATGTGTTGATGCATTTATTTTAAATTCAATACAAACCCCGGATATTTATGTCATTATATAGCTGCGTGTCTACCTCCATTTATGATAAAATGAGTGGCATTAAATGGCATATCATTCGCTAAGTACTGGATATAATTGTTCAAAAGTCTCAATTTACCAAGATAATAGATGGTAATATCATTGGCATACACTAGGTTGTTCTTATTTAAGATTATTTAGGAATCAAAGTGCAGTGTAAGCGAAGACTTCGCTGATATGTAGCCAGTTACATTACGAGTTCACCATTTTTAATTCATAAGGACAACCGACGAAAAAGAGTAAAAATGTCAAAAAAACGACAGTTAGGCGACAATGTACAGCGCCTAAAGCATTTCTAAGTCATTGATGCTGCGAGGAATTCGTGCAAGTATCCTTGCTATAATATTTTGTCACGACACCATGGCCATAACGTCAAACATGTATTCACGTTCAATGACGTCACAAGTACGTGACGTCAAGTCATGACGTCATAATATGTGTACCGAGGTACAAGGTATCGCGTCTCATATTAGTGAAAGTTTCAGTAAGTTATCATTTTCCGTTTTCTGTTCACACTTAATGTTAACTGCATGACACCAGTAAACGTAAATGGGAGGGCAAACTGTGAACTTTTACTGCGACACTAGACAATTTGAAACGTCGTTTTTCCAACGTCGTTTACCGCTTTTCATGACGTTGTCATTAAGCCCGGTTTTCGTATGGCGCGGCCCAATTGTATTTCACAAACTCCAGTGCCGGGATCGGGACTCAAACCCAGGCTGCCGGAGTATGTCGAAGGTCGTAATGTTTCCGCTACAATTCCACTCCCATTTTGTCCAATGAAGTGAGCCACGGTCGTATGTTGCAGGTTTTCGTGCGGCCCGGAGGTGAAGAAGAGACACGCCCAGTGGGGTCTTCGTGTCCGAGTGCCCCCGCCCCGAACCAAGATTGACCTTCCATTCAGTGGCAAGGTCACGACCAACATCATGAAAACACACAAGATCACAGGGCGAAGGTCAAAGGTCTTCGTGCCCATGGTATGGTACGTATTATGTTGCTAATGAATAAAGTCTGTCTGGAGTTTTGAGGTCAATGAATGATGTCAATTTCGAGTTTGGAGGTCAATGTATGAAGTCAATTTGTGTTTGAAGGTCGATGGATGGAAGTCAATCTGTGTTTGAAGGTCAATGGATGAAGTCAATCCGAGTTTGAAGGTCAATGTATGAAGTCAATCTGAGTTTGAAGGTCAATGGGTGGAAGTCGGTCTGAGTTTGAAGGTGAATGGGTGAAGTCAATCTGAGTTTGGAGGTCAATGGATAAAGTCAATCTGAGTTTGAAGGTCAATGGGTGAAGTCAGTCTTGAGTTTGAAGGTCAATGGATGAAGTCAACTTGAGTTTGAAGGTCAATGGATAAAGTCCCATCAGAGTTTGAAGGTCAATGGATAAAGTCCCATCAGAGTTTGAAGGTCAATGGATGGTCAATGGATAAAGTCCCATCAGAGTTTGAAGGTCAATGGATGAAGTCCCATCAGAGTTTGAAGGTCAATGGATGAAGTCCCATCAAAGTTTGAAGGTCAATGGATGAAGTCCCATCAGAGTTTGAAAATAACTGGATGAAACTGTTTCACTTTGAAGGTCAATGGATAAAACTTAACGTTGCGGAAAATGTCTTATATTTTCAATTTCCTTTCATAGTATGTATGCTGTCACCGGTATATCAATCAGTTTTGCTGATTTCTTGTTCCATGGAGTTAACTGCCCTTCTTTACTGATTATGCCTCGACGGGTGTATATTGTGGCCTGTGACCGTTTTGTTATGTATTTCAGTAAGCCTCCCTCGAAACTGCAGCGTAGTCTAGTTCACCAAAGTGCCACTATACAGCAGAATGGCGATATACAGCAGAAACCCAGGGATAGTCTCGAGCTCAACGTAGAACAGGTAAATATAACCTATACAATAAAGTTATTTACCCCCTTTTATCTGCGGATCTAGGCAAATATTTTTAAATGTGAATGGAGAAATGGGGCTTATGTGTTGACCATTGTGGATCCAGATCAGCCTGTGCATCAGAATTGATTTGTTTGTGCGACCAGTGTAGATCCAGATCAGCCTGTGCATCAGGATTGATTTGTTTATGCGACCAGTGTAGATCCAGATCAGCCTGTGCATCCGCACAGTCTGATCAGGATCTGCACTGTTCGCCTTTCCATCAGTGAAACGACTGTCGTGCTTCTAACGAGCAATATAGATCGTCATCAGTCTACATGAGTGTGCTATTTGATCAGGATCTACACAGGTAACAAGTCCCATAAGCCCCATTTCCAGGGTTCCCACTGGTCCTTAAATTCCTGGAAAGTCATGGAATTTGGAAAAATGGATTCCAGGCCTGGAAAGTCATGGAATTTTCCTCTTTTTCTGAAAAGGTCTTTGAAAGTCATGGAATTTGGATTCCAGTCCAATTATTGGTGTTGTTGAGCAATGTTCAGTGCAATTTCGTGATTTCGAGCCAAACGATTTGATGCGGTAACACTGGCACCAAATCGGGATTTTGTAAATTCAGAACAGAAGTACTACATGAAACGGTGTCGAGCCTGGAATACACTTGTGTTGGGGAGAGAAGTAACTTCTCTCCCCAACACAAGTGTATTCCAGGCTCGACACCGTTTCATCAGCATCATCCACGCAAATATGGGTCCTTGAATTTCGAAAACAGGTCCTTGAAAGTCATTGAAAAGTCATGGAATTTGGTCTTCCCATAAGAGTGGGAACCCTGCATTTCTCCAATCACAGCCATATGATACCTGTCATGTGATGATGTTGTACTTAAGTATATGAGCGATATTTCATGAAACATATTTACAAAATTTAAGATAGTTTCCGTCAATGACATCGAAAGTGGACAAACTTTTCATAGCAAATGCGGAATTTTATTCATCTTGTGATGTCATTTATGGGGAAATATCACAGTTTCTATAAATATATTTCATGAAAGATCGCACATGTTCTTGGGTATAAAATCATATGGCGTGTCTCATTTGAGACACGCCATGTGATTGTATACCTTAGAACATGTGCAATTTGAGACATGCCATGCGATTCTGTACCTTTAAAGAACATGTGCGATTTTTCGTGAAAATTATTTACAAAATTTACAATGTATTTGCGTAATTGACGTTGTAGGTTGACAAACTTGTCATAGCAAATGCGGAATTCTAGCATATTTTCTGTAAATATATTTTCATGAAAAATTGCATGGTGTGTCTCATATATATATATATTACAGGCAGCAGCTGACCATATAGGCAGCCCCACTCAGGAATCACCGATGATCTCTAGTCCTGCGATGCTCAAACAGTCTCCAGTGAAAACCTTCATCCTCGACAGACTTATACCTGCACCGGGGAACTATGAACCCCAAAACAGTGCGTTTCTCACGGAAATGGAGCAGATAGAGAGACAATTTGACTTGCAGCAGAAAGTGCGGTTCTGGAACTTCTTTTACAGTTTGCCAAAGAAGGAGCCAGTTGTAGCGTCTACCTCGGGCGGTGGGGACGATGAGGCGGTGTCGACGACGGCCGATAGTCCGCCCGTCCTACAACGAGTGGAGCCTGTCACTCCGTCCAGCGGCGAGTCCCCACCCATGCCGCAGATTGATAGTACCAAGAAACGTGGCGCCGCGAAACCAGACAGTATAAACGTCGAATCCCCGGATCAAACGCCAAAAACCGGTTTAACCGATGAAAACGGAAACGGAAACCGGCGATCTAGTCGAAAGAAGACCACGGTACAAGGTCAGTCGAGCAGCAGCAGCTTGAGTAGCGAGACTTCAAGTAAGAACAGTTCGAATAGAGACAGTTTGCTGCCAGACTGCAGTCTACCGTTGAGAAAGTGGAAGAGTGTTACACAGAACTATTTTGGAGCCTTCGATAGACTGTGCTACGGGAAAGGGATGCATCTGGTTGCGAAGCGGTGTAACCAGTCCGGGACAGATTATCTGTTGGTGTGGGACAGTCTAGGCTTTGATAAAGACGAAATATAGAGCGGCATCTTGTAAACGGGCACCATTTGACACAAGCCATTTTATTATGTACCTAAGGGCGATTCCAGAATTGATGATGTGGGGGGAGTGGAAGGCAATTGAATTTTTTACCCACTTCCCCTTAATTCCTGTCATCGCCCAAGGAGATGCGTGATTTTTCATAAAAACGTATTTACAGAAACTTGATATTAAAATTTTCGATAACTTTCAAATGCATTTGCTCTCAACATTTTTCCAACTTTCGACTTCATTTACAGAAAATATTATAATATGTGTAACTATTTTTTCTTAACATATCATACATATTCTTAGGTACAAACTCACATGGCTAGTCTCAATTGGGCAGCAGCAGGCCGTTTCACTAAACTTTGTACGACTAAAATGTTCGTAAGTACAAATTTAGGATCGTGTGGAAATTTCAATTGATGGATTTACATTTATTGAGCATAGGCTGCATATGCAGCCTATGCTCCATAAATGTAAATCCAGTAATTGTTTATTAGAAAACATTGCTAATGTGATATTTACAGACTATCAAAATTTTGCACTTACAAACATTTTAGTGGTACGAAGTTTAGTGAAACGGCCCCCAGGAATGCGAATGACACAATACTATAGATGTTTGCAGGGCTTGGTCTGGTCCACTTGCAGTCTTGCAATAAGATTAATATCTAATCATTTTGTGTTTAACCTACTTTGCGGAATGAATGGCAAACCGGTAGGCCCTGATCAGACTGCTCATCCGACTGAACGGCAAACAGTGTAGGCCCTGATCAAGCTGCGCATCCGACTGAACGGAAAACAGCATAGGCCCTTTTTTGCACTGCTCATGCGGCTGAACGGCAAACAGCGTAGGCTCTGATCAGACTACATCCATCTGAATGGCAAACAGCATAGGCCCTTTTTTGCATTGCTGATGTGGTTGAACGGCGAACAGTGTAGGCCCTGATCAGACTGAGTATCCGACGGAATGGCAAACAGCATAGGCCCTTTTTTGCACTGCTGATGTGGTTGAACGGCAAACATGTAGGTCCCTGATCAGACTGAGTATCCGACGGAATGGCAAACAGCATAGGCCCTTTTTTGCACTGCTGATGTGGTTGAACGGCAAACAGTGTAGGCTCTGATCAGACTGAGCATCCGACGGAACGACAAACAGCATGGGCCCTTTTTTGCACTGCTGATGTGGTTGAACGGCGAACAGTGTAGACCCTGATCAGACTGAGCATCCGACGGAACGGCAAACAGCATAGGCCCTTTTTTGCACTGCTGATGTGGTTGAACGGCGAACAGTGTAGGCCCTGATCAGACTGAGCATCCGACGGAACGACAAACAGCATAGGCCGTTTTTTGCACTGCTGATGTGGTTGAACGGAAAGCAGTGTAGGCCCTGATCAGACTGAGCATCGACCAAACAGCATAGGCCCTGATCAGTAGCCTATTTCACCAACATTGCAAAGTATACTTATCTAGCAAAGTATACTTTGAGGGAGACATTTTCAATTTAATGATAAATTTATTTATGTTTATTATACTGAATTTATTACATTATCACAGCCATTTTGGCTGTGATAATGTAATACATTCAGTATAATAATTCTGCATACTTTTAATAATCAAATATATGCAGTCGTTTGTTCTATATGACATAATGCATTTCGGGAAAAATAAATGATTACTCCCTCAAAGTATACTTTGCAATGTTGGTGAAATAGGCTACAGGCCCTGACCAGACTGCGCATCTAATTGAACAAAAAACGTAGACTTTGAACACACAGGCTGATCTGGGTCTACTGGTCACAAAAGCTGTACACCCCATTTCTCTTGTGAATCGCATTTGATTTGAGTGTGGATGGGCACAGCTGATAGAAAGGCCTTTAGGGCATGCGTAGATCCTGATCAGCATTGTACTCTTGGAGACAATAGACTTATCAAAAAGTTACTGTGGGACAAACAATGTTACTGTCTGTTTCACGAAAGCTGCCCAAATTTTACGGCCATATAAACAATTCAAAAACAATATTATTTTTGATAATATTAAATTAAAGGAAAATTTAAGAATGATAAATATTGATTTTATTACAAAAAAATTATTTCTCTGTGGGAATTTAACATGGGGGAAAAAGTGGTAAGGAAGTGTGGGAGGAGTCGAAGAACGAAAAATTTTGGAAACCTGACTAGATAGGGATTTAAAACCTGGGGAAATGTTTTTTTCGCAATAAAATCAATATTTGACCAAATTTCACGAAATAAAAAGAAGGCTCATTCTTAATTTTTCCTTTAATTTAATATTATCAAAAGAAATCTTGTTTTTTAATTGTTTACATAGCCGTAAAATTTGGGCAGCTTTCGTGAAACAGACAGTAGATTGACCGACTGGCAACCACCTGTAGTCTATTTCACCAACATTGCTAAGCATACTTATCTAGCTAAGTATACTTTGAGGGAGTAATCATTTATTTTTCCTGAAATGCCCCGTGCAGGCACCGGGGCGGGATCAACTGATCCTGAGAATAGTGCTGCAGTAGCCATTGCTTGTCGTAAAAGGCGACTAAACTGGCTTAACGATTGGGTTCATACTTTCCAGAACCCACTATACCGGATTTGGCCCTCATGTACATTTTTGGCTTTCTTGTATGTGAGAGTTGAGTCAGGCTATGCCCCATATATAAAAGTAAGATTAGCGCTAATCCTATTACTTTTAGGGGCTGGGATAAATGATGCTGGTGTGGCGAGGGCCTGGCACCAGATCAGGTTGTTCTAATTTCAGGACTGAATATATATTTTGATTGTAAATATTGAGTTCTGAAGTTGGGATTTACCCCCCTCGGACAGGTGGATACGGGACACGACCCCGTTGACCCGTCTGCGTGTAGACTCCCTGAGGCTTGTACCTCTATGTCAGAAAAGCGGACGTTAAACCCTATTCACACTCACTCACTCACTTTTCCTGAAATGCATTATTATGCCACCGGGTTTCGAAGAAACGGGTGGCATATAGTGTTTGGACCGTCCGTCCGTCCGTCCGTCCGGGCAGACATTCGGGTACTTATGTGGCTAGCCCCACAGGGTTATGGACTTGTTAAAGGATAGGGTTGGTTACAATTAGCCACCTAAAACATCGTTTTATGTGGCTAAGAATGGTTTTATGTGGCTAATATTTAACATGCGATAAGCCACATAGTTACCTGAAAGTAAAGACGTCCGTCCGTCCGTCCGTCCGTCCGTCCGTCCGTCTGTACATCTGTCCGTCTGTCCGTCCGCCACACTTTTCGGTTAACCAATTTGTCACAGTTTCTCAAATATGCTGCAGGTGGCATCCGCGTTCGACAGACGCATTTCTTGTTTCATATAGAACTAACGACTGCATATATTTGATGATTACAAGTGTGCAGAATTATTATACTGAATTTATTACATTATCACAATGTAATAAATTCACTATATAAATAAAAAATAATAAATTTATCCTAAGATTTAAAATTTCTCCCTCAAAGTATACGTTGCTAGAAAAGTATACTTTGCAATGTTGGTGAAATAGGCTACTGATAAGACAGTAAGTATGCTGGGGCCTTACACTGATCAAACAAGATGTAAGGTACTTTTTGTCAGCCAGGTGTATTCCCCTCTGTATATGGTTGGGAGGGGGGGGGGGGGGTGGTTGTAGTTAGTTCTCTGCCTTTGAATTTATTTATAGAAGAAATTTGGTCCAAGTTGTATAATTTAGGGCCTGAATGCTTGTAGCAAGGAAGGGTGAATGTAGCAGGAATTGTAAAAAGGAATTATTCTAGTGTTTTTGACGAGTGTTGATCCAGATCATCCCATATATCTACGTAATCTGATCCAGGACTACATTATTTGCCAGATTAACATTTTCACAGTTATTTAGCTTATTGCAATCAGTGTAGACCGAGATCAGACTGCACATATGTGCAGTCTGATCTGGGTCTACTCTGTTCGCAAAACTATTTTCTTGTGGTTCTCGGTAGGAAATAAATGCTGAAATACAGCATAGGACCAGATATCTATAAATAGATTTGCAAAGGGAGATAACTATTATTCAATTATTGGACTTCAATACCGGAGGTTGTTAACCCTTTCCCTGATAGAGACGACTTTTCACGCCTCTGCAGAAGATGTCTTTTGAAAACATTGTGGGAAAAGGAGAAATTGCTTGTAACAAGCAATTTCTCCTTTTCCTACAATATTTTCTACTCTATCAGATAATTTAGCCATCATTTGACCCAGCATTTGATTCTTTTATTCAGATGTTTTGGATTTGGATGAGTCGAAATATCGCAAAACAGGGAAAGGGTTAATTCGATCCTGAAAAATACTTACATAGTATTTCCTTTAGTCTGTCGGATGAAACTTTAAACTGTGGTGCCACCTCTATATGGCCTTGGCTGTAGCTGGGACGTTAAACCCATTCACTTTCACTGTAAATCCCCATTTAATTGGTCGGAGCGAGGTCTGCAAACTCTATGGTTAATGGTTACGGCGAGCGCCTCGGCAGGCTCAATATGCAGACTGTGGCAATATCAGGTTTCATGTTTGGTCAGGTATTTTTATACCCACTTTTTTTTTTTTAAATGGGTATATTTTTTTCGTCACGTGTTTACGCATGTAAGTCCATCTGTCAAATTTCTTTTTACCTGTAATATTTAGGGACTTGAAACTTGGTATGTGCCTTCCTTATGGTGTGTGATGCGCAAGATGTGTAGATGTGATTTTTGATTCAACTTACAGGTAGATTATCGATTCTGCTCTAGTTTATATTTTTTCTGAAGAAAGAAATCCCGGCTATTTGATTGATGAACGGCTGGATTTGACGGCTGCAACAGTGTCCAGTGTTCAGTTGCTACTATTAGTATATTTGTAAGTCTACTTTTCAGGAAATATTTTTAGTTTCAAATAACCGATTTTAACCAAATCTTGTATGGCTTTCACTCCTGGGCAAGAATTTGTTTTTCACATTTGTGTCTGACTGGAGAAATGGTGCTTTAATATGGGTTTTGTGACGACTGTAGATCCAGACCAGCATGTGCATCCGCACAGGATCTGCACTGTTCGCAATTTCATTAAAAGAACGCATGTCATGCTTCTGACAAGTAATATAAATCATTAGAAGGCTACGAGGGTGTGCTATTTGATCAGGAGCTACACTAGTCACAAATCCCATAAGCTACATTTCTCCAGTCACAGCCACATTTGTGGGCCCTTAACATTTTCAGTTTAAATTCTGAAAAGAGTTCACTTTCAAGCGATATTTCTGTTTCCACTAACAGATTTTAACCCAAGTCGTGTAAAACCCTTTCGCCCCTAAACTGGAATGGATTTTGATATGTTAATTTTGCAACCAATCCAATCGTCACAGCATGCTTTTCAGACTAGTCCATTTATAAAAAGGGGGTGTTTTTGCTCTCAAAAATATGAAAATTACTTGCAAGTGCAGATCCTGATGAGACGGCTTGTTACGAGCCGGCTCGTCTGGATCTGCACTGTTTGCAAACTCCGCTATAGTGGGCTTTCGGGTTCAAAGGGTTAACTGGATCATAATACAGCTGCTTTTACAATTCTGCGCAATCTGTTTTTAGCCAGTTTTTTTTTTTGGAAAAAAATCCAGGCTATTGGATTGGCGAAAGCCGGGCGGGCGGACGGCGTCCACAATCAATGTTAAGTTTTCGTGTTTGAGTCCATTTCTTTGTTACTGTACCACATAGGACCAACAAACTTTCACAGCTTCATAACCAAGGGGTGCCCACCACATATCACTATCCGTTTTCGTGTTTGAGTCCATTTCTTTGTTACTGTACCACATAGGACCAACAAACTTTCACAGCTTCATAACCAAGGGGTGCCCACCACATATCACTATCCAACATGTTACCTTTTTAGCCAGGTTTTTTGAAAAAAAATCCAGGCTATTGGATTGGCGAAAGCCGGGCGGGCGGGCGGTCGGGCGGCGTCCACAATCAATGTTAAGTTTTCGTGTTTCGAGTCCATTTCTTTGTTTCTGTACCACCTAGGACCACCAAACTTTCATAGCTTCATAATCAAGGGGTGCCCACCACATATCACTATCCAACATGTTACTTTTTTTTTTAACTTGACCCATTTTTTCCGCGCAGTTGACTTAGCCATTTTCAATGTTAAGTTTTCGCGTTTACAATGTTAAGTTTTCGTGTTTAAGTCCATTTCTTTGGTACTGTACCACCTAGGACCACCAAACTTTCACAGCTTCATAATCAAGGGGTGCCCACCACATATCACTATCCAACATGTTACTTTTTTTTTAACTTCACCCATTTTTTCCGCACAGTCGACTTAGCCATTTTCAATGTTAAGTTTTCGCGTTTACAATGTTAAGTTTTTGTGTTTAAGTCCATTTCTTTGGTACTGTACCATTTTTTTTACCTTCACCTATTATTTCTACGTAATTGACTTAGCCATTTTCAACGTTAGCTTTTTAACGTCTGGTTAAAGTTTTTTGGTTAAAAGTTTTTCGTTATACTATATCTCTGCAACTGCTTCGCACCATTACCTTGAAAATTCACATGGGTGTTTATCATCATCCATATTTTCATTCTAACCCCCAACCGTGCGGCCCCTGTGCCCAATGTCAAGGTCAAATTACTTTGAATTTTGTTGTTAAAGTTTTTTCGTGTACTATATCTCTGCAACTGCTTCATCCATTACCTTGATACTTCACATGGGTGTTTATCATCATTGTCCCACCCGCTTGCGGAAAGCGCGATATCGTCGGTATTTTGGCATATGTCCGTCCGTCCGTCTGTCCGTCCGTATGTACGTCAGTGTGTCCGGTTAAAGTATTTTTTTCGTGAAAGTTTTTCCATCTGCTATATCTATTTTTTTAGTTTCCATGCCTCGCCCCAAGGCGCGACATGCAGGTCACGGCCATCTAGTCTACAAAAAGTGGGTATAATTATGTTATCCAAGTGTCTATGCTTGGAAAAAAGTGTCTATGCTTGGAAACCTGGCCTTCGTGGCTTTGCCTCGTTTCTTTGTTTTGAACTTGACCAATTTTTTCCGCGCAGTGAACTTTTCACGTTTACAATGTTAAGTTTTCGTGTTTAAGTCCATTTCTTTGGTACTGTACCACCTAGGACCACCAAACTTTCACAGCTTCATAACCAAGGGGTGCCCACCACATACAACTTGACTTTCCTTCACCTATTATTTCTACGTAATTGACTTAGCCATTTTCAACGTTAACTTTTTAACGTACGTCTGGTTAAAGTTTTTTGTTATACTATATCTCTGCAACTGCTTCGCCCATTACCTTGAAACTTCACATGGGTGTTTATCATCATCCATATTTTCATTCTACCCCCCAACCGTGCGGCCCCTGTGCCCAATGTCAAGGTCAAATTACTTTGATTTTTTTGTTAAAGTTTTTTCCTGTACTATATCTCTGCAACTGCTTCACCCATTACCTTGATACTTCACATGGGTGTTTATCATCATTGTCGCGCCCGCTTGCGGAAAGCGCAATATAGTCGGCATTTTGGCATATGTCCGTCCGAGCAACCAAGGGTGTACAAGGGGCCATGGGGCGGAGCCTAACACAAAAGAATCCTTTGATTTATTCCGTATGGCCCCTTATTCTATTGTTATACAAGGGGCCATCTCTTTGATCTAGAACAATGGAAATGGCCCCTTATTCATTATTGGTGGGCCGACCGTCCGTGTGTCCGGTTAAAGTTTTTTGGTTAATGTTTTTCCATGTAATATATTTCTTTTTTTAGTGTCCATGCCTCGCCCCAAGGCGCGACATGCAGGCCACGGCCATCTAGTCTACAAAAAGTGGGTATAATTATGTTATCCAAATGTCTATGCTTGGAAAAAACCTGGCCTTCGTGGCTTTGCCTCGTTTCTTGTTCTGTTACGAGATAACTTTGTCATTTTCAATTTCTTTGTGCAAGTCGATTTATCACTCATTGCAACAACTACAACCAACAAACTTGGACATCATCGTCTGCTAATGGTGTACACCAACAAAACTTCACAGACCTATTTCTGTTTCAATGAATAGTAACTTAAGTTTTTGTGTTTAAGTCCATTTGTCACTGACTGTAACAGCTACAACCACCAGCTCATCAGTTGTGTACACCAGAAACTCCAGTACGACATGTGATTTGACATTGACGTACTCTTTATTCATCAATTACTTAGTCATTTTCAATCTTAAAGGTACAGGCCCACTCAGTAAGCACAACATGTTCTTTATAGGAAGTGTATAATTGTGTCACTATTCCACTAGTTCTAAACATTACAAGTGCCTGAAAAACAGATATAATCATTTATTAATATTTATTTTACCGATAGTGACGCGCTTTGGTATCGGACTATTTTCATATGCAAATGAGGCATGATATTTTTTACTTATTTATGCTAATGAAATGCGTCACCTGAAAAAATAATATTTTCGACAGATTATAAAGTATGATCATTGCACATCAAAAAATAAATACAGAGAATAAATAGTAATGTCCGTTAACATTTTAAGGAAACACGGTTATCGCCCCTGATATCAGTGTGAACATTTTCGTCTAAAATAAAATGTATAATAATGCCAATCAATACGTGTGGTAATGATAGCCGCAATAGCTCAGTGGTAGAGCATCGGACTACGGATCAAAAGGTCCCGAGTTCCAATCCCGACACTGGCCGATTCGGCGTGTCCTTGGGCAAGACACCTTCGTGCTAGCCTAGTGGGACTTAAATAGTCGGTCCCGACATGCAAGGTCATCGAGCCAGTGCCGTCGTTAAATCAAAGCATTTACAAAATTTAATTTGTGGTAATGGTGAATGAATGTTTATTTTGCCAGAAAATGTCCTACGTACAGAATATACAAAAGTATCGGTATTATAACCTACTGCGTGGGCATGTACCTTTAAGTTTCTGTCCACATCTCACTGACAAACATGTCCACACCATCGGCTAGCAGTGTACATCAGTAACTTCAGTATAACATATGAGCTAATTTCACGTTGACCCACTTTTTCCGCATCAATCACTGAGTATGCTATTTTCGTGTTTAAAGGGTTCGCACAGATTTGAAACATTCTTTTATTCTCGTGTGATAAATGAAAAGTACTTATTCCATGAAAATCGGATTGAAATTCATTTTTGGTAAGTGAAAAGAGCTTAATAAGTAGCCTTCGTGCTTTAATAATAAAAAGCACTTGAATTTTGATAAAAAAAACATCAAAAGTTTATCGCTAAAATTCTGTAAAATATTGTCTGGGCAATTCCAGAATTAATCGTGGAGGGTGGACGGCACTTTTCTTCAAACCCCACCACCCATTAATGACAATTTTCGTTGACCCCCAGCAACCATCAATTTAAAATATTACCGAACCCCACCACCCATCATTTAGAAAGAAGAAAAACCCACCCCGTCAATAATAATAATAATAATAATAATAAAAAAAAACCCAGCTCCACCACCCATCCATAAAAAAAGAATATGTCAACCGCACCACCCACCAATAAAAATTACTGACCCACCTTTATAAACGAACGAAAGTAATGCCCATAATGAGCGACCATACGTACTTAGAATAACAGCTGACGTAACGCGCGGTAAACTGAAATGGCCTACGTGACAATTGACATTTACGTTCAAACAAGGTTTTCACGGTGTGTAATCGATCGTATTTCCTCGCCAACATATGAAACCCGACTCGACAAACACAAATTAAGATGTTGATTTCTGAATTTGTCAATTGTTTGCACGGTCTAAGAAATCAAACAAATGTGAAAACAATTTTGTTTTTACAAAATATTAGACTCGTCTAAGAAGACTATTCTTATGTGTTGCCAAAACATATTTTATTAAGTCATCGGACAAATGTGAAAAGAAAACCTGAATATATTGGTATTTTGACAAAATATGAGAATCGTCTTACTTAGGAAACGATTCTCATGTGCTGCCAAATCTTGCTTTTATCAAGAAATCAAACAAATGTGAAACTGCACAAGCTAATGCGTCAATTCGATGACGTGAGCGACTTCATAGCGTGGTTTTGGTATATCCGTTTCCGCCGAGTTCTAAAGGTCAGTCACACTTTGCTGGTGAAAATGGATTACTGACTGATGATTGTAAACACCATCAGGTGTGCAGCTAGACCGAAAATGATATGTCGCAAATGTGCTAGTTGTGGATGGGTGGGTACGGCGGTAAATTTTTTTTATGTTACAATCTCGCGTATTTGCGATCTCGATCTCGCCTTCCGCTTTTGGAAATACGATTTGCCCATGCATGTATAGACAGTATGCGTGTTGGATTTGCGTTCTACATGTACGTACGCACATATTTATAAAAGCATGCTTGTTCGAATTGCGTTCTACGTACGTACATGCATGTAATGTATGCGGAAAACTACTCGATTTCACCCGATATTTAGTACAATAAATAGTATTAATAGGAACCTGCCAATCTCTGTATTCTATGTCTCTGACTCACAATTTCCCGTGTCTATTTTTTCGCTCGAGTGGACAAAAACGCACGGGACGTGACGTATGGTAATTACCGATACCACCATTAATGTTTTGCAGTTTTACACTGCGAACCCACAATTAAATAATTGCCGTGTTTCACTCGATCCCATAATTAAATAATTGCCGGTTTTCACTGGAGCCCATAATTAAATTACTGTTATTCACTGGCCCCCACCATGCATCAATTAGAATTTCCTGTGGACCCACCCACCCACACATTTTAATTTCATGCAGACCCCACCACCCATCAATAAATAATTTGGGTGCCGCCCCCCACGTTTAATTTTGGAATCACCCTCACTCGTCAATCTTGTTCGATGGTCATGTGTAAATTGTGGACCGTTGTTCGGTATCGGCAACTAATATTAAATTATGCTCTTTGACAATATGGCAAAGTGTATTCAATTGTACCTCGATAAGCCGCTATAACTTAGTATAAGTGGGTGAAAGAAGCGGCCAATAAGCACATGCGGTAAATACATGTACATATATGTACATGTGACGAGCACAATTATAATCAATATTTGAGTGACATGTAACATGTCACTCAAATATTGATTATAATTGTGCTTGAACAAAATAATTGTACTTGAAAAGTGCTGGAAAAGTGTTTGAATTGTATCATGTCCTGTATGTATGTACCCTGGATTAAGTCTGCGATAAGATAACCCGGCCTTTGTGACTTTGCTTCGTTACTTGTTGGTTATTTGCCCACAAAAGTTCACGTTGTCATGACTCGCTTTAAACATCTCGTCTCGTCAACACAGATCAAATGATTAATGACATTTCGTGGAGAAGTGAGGAAAATAAAGGAAATGTTTACAAACCCCCAGATTGGTATACCATCCACGGATTCCGCTGGGGAAAATAAAAAAATCGCCACTTCAAAAAAAATAAAACAATTGGCGATAACAAATTACAATTTTCGAGAAAAAAAATGGATTTTTTTTTCGAAAATTGTAATTTTTTATCGCCAATTGTTTATTTTTATCGCCAATTGCGAAAGTGACGATCGCCAGCCGATCGCCCTGCCATGATTAGAGTTACAAATAGCTGTATGTACATAAATATCATTTTCACATATAACTGGTATACCATTATAACAAATTCACGTTAAACATTAAATCAATTATGTTTTTACATTATATCGTTGTTTGTTGTTCTGGCTGGCACAGGATTTTGCCCGGTGCTGTGTCGTGGTGGTTGGTTGGCAGCATATGATGGGTAATTTAACCCATTCACCCCTAAATAATTGATATGTTAGTTTTGCAACCAATGCAACCGTTACAAAATGATTTTCAGACTAGTGCATTTATGAAAAGGGGGTGCTGTTGTTCTCGAAAATATGAAAATTACTTTCAAACACTGCATATCCTGATCGTTACGAGCCGGCTCATCTGGATCTGCACTGTTTGCATAAACCGCTATAGCGGGTTTTTGGGTTGAAAAGGTTTACAATCAGGATTCAGCCTTACCAGAATCACGACCAGAGACCTGGTTTGGCCCTCAGGTACGTCTTTGGCATTCATGTATGCGAGAGTTAAATCTGGTTATACCCCTTATATGAGTAATACGATTATTTGTAATCCTATTACTTTTAGGGGAAGGGTCCAAGTGATTTTGGTATGGTATGGACCAGGTTAGTTCTAATAATTTCAGGGCTGAATATATTTTTTTTCTCAATGAAAGTATTCCGTTCTGATTTTGGAACCCCCTCCCCCATTGCAGAAGGTTAAATGCAGGATCGAACCTGTTTACCTTGACTTAAATGAACTTAACTGTTGATAGGCCGTTAAACACGAATAATCCCCCCCCCCCCCACCTAATGCAGCAAGTTGAATGCAGGATCGAACCCGTTGACCCGACCTTAAATGACCTTGGCTGTTGATAGGCTGTTAAACATCAATAAATCGAATCAACCAACCCGAGACCTGTGTTATTGAATATGTCTGAATTTATTGGGCGTACACCATGGTGCTGCACTCCGCTCCGGCGTTAAATGTTTCACGTCATAAAATACATCGGATTCCCGATGAAATGCCACCCATCACAATAGTGGAGGGGGCATTGAGTGGTACCCTTGCCCATCCCGCCCGTCACAAGGTTTAAAGTTTTTAAGAGAGCTTGTATCTTCAATAGTATTAATAGTACAGCCACCCACCATACTTGCACACTATCATGAACCAGTGATGTGCAGCACAACCCACTTGTTTGAGCTTGTATCTTCAATAGTATTTGGCCGTACATATTGTATTGTAGCGGTAGGTTCATTACGGTAGCTGGGCCCTTCCATTATAACGGTAGGTTCATTACGGTAGCTGGACCCTTCCATTATAGCGGTAGGTTCATTATGGTAGCTGGGCCCTTCCAGTTTAGCGGTAGGTTCCTTACGGTAGCTGGGCCTTTCCAGTTTAGCCGTAGGTTCCTTATGGTAGCTGGGCCCTTCCATTACAGTGGCAGGTTCATTACGGTAGCTGGGCCCTTCCATTACAGAGGCAGGTTCATTACGGTAGCTGGGCCCTTCCATTATAGCGGTAGGTTCATTACGGTAGCAGGACCCTTCCATTACAGCTGCAAGTTCATTACAGTAGCTGGGCCCTTCCATTACAGCTGCGGTAACTGGGCCCTTCCATTACAGCTGTAGGTTCATTACGGTAGCTGGGCCTTTCCATTATGGCGGTAGGTTCATTACGGTAGCAGGACCCTTCCATTACAGCTGCAAGTTCATTACAGTAGCTGGGCCCTTCCATTACAGCTGCGGTAACTGGGCCCTTCCATTACAGCTGTAGGTTCATTACGGTAGCTGGGCCTTGCCATTATGGCGTATGGCGGTAGGTTCATTACAGTAGCGTAGGTGGAGTTCTGGCGAATGAGACGGCGTAAATTAACGGTATGGGTTCCTCCTTATATGAATCACGATTTGCCTGGTTTGGCCCTCCGGTACGTTTTTTATATTTGGCTCTTTAGTTACCAGGGAGTTGAATTGCGTTATTGCCCATTATAAAAGTAGTAAGATTATAACTGATCCTACTGCTTTTGGGAGGGGCCAAGTGATTCTGGTGTGGCGAGGACCTGGCACCAGATCAGGATTATTCTGATGTCAGGGCTGAATATATAGTTTTGTTATTGTAAATATTCAGTTCTGATTTTGGGATTTTTCCCCCCATTTGTACATGTACTTGAACATGTACATGTACTTGTACAGGTAATATATGGGATTTAGTATTAAACCCATTGACCCGGCCTTAAATGACCTTAGCTGTTGATAGGCCGTTAAACCCCAACAAACAAACAAACAAACAAATCATTACGGTAGCTGGGCCCTTCCGTGATAGCGGTAGGTTCCTTACGGTAGCTGGGCCCTTCCATTATAGTGGTGGGTTCATTATGGTAGCTGGACCCTTTGATTATAGCGGTAGGTTCCTTACTGTAGCTGGACCCTTCCATTATAGCGGTAGGTTCCTTACGGTAGCTGGGCCTTTCCATTACAGCGATAGGTTCATTACTGTAGCTGGGCCCTTCCTTTATTTATAGTGGTAGGTTCATTACGGTTGCAGGGCCTTTCCATTATAGCGGTAGGTTCATTACGGTAGCTGGGCCCTTCCGTGATAGCGATAGGTTCCTTACAGTAGCTGGGTCTTTCCATTACAGTGGCAGGTTCATTATGGTAGCTGGGCCCTTTCATTATAGCGGTATGTCCCTTTCATTATAGCGGTAGATGCATTACGGTAGCTGGGCCTTTCCATTACAGCGGTAGGTTCATTACGATAGCTAGGCCCTTCCATTACATCGGTAGGTTCAATATGGTAGCTGGGCCCTTCTATGATAGCGGTAGGTTGGCGGTAGGGTTCATACGGTAGGTTCATTACGGTAGCTGGGCCCTTTCATTACAGCGGTACATGTATGTTAATTGCGGTAGCTGGGCCCTTCCTTTATAGCTGGCATTCTGAAACAAGCAACAGGTACTGACAGACCGTAGATTTAACCCATTTTTATGTGGAAATATCTTATTATTTTTTAGCTCGTGAGCTATTGTTACCGCAATGTGTCCATCGTCGTCCGTCGTCGTCCGTGAACATTTTCAAACGTCTTCTCCTCGGTAACCATTGTGCCTATAGTCACCAAACTTCATGGTCATGGTCCTTAGGTAGGGGGATTACAAAATTGTTAAAATGACGTCATTAATTAATCCAAGATGGCCGCCGTCTAAAAATAGCACAAATTCTTCAAAAATCTTCTTCTCAAGAACCGCCAAAACTTTGTAGGAATGATCGATGTACAATGTTCTTTCAAAGTTGTTAAAATGGTGACCCTGGGGTCAAAAATGGGCGTGGTCCGTAGGGTCAAATTGGTGTCAAATTTTATTTTTGACCGAATATGGTCATGTCATATATCAAATCGAAGGTATCAATCAGGCGATCACTCTGGTGCATTTTTTGTCGAAATCGGATGGTTATGTCATCCAAGATGGCCGCCGAAATGTCAAAAGGACGTTCTTTTATTAGAGATTTCAAAATTCTTCTTCACATGAACCGCTTGGTCCATGGTAGCCAAACTTAAACAAAATGGAGGTCATCGCTAATCCAAGATGGCCGCCGTCTAAAAATAGCATACATTCTTAAAAAAGCTTCTTCTCATGAACCGCTAGCCGGATTACGACGAAACTTGGTAGGAATGATCGATGTACAATGCTCTTTCAAAATTGTTAAAATGGTGACCCGGAGTCAAAAATGGGCGTGGCCCGTGGTCAAATTGGGGTCAAATTTTATTTTTGACTGAATATGGTCATGTTATATATCAAATCGAAGGTATCAACGAGGCGATCACTCTGGCGCATTTATTGTCGAAATTGGATGGTTATGTCATCCAAGATGGCCGCCGAAAGGTCAAAAGGTTGTTCTTTTATCAGAGATTTCAAAATTCTTCTTCACATGAACCGCTTGGCCCATGGTAGCCAAACTTAAAAGTTATGGTCCATGGGTGAAGCCTTTTCAGATTTGTTAAAATGGAGGTCATCACTAATCCAAGATGGACGCCGTCTGAAAATAGCATAAATTCTTTAAAAAATCTTCTTCTCATGAACCGCTGGCCGGATTTCGACGAAACTTGGTAGGAATGATCAATGTACAATGCTCTTTCAAAGTTGTTAAAATGGTGACCCTGGGGTCAAAAATGGGCGTGGCCCGTGGGGTCAAATTGGGGTCAAATTTTATTTTTGACCGAATATGGTCATGTCTATATCAAATCGAAGGTATCAAAGAGGCGATCGCTCTGGTACATTTTTTTTGTCGAAATTGGATGGTCATGTCATACAAAATGGCCGCCGAAAGGTTGTTCTTTTATTAGAGATTTCACAGTTATGGTCCATGGGTGAAGCCTTTTCAGATTTGTTAAAACGGAGGTCGTCGCTAATCCAAGATGGCCGCCGTCTAAAAATAGCACAAATTCTTAAAAGATCTTCTCATGAACCGCCAGCCGGATTTCAACGAAACTTGGTAGGAATGATCGATGTAGAATGCTCTTTCAAAGGTGTTCAAATGGTGCCCCCTAGGTCAAAAAATGGGCGTGGCCCGTGGGGTCAAATTTTATTTTTGACCGAATATGCTCATGTCATATATCAAATTGAAGGTATCGATGAGGCGATTGCTCTGGTGCAATATTTGTTTATGTCATCCATGATGGCCGCCAAAAGGTCCATTTATTCGAGATTTTGAACGTCTTTTTCTCAGGAACCACATGGCCGATGCTGGCCAAACTTCATAGTAAGTTAAGCAAACATTTTCAGATTTGGTAAAATGAGTCATCGCTTAATCCAAGATGACCGCCATCTAAAAATAGCACAATTTTTTAAAACATGAACTCAATGTCGCATTCTCCTCTGGTCAGGTGAGCGAATTATGGCCATCATGGCCCTCTTGTTTAATTTCTCACCCTAAGTGTATGTTGTTACCACTCGGTTGAACCGTCTCGTTGAGACTGTTCAACTGAGTGGTAACATCATAAACTTTTGATGAGGAATGGGAAAAATTGTTGAACAAAATATTGTTTTTTAGTGAACTTGGTATGTGTATATTTCCTTTACAATAATTTAGATTTGATTTCCGGTAAAGTGGCAAGGGCACGTGACGTCACGGGGTCAGCGGACTATGTCTGTTTTAGCTTTAAGGGATGTAGCCAGTTTGCAGTCATTTTAGTCGTTTTTACCAAATCGGGGCCGTTTTGACTCGCTCCTTTTAGGTGCTAGAATCGACGCATTATCTAGAGCAATTTAGAGCTTGCAAATATATGCTCCTGATAGCTTGGGAGGTAATTTCAATTACCAACTGGTTGACTGGTAAAACAGGGGATTGTAAACAACAATAAATGCCATATTTGTAAATGTACAACGATATCGATAGTTGATTCATTTTGATTTCCCAGTCTTACGCACGGCTCAGATGGTAGCGCGCTCGGTAAATACATTCGACCTACCTTTTGTGTGAGTTCGGGCTTCGGACAAAAATTTTTTTATTCATAATTCATTCATCGTTTTTCCCACATTGTATATGTATTACAAAGATATTGACAAAGTGTCCTTATGATGTGTGCACTGGGTGTACTGCGTCACAGACCAGACAGCCAGGTCGGGACGTACGGTGTTCACAAATAATATACTTTATATATCTATCAACGTGATACAAAACCGGGATTTAGACATTATACAATTGTCGTCTGTATTTCATAGAAACAACAGTACGAGGGAGGGAGATAGGGTTGGGGGAAACTCTTCGGGGCGTCAAATATACACATCCTCGAGGCTATTGGCCTCCTAATTGTCGGCCCATGGAAATGTTTGGCTGGCTAAACCCACACCACACCTCGTATGTCCAATATATTGATTGCGCGTATACGTTTGGTCCAGACAGACATATGGATGTAATTAAGACGATTCAAATGACATGCAATATACGTATATATCAGCCTTGAACATATGTAAACAAATGTTTCTATAATTAAGCTACATTAACTAATATTAATAAGATAAACATATTAACAACGGCAGATATGTGGGAGAATGAAGTGTGGGTAGGATTCAATAATAAAAATATACAACAATGGTGGTATCGAACCCACAACCCTCAACGAAAGATTAATTAAAAAAAACATAACTGTAACCACTACGCTACATGCATCAGACATGAAACATATGGCTTTGCCACAGGTCGATATAGGTGCACGTATGTATAACAATGTATGTATGTTCTAAAATTAGATACTGCAATCACAGGTGCATTGCTATCGATTAATATGGACTTGATCGTGCATGCATTTCCCATGGAGGGCCTGACGTATGTTGGCGTGATACACATAATATTCGAGTGCCTGTGCTCACTCGCTATTTTCTTTTTTAACAAATATGTAAAATCAAATGTGAATACTTGATTCAGAAATGCCTGAATTTTGTTGGAAAATATTTCGGGCCTATATTGGTCACATACTTGCTACATCGTCGTGCTAATGTCAGTTTTGCACTTTTTACACACCTACTTTACCTATTATGGTTCAATATGGAATCTCCTGTGACGTTTATCCTTGCCACTTTATCGGAAACCAACAGTAGTCAGTTACAGTGAGACTGTTGTATAACATACGAATGTAGGACAAACAAAACTTGGGACACAACCCCCTTCGTGTGAAAATAACCACATGGACATAACCCCCTTCGTGTGAAAATGACCACATGGAATAATCCCTTTCATGATTTTACAGGGTGGACAAAACCCCTTTCGTTGTTTTTACAAGGTGGACATAACCCCCTTCATGTTTTTACAAGGTGGACATAACCCCCTTCTCGGTTTGAACAGGGTGGACATAAACCCCTTCATCACTTTTGCAAGTTGGGCAAAAGCCCCCTCTACAATTTCTGCAATTAAAACCATTAATTTCTGGGATTAAAAAAAACATTTGTTTCAAAAAGCAAACGTCTAGAAATATATCAATGGATAAAGGATAATGACTATAATATATGTTTCGTACAAGAAGCGAATTTTACTACCAATGACAAACTTCAGATGGAGAGGAAAAGGGGTGGGGATGCTTATTTTGGTGGATAATTCAGCAATAAAGAAGGTACATGCATCTTAATAAAACCAGGTCTCTATTACGAAACTAAACAGTACGAGGATGTTATAACCGGTCGAATACAGGTCCTTAAAATATGCATTTCCGATAAAGTTTGTACACTAGTAAACATATATGGTTCAAATGAAAATAGTTTACGCTTTTACCAAGATCTAGAGACATATTTAGACTCGGTCGAACTTGAGACGCTAATAATAGGAAGTGACTTTAATATAATATTAGATCCGAATTTAGACCAAAAGAAAATGGAAGAAAATATACAAACAAAAGAACAAGAGATAAATTATTGTTAATCATCAATAAGTATGACCTAAATAATATATGGAGAATCCTCAATCCTAATGCATAGAAATTCACATGGCATTCAAATACTAAACCGCCAATATTTTGTCGCTTAGACTGTTTTCTAATATCCGAAAATCTAATTAACCGCATGACAAAAAGTAAAATCACTATAGGATTTAAATCAGATTATTCACTAGTATATATTTATTTACAAACACAGTGCAATGAAAGATGTCCGGGTTATTTTAAATTAAATAATAGTTTTCTTTTGAAAACAGAATACCAACAAATAATCAAACGTAATATAACTGAAATAGCCGAAATTAACAGTAACGCTAATCCGAACACATTATGGGAAATAATAAAAGGTACAATAAGAAACGAAACAATAAAATAAAAATATCTAACGACGGAGAAAAGGTTAATAGAAGAAATAGATAAATTAGAAGCTGAGTATTCAAATAATATGTCAGAAAATATTTTAAATGAATTAAACACTAAAAAGGACAATTTCCAAGATCTACACGAAAAGAAAGTTAGAGGGATTATGCTAAGATCAAAAGCCGAATGTATTGAGGGTGGGGAAAAGAATACCAAATATTTTGCGAATTTAGAAAGGAAAAGGGCGAAAAATAAAACTATAACTAGGTTGAAATGTAAATGGACATAGTATAACAAGCAATGACAAAATATTACACGAAGAAAAATAATATAATAAATTGTATACACAAAAGGAGATCCAAAATACACACTACAATTTCTTTGCAGATAATAACAACATAAATAAACTGTCAGAAGACAATAAACAACTGTGTGAAGGCAATCTCTCTGAATACGAATGTAGTATGTCCATAAATGAAATGAATAACAATAAAAGCCCGGTTCAGATGGTCTAACTGTTGAGTTCTATAAGATCTTTTGGAATGACATAAAACGATATTATATTCATTATTTTAACTATTCTTTAGCACATGGAACACTAAGTGAAATGCAAAAGCAGGAAATAATCACATTAATACCAACAAAAGACAGTGACTTATCAATAGTTACAAACTGGAGACCACCAATATCATTACTCAATGTAGACTACAAAATTGCATCCAAATAGAATTTTAAAAAGTATTACCATCCATAATTGATTATTAACAAACGGGATTTCTTAAGGGTAGGTACACCAATATCATTACTCAATGTAGACTACAAAATTGCATCCAAATAGAATTTAAAAAAGTATTACCATCCATAATTGATTATTAACAAACGGGATTTCTTAAGGGTAGGTACATAGGGGAAATATTAGAACACTTTATGAATCAATCGACTATTTAAACGAAACTGACACACCAGGCTCATTCTTTTTCGCAGACTTTGAAAAGGCATTTGATATTGTGGAACATCCATTTCTTTTGAAAGTTATGGACCGTTTTAATTCTGGTAGCGATATTTTGAAATGGATTAAACTGTTATATTCTGACGCAAAAAGCTGTGTTACAAACAATGGTTACTTATCAGACTTCTTTTCAATACGTAGAGGCGTGCGCCAAGGCTCTTTATTATTGCCACTGAAATATTATCTAGGGATTTTAGTATTAACAAAAAAGATATAACTGGAGTAAAAATCGGTAATATAGAATTGAAAAACACGATGTTTGCTGACGATGCAGCTTTTATGATGGATGGTACACAGACATCGTTTGAAAAGTTAATTTACATAATAGACGAATTTAGTAAAATATCAGGCCTCAAGCGAAACACAAAAGGAATCTATTGTAATGCGAGTGGGTGATTTAAAAAATACAAATGTGTCATACTGTCCCAATAAGAATTTTAAATGGACTGCAATCAGTGCAAAAACTTTAGGGATTATTTTTTTAAATGATTATACAGCTATTCATGAATATTATGCCAAAAATAATAGAGTTCGAACAATGACTTGAGAAATGGAAACAAAGTAAATTAAGTTTACTAGGAAAAATTACTGTCATTAAAACATTTGTTGCTCCAAAATTGATATACCCTTTAACAGTGTTACACGATCCTCCTGAAAATATGATTAAACAAATTAAAAATAATTTATTTAACTTTTTATGGGACAATAAGCCGGATAAAGTTAAAATAAACATCATAATTAAACAATATGAAAAGGGGGGTTTAAAAATGCTGGACATAACTTCAATAAGAGCATCTTGGGTGAAACGGATATATTATTCAACAAATATAGGTAAATGGAAATCAATTTATGAAAACAGACTTGGAAGAAATGGTGGAACATTTATTTTTTAATGTAATTTAAAACCAGAAGATGTTAAACATATCGCAGAAGAAAATATGTTTTTAAATAATATGAAAGTGTGGGTACATGTTAACTATTCCCAAAACAATGAAACAGTTTCGAAGGAAATTATTTGGAACAACTCAAATTTAAAACACCAAAATAAACAATACTTTTTAAGGATTGATATGATAAGGGCATAAAGTATATTGAACATATAAATGCTTATCGGGTAAGTAAATTACTACGATTTACTGTGTTTTCAGCAATATTCAACATAAGAAATGAAGATTTTATAAAATATCGAAGTATATTAAACAGTATTATTATGTTCATTATGGATAAAAAAGATAAAAAAAAAAAGAACATATTAACACACAGCCAAAATCGGAAGCTCCTATATATAGAGTAAGCAAAAGTAAATATGTAAATAAAATACTAATGTAATACAGACAGCTCGAAAAAATGTGGAAGAAATCAAATCTCACCAAAAATTGAAAAGCCAGTTTTCAAATGATACTCTATGTTGGCAAAAATGTACACGTTAAGTTTCTTATTGTACTATATATTCCACATTACGCAACTTCCAATACACATACTTGATGATGCGAATTATGGGGATAAATACATTACTTTATCGCTGTAATATTGTGAGTAGTAGCCTATGTGATTTTTGTTCTAGGTATGTTGAAACTATAAAACACTTATTCTGGGAATGTACTCATGTGCAACATTTTTGGTCTCGGCTAAGAATTTATCTAAATGATAAGGGTATGACACATAGTGAAGTTTCAAAACATTTCTATAGGAATAAATGATAATACACTTTTGGCACAATAATTTAATTTCATCGTTATTTTAGGAAAATATTTTATTTTCAAATGCAAATATGAAAAACGCGATATAACGTTCGAATCATTCATAAATTACTTAAAGAACAGAATTGAGATAGCGCAGGAAATAGCCACAAAAAGTGATAAGCGAGAACAGCACATTATCAAGTGGGGTAGGTTTAATGTCTAATAAGTTGCAAGCACTTCAAGACAATCAAGCACATTATACATTTATACATATGCATAGTTAATGACAATTGTACAACAACGCAGGTATATTTGATATGAACACAAATGGAAATCCTTCTTTCCTTCTTCTTTTTATCTGCATTATCTCCCCTAACTTTACGCTCTTCTAAACACTACTTTCTGATACATTGTGTATGTAACTCGTCTAGTATAATTAGATACTAGTATCATGATTATGTTCAATTGCTATACAATGTACATGATGTATTGAAAAATGAAATAAAACATTTAATCATAAACAATTTATTATTACTAATGACATATATTATGTTACT
Organism: Conchocele bisecta; assembly: GCA_029237695.1. Taxonomy (NCBI): domain Eukaryota; kingdom Metazoa; phylum Mollusca; class Bivalvia; order Lucinida; family Thyasiridae; genus Conchocele; species Conchocele bisecta. The sequence continues at coordinate 62,955,307 of CM055271.1, read as the reverse complement.
AAACGTTCAATCTTAGAATTATTCATAATATACAACATACACATATGCATATACATGTATAATGAAAATATTCAAGTAACACTTTGGGCACTTTCTTTTCAAACATATACAGAACAGAGCAGAACAGAACAAGGCATATACTAACACATACTGTCCAATTGCAGATTAATATTTTGAGCACATTTCAACTATCAAGTACCAATATGAGCACATATCAGCAACGAGCACTATTCACTTGAGTTATAATAATTGTCAATATGATACACTATACCAGCACACACAATGAGAGATGACAGATCTTGTAAAGATTCATTCAAATGAGGTAGGGGCTATGGGGTTATGTCCACCCTGTAGAATTATGAAGGGGGTTTTGTCCAACTTGCAAAAAAAACAATGAAGGGGGGGGGGGGGGGGTTTGTCCACCCTGTGAAAACTGAGAAGGGGGTTATGTCTACCTTGTAAAAATGATGAAGATGGTTTTGTCCACTCTATACAAATCATGAAGGGGGTTATGTTCATGTGGAATTTTTTACACGCAGGGGGTTATTTCCAAGGTTTTCTTGTCCGGATACCATAAGATACGTGTACATACGTTTATGCGTGGTCAATAACGTTTATGCGTTGTCAATAACGTATACTTGTATGGAGCCATATAAATACCACCCACGTCTTTTGATGTCAATTCTCTCAGTCGAAGTTGTGAAACTTACAGGAATTCAGAGGCCCACTGAGATTTTAAATTAACTGTTTAAACGTTTAACTAAACTCCCATGTTTTGCTAAATACTCAATTTAGAGAGATTATATTGGAAAACGTGCGCAAATATGTGTAACATGGATGGTCGCTGGCAGCCTTGATAATAATAAAAATATGCCTTACAAAGCCTGACAAACTAGGTTAACACAAGTCCTCAGTGACCTTGGGCGGTCGGACGTGGGCTGTATGCAAAACAAAGCACCATCCTTATACACACATTGTGGCCAAATAACCGACGTACATGGACTAACACTATATACCTTCTTGTTGCCAAATATTATCAAAATCTGTGGAGCAGTTAATAAGTTATTGAACAATGAAAGGTGTTTTACTAACGTACTTATTACGTACACACGCATGACGTACATGGACTAACACTATATCAATCCTTGCCTAGCGTAGAGTATAATAACCGATACAGGCGCGGATACAGACATAATTACAGTGGGGGGGGGGGGGGTCTGTAATCACAAGTCGGCGTAGCCGACATCCGCGAGCGCGAAATCGTAAAGTCCTCCCCCGGCCAGGAAGTATTTGACCATACCTGATACGACGACTGAGAATGCATGATAAACCCGTTTTACGATACCTGTGCCGAGGGTGTATCGAATTCTCGGGTCCCCGAATGTAAGGCCGGTCACGCGGTACACATCGTATGCGACTTTATGCCAGGGCACGAGGCTTAGATTGACCTCCGATCCTAGCACGCGCGGTGGAATCCGGCTGTCTCGAATCCGAAGGCAAACCAGCATCCATTTAACACTGCCAACCCTAATTAACACATTTCATGCTGAAGATTTCGTTTATGGAAAATCCTCAATAATTTCTTTCTCTGTTCGTCGAGACGGTTCAAATGAGTGGTCACAACATATACATTTATTGACAAATAACAAAAGTAAAATATTAAAAACAATTCATGCCCGTAAAGGTATATTCCGATTGCAATGGGTTTAGTAACAGGAATGGACTGTGATATGTTAATTTTCCAAACAATCTAATCACCATTTTTTGACTAGTCCATTTCTAAAAAGGTTGTTTCTTTTCTAAAGAAAATATGAAAATTACAGATCCTAATGCGACGGCTCGACGAGCCGGCTCATTTGGGTCTACACTGTTTCCAAACATCACAAAAGAGGTATGTAGTGTTGAAAGGGGTTTTTTTGGCAGTAATTATCATATTTTAGAGAACAAAAACATACAGTTTTCATAAATGGACTAGTCTGAAAAGCATGTTGTGACGGCTGGATTGGTTGCAAAATTAACATATCAAAATCCATTTCAGTTACTTAGGGGTGAAATGGTTAAAGACCTGTTGTCCATTTTTCTGCACCAGTCGCTTGCAAGTTACTCACCACTTGCCGCTAAATGACACACTCCGCTGAGCCAACCCCCAACACTGCTCCCACGCACACCACCACACAGGCAGGCACATAGCAGGTGATCTATTTATTTAATGATGTTTAATCGTACTGCTTGCATAATGTGTATAACCGGATTCAACTCTCAAGTAACAAGACAGCCAACAATAAAATGTACTAGAGGGTCAAATCAGGGATATAGGAATTGCAGTAAGGATGAATCTCATAGCATGCTCCCAACCATGTAACAGTGTAGCCTCCATCAGGTGCAGGTATTGAGGCATCACGGGACGGTTGAAAATAGCCAAAATTGACTGCCTTTCTGAGGGCGGCGGGTGACTTATACAAATCACCGCCTCTCACAATAAGTTAAGGAGGTTCTTTTACAATTACTCGCAAATGAAGTACAAATCGTGCGCCACAATACAAATGCAGTAACCGCATCAGATGTGTTTAATTATTTTTTTACAAAGTTACCCCACCCACCTATTTTTGGCCAGAAATTTCAACACGACTGCATTTGTTGGAATTGTTCTCATGAAAACATGAGGCACAGATACTTTGTTATGTCTTGTTCTATCACGTGTAACACCACACCATTTCCTGAAAATGATTCCAAAGCAGTGTCATAACCACCTCAAATTTTCGCTACAAATGCCCGAAAAATACCTTAAATTCTGACGCGAAACCGTACCGGCGAGACAGCATAGCATGCGCCATTTTCCAAGATGTCAAAATCAACCGGAGCTAACATTCAGTTTCGTAGAATTATGAAATACTGTAAAAAAAAAAAATACACGCAGTCAAGCCTCACAAATTCAAGAAATATTCATAAACCTATTTTTTAGACACACTGGTGTAACTTACAGGGTCGGTAGTGAAGTATATCGAAAATCGTAGCCGCCCACTGTCCCGTGATACCTAAGATTGGTATGTACACTATTCTCACGTGGGTGCTGTATGACAACACTTTCGTTTCGACTGCGAGGTGTTTGCATGGGAATGACATGTAACCCTTTCAACACCACAGGCCTGTATATTCGCAAAAAGTGTAGATCCAGATGAGCCGGCTCGTAACGAGCCGTCTCATCAGGATATGAACTTTTTGTAAGTAATTTTCATATGTTTAAGAACAAAACACCCCCTTTTCATAAATGGACTTGTCTGAAAATCATTTTGTGATGATTGGATTGGTTGCAAAATTAACATATCAAAAGCCATTCCAGTTACTTAGGGGTGAAAGGGTTAACATCTGGTAATTGTGCTGAAAATGCATCTGACAAATTGATGGAAGGATGTGACAATAGTTTACAGCAGTAACATAGGCCAAATAAATAATGGCCAAATGAGAAACATGTAGTCCATCTGTTTATCTAGCAACTCAATAGACCCTTCACAGAGTGAAGATGACTATGGGGATTTAACTTGAGGACTTTTCTCTAATTTCAGAAATAGTGGACAGATTTTCAAAATGTAACTTTTGTTTTCATAATTAGATACTTTTCAAGCTATCTAACCAGTTTTCAGAGTCAATTTCCTTATTTTATTTCGTTTGTCCTACAGCTCCTGCAGCACCCACCGCCGATGTTAAATTCCCATAGAGAAATAATCTTTCGTAATAAAATCAATATTTTACCAAATTTCAGGAAATAAAAAGAAGGATCATACTTAATTTTGCTTTTTTTCATTACGGATACATTTGTATATCCGTAACATTTTGGCAGGTTTTGCGACTGTAGTTTTGTCTTTGTGTTGGCTCATTTGTGTATCTCCTCCTTTGGACATTGTGTTCTCTCATGTATGGCCTACAATCCGTAACATACCTGTACACAACCACCGCCTGCGTTAACCCTTTCATCCCTAAGCAACTGGAATTGATTTTAATATGCTAATTTTCCAACCAATCCAACCGTCACAAAATGATTGTCAGACTAGTCTATTTATGAAAAGGGGGTGTTGTTGTTCTAAAAAATGTGAACATTATTTGCAAAAAGTGCAGATCCTGGATCTACAGTTTTTGCCAATACCACTATACAGGCCTGTGGTGTTGAAAGGGTTAACCTCCATGTTTCTGAACATCCATTGGCAATGCCAACATGCAATCAAGCAATTGTATTGTCTGAGCCTGGATTGTAGCGCAATCAAGCACACTATCGAAGTAGTTTGAAATAAAACCAAGAGGCCCAAAATGGACATGTATCGTTCACCTGAAATTATTATCCTCATTACAAAATAAATAATAAAAACAGCACGGAAGTCGTTTATATAAACTTCCATCAAAATTCGTCGACAAGTTTATAAAAAGTCAATTGTTCAGGTTGTCTCAAAATATGTACAGTCAGTTCATGGGTGTGAGGGTTGGGGTGGGAGGGAGGGGGTGTTACAGAAAAACGCGTCAATCTTGCATTTCAAGTCCCGTAATGGAAAACAAGCACTTTAAAAAATATATAATTGCATAAATCATAAGATCGATCATCTATGCAGGCGACTAACCCACTATTTTGAAATTAAGCATTTGACTTGATTTGTGTATGTACATTTCGACCTTTTCAGCGGCCATCTCGGGTGACGTAAACATTCTATTTCAGCAACAATTGCTCCAGAGTGATCGTCTCCTCGATACCGTCGATTTGATATAAACATGACCATATTTGGTCAAATGTGACAATTTGATCCCTACTTGACACCCCTCGCTCGCCCCGCCCATTTTTGATCCCGGGGACGTCATTTTAATAAATCTGAAAGAGGATTGACTATCGATTATTCCTGCCAAGTTTCGTCGAAATTGGTCAGGCAGTTCGTTAGAAGAAGATTTTTTTAAGAATTTGACATACTTTTCTACGGCGGCCATCTTAGATTATGCGACGACCTCCATTTTATGAAATAAGAAAATTCTTCCCCAACGGATCATAACTGAAGTTTCACCAGCATTGACGAAGCTGTTCACGAGAAGAAGCCGTTTGAAATCTATAATAAAAGGATAACGTAATGGCGGCCATCTTGGATGACGTAATCATCCGATTTCGATAAAAAAAATGCTCCAGAGTGATCGTCTCCTCGATACCTTCGCTTTGATATAAAGATGACCATTTTTGGTAAAATGTGACATTTTACCCCTACTTGATACCCGCCCATTTTTTATTCCGGGGTCATGATTTTAACAGACATGAGAGAGCATTGACTATCGATCAAATCTGCCAAGTTTCGTCAAATCGATCTGGCAGTAAAGACGATTTTTATCACGCCCGATTGCGGTCAGCGTTATATAGTCGCCGCTTGTGGCGTGCATCTGTGTATCCGGCATTTGCATTAAAGTTGTGTAAGTACAAACTATCTCCACAACCTTAAGTACGATTGACTTGAAATTTGACATACCTCTTTCTAATCATCCATATTTTCATTCTATAGCCCACCCATGCGGTCCCCATGCCCATGGTCAAGTTGTTTGTTTGCTTGTTGGTGCTTAACGGCCTATCAACAGCTAATGTCAATTAAAATTTGTGTTAAAGTTTGTTTGTAAAATCTGCGTTAAAGTTTTTAAGTACCAAATATCTTCACAACCCTAAGTCTGACTGACTTCACATACCTCGTTATCATCATCCATATTTTCATTCTATAGCCCACCCATGCGACCCCATGCCATTGGTCAAGGTTAAGTTACTTTGAAATATGCGTTAAAGTTTTGTTTGTAGAATCTGAGTTAAGGTTTTTAATTACCCAATATCTCCACAACCTTAAGTTCGATTTACTTGAAACTTCACATACCTCTTTATCATCATCCATGTTTTCATTCTATAGGTCCCCATGCACATGGTCAAAGTCAAATTACTTTGAAAATTGCGTTAATGTTTTTTATCCGAGTGCTAGCAACCAACATCCATATGTTGAGGTCTTACATCTTTTATACAAATGAACTAATGTCGATCGCAGCACATATTTTGCGGGTTGAACTTTAAAAACACGGGTCTTACGCCATAAAAATAATAGTTCTAGCAGCTTAGCTTGATCGCCCTTTCAGTGTGATAACTGTTTTGTTTGCTTTTAAATTTGGGCTAAATGTATGTTCTTGCAAATGTTTCCGTAGTCTAAGGGTGTGACGATTAACCGCCATACTCAATTATTCGCGATTCGTAACTCCATGGTTCAGTGCACGAATACAACATTGAGGTTTTCTAAAAAATCTATTGTTGCTGCTTTTGTTGTTGTTGATGCTGCTGTCAATTACCGTGCTTATTTTTCGCGAAACGCTTTCCACTCTAGATTAATTAATATTAAAATAGGCACTGCCTATCAAGGGAAAATTTGTGATAAATGTTCATTGCATTACTTATGTGACTGTAAGTTTCAAACATACTGTATTTTACTACGATTAATTGGTTGCACCAACAAACACATGCCAGGCTCCTGGGCTTCAGATAAGGAATTGTATTTGGTACTTACTTCTACGCTATACTTGTACAAAGAGTTTAAGTATTTCCACTCTATATTAATTATTAGTCTAGGTGTCATCCACAAACAGATACTGTGAATAATGTCAAGGCGCTCAGTCCTTTGACTGAAGTTTGACCGGCATCGGCCAAGCGGTTCACGAGAAAAAGCAGTTTGAAATCTAAACTCAGTAAGACGTGGAATATTATGACTATGTCAGAAGTATGGAGGCGGAGTTATTGTACAAACCCTGTTTAATCCTAAAATACAAAGCGAGTTCTGAATTTACGGCCATTGATAACTAATATACGTACCTCTCCCGTGGATGGGGTTGAGGTGTAATGTACTATGTGTGATGGAATTTAAGTATACTATCAGCACATTACAGAAGCATCATGAACATCACACCGTGCTGTTGATAGTGTAACATCAGGTGAGCTAAAAATCGACAAATATTAGCCGAAGATTAGCGCAGGCGGTAGTGCATAATCCCAACTAACTCGAATTTTCTGTCTGTAACGCAGGGCGACTTACAATATGTAAGTCGTCCTGCGTTACAGACAGAATATTCGAACTTGCCATACATGTACAACGACTACTCCGCTGGCACAGCTTCCATCCGCGTTAAACTCGAAGCAGGCGTACATCACTATATATGTACTTGGGTCTTGTGAGAAAAGCTGCAGCCTCGTCATGCGATCGTCCCATCCACCTACTGCAACGGTAATCGTTTAATTATTATGTTGAACAATACTTCACGTAATAAGGTAAACTGTAATGCGTGGCTAACGCGAATATGGGGCATGCAATTTACCTATTGCGGTGGTCAAGTACAAAGGTTAATGTAATGTAACATATAAAACTGTTTTCCAATGGCAGAGCATTTGTGTCGTCTGAATAAATAAGTGATGTACATGTACTGTTACTTATACAACCAGCAAAATGTTAGAGCATGATTGTGCCCTCTTATCAGGATCTATACTGGTTATGCAAGGCCAAGTGAATCTAGTAGCACGTAGGATACCGATGCGCAGTTTGATAAGGATTTACACTGACTACAGTTTATATGCATGCTGATCAGGGTCTACAGTGTTCACAGACAGAATTACAGCGGGTCGTATTTGAGCAGGTTCCCTGAGTTTATTCTGGTCTGTATCGCACGAATGGTTTGAAACACAAGAATGGTGCGTGATACTATCTTTTATTTCCATTGATTATATGAAATTACTTCATATTAATAAAGTTACATATCAAAACATGTCAACATAAAGTGCATGTAATTATTCAACATAGGAGAATGGCCGTGCACCGCACCATGCATGCGATATTGCATATAAATGACTCGCCATGTCTCAAGGATTTATATCGCCTTGTAAACTCGATAGAAGCCTTACATTCGAACATGTTTTTATCAAATCTGCTCACATATTCATCTGAAATTAAAACAAGCAGGCTGTAGCTAAAATGGACATCTTTAACTGACCAAATGGCTATGAATAGTTGTCTGGATAATTTTCTTATTTTGTCTGAAACACACGCATCGACTTGTCAATCGAGTCAAAAGTTCCGCATTCCTTCTATTCCGAGTCTTCAAACTTACAATCTACTTGAAACGTTTTCCGCTCTAGGTTAACCATTAGTCTATTTGTCATCCACACACACATACTGTGAATACTTTCAGGATGTTCAGTCCTTTGATTGTAAAGTTCAACCCGCGGAAGTATGTGCTGCGACAGACATATGCCTCATTTGCATAACTCATGATATATACGAGAGTGGCTCATGAAGAAGGCCATCTGGCAGATCTATTTTCCCACCCCACGGCACACCCCACTGCCCGAAATATGATGTGACCGTGCCAAGCGCGGTCTACCAGGCCGATCTGCTTTCTCCCTCACAGTCGCCTACCAAAAGGTTGCAAAACTTACAAGTCTGCACTCACCATTGTTGACCTGGCCTCTCGCTACAATGAGGCTGAGCCTCTGGCCACAACAGAGGCCAAAGAGGTCGCTGAAGCTCTCTCCCATATCTATAAGCGGAGCCCTCTCAGCTTGCCGAAGCTTCTCCAGGTCGACCCGGGACGCGAGTTTATGGGCGCAGCGAGCCAGCTACTGGTTAAGCATGGTTTTTTTTTGTAAGGTGCGGCCGTGTGGACATCCACCGGGACGAGTGGCTCGTGGAGCGCTTCAACTGGACCCTGGCTGAGCGGTTGTTCGGACATCAATATGCCCATGAGTTGCGACTTCCATCTGGGGAACGATCAACTGAGTGGGTGATCAGGCTGCATGCCGTTATATTGGCCCTGATCAGTGAGGAGTCCTGCTTCACCGGCAAGAAGCCAAAAGATGCCATCAATGCCAAAACTGCAGCGCAAAAGCCCTCCTCCGTTGTTCTGGGTTGCCTGGCTGGTCTTAAAGAGAAAACATTTGTTGGCATTCGGTACCTCTACCAGGCTGGCGAGCTGGACGGTGGTCGCCGTCGCGCGACTGATCCTATCTGGTCTTTCCAGGCATACCGGCTGGGGCGCTCGGTCACCAAGCTTGATGAACCCGTGCTGTACTATTTCCTGGATGGCCCACCACGTGGTTTTGTCCGCAAGGAACTCCTCGTAGTTCCTCCCGACAACCAGCTACCAACACCGAAGAGGTAGACTATGTTCTTGCTCGCCCTGCAGGCGGCACGGCATGAGCGCGCTGTGCATCCTCGGTTTCGGTTATACTCGAGACAGGTCAGTCGCACGTTTCCCCGGCAGTGTCCCCTACTGTTTTCCAGCCGGTCGACACGGAACTGCTGCGTGTCTTTGAGCTGGCACGCCCAGGGCAGCTCGATGTTGCACGCCACGCAGCGGTTCTGTTGATCCTCCTTGAGCCGCAGTATGTAGTCAGCCTTCATGTTGAACCCTTGCCATATATTGGCCTGGTCCTGGAGCTTGTAGACCACGAGTTTCTCTGCATAGACCTTCTGAGTTCTTGGCCGGTGGGATGACTGACATCAGTTCCCCCAACTGGTGGACAGGCGACCCGCTGGAACTGGCTCAGGTACTCTACTCTTGAGACGATAAGGTAAGCAATGTTGGACCACTGGAGGTAGTCGTCGATGATCCAGACTTTATGTGGGTCATGAATAGTGAGGCCCTGGCTTGAGTGGACTGCCATGGCATAGCCGAGGCGCCAGTCGTCTGTCCGGATAGCAGCTTCCGCAGCCTCGATCGAGACATCAACGATGCCGCAGCCAGTAGTGTGGCATCTCTCTCCCGTCATCGGTGGTGGCTGGCATTGATCACTGCAGCAGATAACCTGAACCCCTCGTTGCTCCAACCAGTTCAAGAACATCTCTAGTATAGAGTTAGACACAATGCAGACCTCGTCCCAGATGATAACGCGGGGGGGTGAACTTTTGACAATCCGGTCTGGCGTCCAGTCGTTCTGCCCGCTCCATCGAACAAGCTGTGGTAGGTCTGGGCCTTGACGTCGCTGGTCCGCATCTATTTGGCGTGGCGGTGGGTGGGGGTGAACACAAGGGGGTATCTTGCCCTGAATAGCTCAATAGCCCTTGTCGTCTTGCCACTCCCGCCGGTGCCGTTGAGGTAGCTTAGCTGGTGGCATGTAAGTGGGTCGTTGTAGAATGGCGCCGTACTGGGCGCCAGGTCTTTTTCTTGTCTTTGGTATTCTGGCCTGGGAGGATAAGCGGCATGTTCTTGTGGCATATACAACTGTTCACATATGTTGCGCCACTGGGCCGGGCCAACTTGTGAAAATGACTCCCCAATCAGACAGGAGACACACAATTCCCCGCCAAATGTCTAGGGGCGACGTACGCCTCGACACCATCGAGCTTGCGCAGCGCGGCCCCGTTGATAACGTAAACGCTGTCTGTTGCCACCCGGACAACCTCCTCGGGTTCGAATCTTGCCAGCATAGCGAGGAGGTTGATTTGGGCATAAGCCAGCATTGAGGCCCTGAAGTTGGTGTATTGCGGCTGCGAACCATCGTAGTATGTAAGGATGTGGCCTAGTGGGCATTTTTAGGTGCGCCAACCAGGGTGGAAGTCTCTCACGAGGAAGTCCAGCTCTCCCTGGTCGGTCACAAGCCTCCTGGTCATTATTTTACCGTCGGCCTTGTTTCCCTGGGTAGCCCTGGTCACAGTCTTTTGGCAGCCATACCTCAGTTTGCTTCTCGAAGGCGATGATGGCCTCACGGACCTTGAAGGTCTGACTCCATGAGGAAGGCAAAAAATGGCATCGGTGCCCAGCCCTGCTCTGCGAAGTGCTTCCCGAAGCAGACGGTTTTTTAATTCCCACTCCTGGACCTCCGCAAAGCCTGTGCCAATGTCTTCGGGGAGAGGGCCGTTGATCGCAACCCTGGTTGGGTGACTGAACCGCTCGAAATATGGCTCAGCATTGCTCTTCCCCTGGAGGCTGGCGGGGTAGCAGGCCTTCATGTCAGTGTTAACGAAGTCTCTCGTGTCATAGTCCATAGCGTTCCAGAGACCACCGAGGCCATGCTCCACACATGCCTTCTGGATGTCATCGAGGAGACTGGCCGTGGTGGCTATCCAGTCGTTATTCTCTCTGGCTGTGACCGCAGCAGCATGGCTGATGCCGAAGGCCATTTCTGCTAGTTCGGGGTTACCTAGATCGGCACAACCTTTAACCCGGTTTTCGTGCTTCTCCTGAGTCCGGTAGGTGCGACCGTCCTGGAATTGGTCCACGTTGAGCCGGTTGTCTCCGCCCCCAAGAAGCCAGATTGCGATACGCTGGTCTCGTGTTGCCTCTCGGATCGCTTCCCACACATCGCCTTCGTACATGTATACCTCTCTAGACAGTGGGAAGTGCATGTCTTTGGACCATGCGTGGCCGTTGTGGCAGATGAGCTCTATTGGATGATAGCACGTTTGAGGACCCCCTCCAGAGCGGCCACAACGTCGACTGTTGCGCCGGTTTCGTGAACTCTCGCCTCCCATTCCTCTATTGTCCGTCTCCGGGCGTCAGTGAGTCCTTTAGGTCGCCGTTGAGGTAGCTTAGAGATGGACCTGGAGTATCCTGTAGAGCTCCACGATGCGCAAAACGCGTATCCAATGGCAGCGCAGCGCATGGTGGTCCAGAACGAGTGGATTTCGGAGTACCAGCATGGCCTCTTAGACGATGGGGTGACACCTACCGAGATAGTGGCGGTGGTGTCGCACCCTCGGCGCCGTTCGAAGAACGAACAAACCAAACAGCACGTGCCAGTCCAACTCCACCAACAACCCAATGGGTCCAACAGTCCGTATGGTCGTGCGTCGTTCCGACTGCAGTATTGCTGTCGACTGCTGTCGACTGTTGCTGTCGATGTTGCTGTCGATAGTCGACTGTCGTGTCTAGCTGTCCTTCAGATGAACAACAACAGAACTGTCGTTATCTGTTCTTCTCCACACCATATCTGACTCCAACTTCGGTTCAACTCGACGTATCTTTACACAACGTATCCGACTCTAACTTTTGTTAAACTCGATGTATTTCTTCATACCGGATCTGACTCTAACCTTGGTTCAGCTCGACGTATCTCTTCACACCGTATCTGAATCTAACCTTGGTTAAGCTCGAAGTATGACTTCACACCGTATCTGACTCTAACCTTGGTTAAATTCGACGTAACTCTACACAACGTATCTTACTCTAACTTTAACTTCGGTTAAACACGAAGTATCTCTCAACACCGTATCTGACGCTTACATTAGCAAAACTCGACGTATCTCTACACAACGTATCTGACTGTAGCTTTGGTTAAACTCGATGTATCTCTTCACACCGTATCTGACTTGGTTAAACTTGAAGTATCTCTACACAACGTATCTGACTATTAGTTTGGTTAAACTCGACGTATCTCTTCAAACAGTATCTGACTCTAACCTTGGATAAACTCGACGTATCTCTCCACACCGTATCTGACGCTTACCTTGGTTAAACTCGATGTATATCTCCACACGGTATCTGACTAACCTTGGTTAAACTCTACGTAGTATCTCTTCACACCGTATCTGACTCTAACCTTATTTAAGCTCGACGTATCTCTACACAACGTATCTGACTCTAACTTTGGTTAAACTCGACGTATCTCTCCACACCGTATCTGAATGTAAACTTGGTTTAACTCGCCGTGTCTCTCCACACCGTATCTGACGCTTACCGTGGTTAAACTCGACGTAGTATCTCTCCAAACCTTCGCTGACTCTAACATTTGTAAATTCGACGTAGTATCTCTTCACACCGTATCTGACTCTAACCTTGGTTAAACTTGAAGTATATCTACACAACGTATCTGACTCTAACTTTGGTCAAACTGGACGTATCTCTACACAACATATCTGACTATTAGTTTGGTTAAACTCGACGTATCTCGTCATACCGTATGTGACTCTAACTTTGGATAAACTAAACTATCTCTCCACACCGTATCTGACGCTTACCTTGGATAAATTCGACGTATATCTCAACACGGTATCTGACTCTAACCTTGGTTAAACTAGTCGTATCTCTCCACACCGTATCTGACGCTTACCTTGGTTAAGCTCGACGTATATCTCCACACGGTATCTGACTCGAACCTTGGTTAAACTCGACGAAGTATCTCTTCACACAGTATCTGACGATAACCTTGGTTAAGCTCGACGTAGTATCTCTTCACACCGTATCTGACTCTAACCTTGGTAAACTCGACGTAGCTCTACACAACGTATCTGACTCTAACTTTGATGAAACTCGATATAGTATCTCTTCACACAGTATCTACCTCTACCTTTGGTTAAACTCGACGTATCTCTTCATACCGTATCTGACTCTAACCTTGTTTAAACTCGACGTATTTATACACACCGTATCTGACGCTTACCTTGGTTATACTCGACGTAGTATCTCTCCACAGCGTATCTGACTATAACCTTGGTTAAACTTGACGTATCTCTCAAAACCGTATCTGACTCTAACCGTGGTTAAACTGGACGTAGTATCTCTCCACACCGTATCGGACTCTAACCTAGGTTAAACTCGATGTAGTATTTGTTCACACCGTATCTGACTCTAACCTTGGTTAACCTGGACGTATCTCTACACAACGCATCTGACTCTAACTTTGGTTACACTCGACGTATCTCTAAACACCGTATCTGACTATAACCTTGGTTAAACACTACGTATCTATCCACACCGTATCAGACTCTAACTTTGGTTAAAACTCGACGTATCTCTCGACACCATATCTGACTCTAACCTCCTTTAAACTCGACGTATCTCTACACACCGTATCTGACGCTTACCTTGGTTAAATTCAACGTATCTCTACACAACGTATAACTCTAACTATAATCTCCCAACACCGTCGCTGACGCTTACCGTATCCGATTCTAACCTTGGTTAAACTCGACGTAGTATCTCTCCATACCGTATCTGACTCTAACCTTGGTTAAACTCGACGTAGTTTCTCTTCACACCGTATCTGACAATAACCTTGGTTAAACCCGACGTAGTATCTCTTCACACTATATCTGACTCCAACCTTGGTTAAAATCGACGTAGTATCTCTTCACACCGTATCTGATGCTAACCTTGATTAAACTAGACACAGTATCTCTTCACATCGTATCTGACTCTAACATTAGTTATAACTCGACGCAGTATCTCTCCACACCGTATCTGACGTTTACCTTGGTTAAACCTGACGCAGTATCTCTCCACACCGTATCTGACTCTAACCTTGGTTAAACTCGACGGAGTATCTCTCCACACCATACCTGATGCTAACATTGGTTAAACTCGGCGTATTATCTCTTCACACCGTATATGACTCTAACCGTGGTTAAACTTGAAGTATCTCTACACAACTAATCTGACTCTAACTTTGGTCAAACTCGACGTATCTCTACACAACGTATATGACTATCAGTTTGGTAAAGCTCGACGTATCTCTACACAACGTATCTGACTCTAACTTTCGTAAAACTCGACGTATCTCTATACAACGTATCTGACTCTAACTGTGGTTCAACTCGACGTATCTCTACACATCGCATCTGACGTAGTATCTCTTCACACCGTATCTAACTCCAATTTTGGTTAAACTCGACGTATCTCTTCACACCGTATCTGACTCTAACAAATGTTAAACTCGACGTATCCCTCCACACAGTATCTGACTCTAACCTTGGTTAAACTCGATGTATCTCTCAACACCGTAGCTGACTCTAACCTTGGTTAAACTCGACGTATCTCTACACACCGTATCTGACTCTAACTTTGGTTAAACTCAATGTATCTCTCCACATCGTATCTGACTCTAACCTTGGTTAAACTCGATGTATCTCTCCACACCGTATCTGCAGACTCGTTTCTCCGACACCTCGTATATAATCGTGATCCCGACACATGCGCCTGTATCCTGTAAACTGTAAATGCATATATACTTTGAATACATATGTAGCTGTGACTGGAGAAATGGGGCTTATGGGAATTGTGACCAGTGTAGCTCCTGATCAAACAGTACACTCATGTAGCTTGATAACGATGTATATTGCTTGATTATTATAAGCACGACGGGTGTTTCATTGATGGAATGACGAATAGTGCAGATCCTGATCAGACTGTGCGGATTCACCGGCTGATTTGGTTCTACACTGGTTGCAAAATACATAAGCCCCATTTCTCGAGTCACATCCACATATAAGTAATTTATATGGAACAACGGAATCGTTATTACGAAGCTAATTCCGACGCTGGCAGCCTTGATAATAACATAATAAAATAAAAGTACTGAAGGAGCTGTACAGAAACAGAAAGAATCAAGTAAGGCTTAGTATTTGTTTTTATGCATTACATACACATCCGCATGAGCTCTGAAATTTTTATAAATTTTCGACATCATTTAAGGAAAATATCACTGATTTTCGAAATCAATATCGGCGAAATACGGCGATGCGATAAGGGTGGTAATTCCATATCCGGGGTCAATTAGTGTAAGTGAAAGTGTACGCTATTACCACTCATTCGAAACATGCCGACGCGACGATTCAAATGAGTAAACCATATAGAAGACACGGTTCAAATGAGTAGTAACAGTATATTTTTTATCAATTTTAGACATCATTTAAGGAAAATATGACTGATTTTCGAAATCAATATCGGCGAAATACGGCGATGCGATAAGGGTGTTAATTCCATATCCGGATGCACTCTTCAAACACCTGTGGTTATAGTGTTGTTTTATGCAAATTTGTACACGCCGTAGTTGTGAATGAAAAAATCCAGACAGGTGTGATTCGGATTTACACACCATTAATAGTTCGTTTTATTTGTGGAAAATGAACGGCTAAATCTGAGGTCCCGTTGGTTTTTCTTCAATTAATTATGTACCAAAGATATACATTCTAATAAATGTGAAATGTAAAATAGCATAAAACGAGTTGTTAACAATGACCTAGACACAAGATGTATACATACGCGCCACAAGAAAAAATAGCGCCGTGATATCTGACTGTATTTTGAGAACCGGCTACATAAGCTGCGAGAGTCTCGCAGCTCTTGCAGCTAAAAACACACTTGCGTCAATGTCGTCAATATGGTGCATTATTGTGTAAGCTTGGATAATGTCAAAACGCCGTCGCCGATAATCCAATGACGGAAGATTAAGTGCAGTACGGCGCTCCTCATATCACATTCATTGTAGTTCTGGAACTAGTCTAGTAGCCAGACGCTGTGAATTCTCTACTAGTTCATTATGTTTCTTTGTAATATGATACTATATCAAATTACCATAGTCTAAATGTGATATCACTAAAGCTTTATTTAGTGTTAAGAGAAAACTATCCTTGTCAATATACATGATATAAGCAAATTTCCTCTTAATTAGTCCAATGATTATGTTGACTTTGTTCACCATTGCACTTATGTTCATCAAATTTCAGATGTGTTTTGAACTTTGGATGTTATTCCCGTAGCTAACTAATTTACACTTAGGCGAAGAGTATTAGACATACACTCGCCAAAGATCGGAAAAAAAACAAAGCTAAATTGTTCAGTATATGTCCAGAATATCATTAAGAGAAACATATCAAAACTCCCCATTACTCCTACTGGAGCTTAATCCAGAATTCAAAATGGCGTCCAAGATGTCTGCCATAAATTGATTAAACACATAAAGGTGACTATAATGAACATATTCATACATATTGGGGCAGCATATAACTGAAAAATGCACATACTAACCTTTACAATCATGATGAGTCATCAACCTTTCAAATATCCAAGATGAACTGCCAAGATTGCCAACAAAAGAAATAAAAGTTACTTCCCAACATACATGTATATGGATTGGTTTGTAATTGTCTCAGGGCGTTGTTATATTTACTATTATTCAAGTTTCAATAAGTTTATATTTGAAATAATATGGCGTCCACTATGGCCGCCACAACATGAAAACGTTGTTCAATATGCATACCAGATGGCCCGCATGTTGTGCCCGCCTAGGCTGTTGCTAGCCAGAGAGTGTATTGATAGTCCCAATGTGTAGTGATCGTATCAGGGGGTATATATGTGGTTATATATGTATAATGTACATAAAACGTTTAGAGCGGACCGTGGCCGAGGGGTAACACCGTCGGACTGCCAAGCTGACGACCCGGGTTCGATTCAGGATTCAGTTCCAGGGCGTCATTATTTCTGAGCTACTTTGTATTTCCTGCCCTACTAGTCCTTTCGGATGGGGACTTTAAAAAGGTGGTCCCGTGTATCAGATTTGAAGGAGAGTCTGGGCACGTCAAAGAACCAGGGGGGACTGTTCTAATAAGAGCTAGACCTTCCTTTCTCCCCTTCTTGGGATGCAAGGCCATCGAGCCAGTGCCGTCGTTACATCCAAGCATTTATTTGTATTTACGTTTAATTAAACATTCTTAAAACAGTTAACGCGATGTAATTTGACCTTGTGTAGGAATGTCAAATGGATCGTCTACAGAATGAAAGTATGGATGGTAACAAAACAAGTTTAACGTTGTAAGTCGACGCGACTTAGCGTTGCAGGTCTACGTATAAGGTATTTAAAAATGGAAATTTTGTGAATTATAACACAATCTGATTATGATTGAAGATATATAAGTGATGAACATTTCGGACGGACTCTCCCGCTGCTGTGGTAAACTTGATTTAATTGCAATATGTACATACAATGCGGCAATATTGTGAGTGACGGTTCCGTTGGCTAACATCCGATATTGGTGTTCGCTCTTCACGAATGTGCCGATGGACGCTCCGATCTCTATCCGGTAGATATCGTGCCAGCTTCCAGTTGCAATCTGATACGGATGTCAGCAGATTAGAAAGCGCAAAAACCGTAATAGCCACAAAGAATTTAATAAATATCATATTAAATCAACACAAATGTTAAGATTCCATGTATTGCATAATCACAGCATAATACTTTGAAGTTGCAATGACCACCTAGGTGTTTTCAGTACCGGCCTCATTTGCATATTTAGTACACTAGTGTATTATGATTTTCAATACACCTATATATAGTTTATCTAATTATCTAATGTATTACATTTCAAGCTATTATTTGCATGGATTTATCTGTGAGAGAATACAACTCACATCTCACATCTCACAACTTACAAATAATACACCGTGAAGTGAACACCCATAATCACCCGCGTGCACTCTCACGCAGTCATTATAAAATAAGCATCGCCTACAGAAAAAGCATACGCAGATACAAACGTCCCCGAAACATTATAAAATGCATTTTTGTTCGAAAATGTTGTTCAGAAATGTGATAAATAGGATATTCCACCCTGCATGTTTGAATAGCTTGAAATAATACAAACGTGTACATCTGCTTCCGCGTAATCAACTCGTTCGCTTCGCTTACTCTTTTTTTTAGGCGGAAGACGACGTACACTCGTGTATTATTTCACGCTATTCAAACATGCACGATGGAATATCCTCTAAATAAGATATGCGAATATGTGATGGTACATTGAGATGCCATATACAATACATCATAGACAGCTATGACAACAGTGTGCTATACATAGTATGTCAGCCTACTATACGACAGGCGAGATATCTCAGTATTTCTCCCATCAATCTCAAAATAAATTTCACTGTGTAAACTTTTCAACCGGATGCATAGCCAATAGTTCGTGTATGTGTAACAATTGGTAAAGCCGTATTTACTCGCATAGAAGGCAGTTAGACACCGGCGATATTACACTCAGACAACTGCTTACATGTAACTGGATTTGATACAGTATGGTAATACATATATCTACAGCACTGTGTATTTATCTTACTGATTCTCAACAAAATTAACAATTCGTCAACAAACTCTTCAGAATTCAGACTTTGTATACGGGTGATTGTTCATTAATGTTGTTGGAACATATTGCACCAAATTGTATTTATATGTATGTTATATTATTTGTGGTATGTTTCAAACGCCACAATATGTAAAACTGACTGATGCCATGTACACACTAATATTGCCGACATAGCAACTCCATTCCCCGTATAGAATACAGTAACAAGCTAGTGTTTACTATATAGATTATACATATCGCATCACATTTACGAACCAATTACGTTTGAATACAATGATCACCAGGGGTCCGTTTCACTAAACGTTGTAAGACTAAAATGTTCGTAAGTGCAAACTTATGATAGTCTGTAAATTGCACACTAACAACGTGTTCTTGTAAACAATTATTGGATTTACATTTATTGAGCATAGGCTGCATATGCTCGATAAATGTAAATCCATCAATTGAAATTTACAGACGATCCTAAATTTTCTCTTACGAACATTTTAGTCGTACGAAGTTTAGTGAAACGGCCCCCGGGTCCTTAAATGTACCTAGAAGTACCAGTAAGTGAAAACATTAATACGTTTCAGTGAGAAGGCGCCATTGACTGTTTTCGCATCGAGTTATAAATCTCCACGGAGAAAAATCGTTTTAATACTAGCAATAAACAGATTATAAATATGCCATATTATAGGTTCCAGTTATTTGTAAGTACTTCATATTACCAAACGGAAGCACATTTTAATAATTGAAGTAATTTTACTTAATCGCCGACGCTGCTAGTGACGTTTAAAATAGGATGACGTCAACGTCAAAAACATTGTTGCTATGTCGCGCCATTAGGGGCGTCATTTGGAACGTCTTCGTTTTATTCGTTTGCCATAACGCAAATTCGCTGCAGTTGTTATTACACTTGTGTCATATCGCATTTATAAAATGGGTTACATTACGTCATAACAATGTTTTCCATATGGAAATGTTGTAACCGATTTCATAAATGTGATGACACACGCATATTAACACGCACAAAGCAAATTTGATTTACTTGGCTGCTGGCATCATCGACGTAATTACGTATTCATATTACATGCTACCCAGTGATTTACCGTGATTCTGGAGTAATTTATTTCGCAGAAAATATTTCCTCCTAGACTTTCGCGAGACGTAATAAATTATTGATGTCACGTTTTGACGTCATTTCCGACGAAGAAACAATGCATCAGGCATACGCTAACGTAAAAACTGTCTATTGTGACAACATTATAAGCTGGTCTAAGAGCAAATTTTACAAACTACCATTCTGAAATACCGGATTTATTTCCCTTGACATTTGTAAATCCGACAAAGAAACTCGTGCTACACACTCGTTTCGGGAAATCAATCCGGTATTTCAAATGGGTAGTGGAATAAACTCTATTTATAATGCACTCTATAAATATCACGCACTCTCATTGGCTGATGGTCATACATTACAGGTATATTATTGTTGATGAACGGTCGCAAATTCTTTCAATATGTATTCCTACGCCAATACTAAATTTGAGGTCGGTAAATTAACTCTGCCACATAATGACCGACCAAAACATGGAGTAACTCGCATAAAATGTTCCAAGTGGTATTCTGGTATTATTGTCAAAGAAACAGCTGGCTTGCATCTGAAACGTCCTGGTCCGAAACGTCCTAGTGACCTGGTCCGAAAGTTGTATGGTCCAAAGCGTACGGCGAAAAAATATAGCATATATCTCACCGTTGATCACGTTTCATAGAAATTGGCAGTATTAGATTGTTCACAAAGTATGTATCCTGTGTAATCTTGCATCTCAAATGGTAGTATATCACGAATGATTAGACAAGTTATCACAATATTATCAACATCAGGAAGTTTGACAGGCAGCCGCCATTGTTGCTTAGAGATCGCACTGGAGTGACATTAAAAGCGCAAACCACATGCAAAAATTGCTAATATCTTGTAATTGTGTTGGAACTATTTTCTTCGTAGAAAATATTATTTGTGTGATCCGTCCGGTATGACCTGCTCAACCAGCTTGCAATCCGACAAAGACTCGATAAAGTTTTCAAAGCAGTAAAGGAGTGCAGTAAAAATGTGTTAACCGCATTGTAATTTTGACATTTGCGGCGTATATCAGATTTTCCGACCTATCATTTTCTGATATACGCCGCAAACTTCAAAATTTCAATGCAGTTAACCCTATAATATTATGCTCCAACGTTACGCCAAACGACAAAATGAAGACGTTCCAAATGACGTTTCTAATGCCGCGACAAAGCAGTAATGTTTAGACGTTTACGTCATTATGTTTTAAACGTCATTATAAGCATCATATCAGTGACTCTATAACATAATTTACTGCAATTGTTAGAATGTGCTCCTGTTTGGTAATGCAAAATGCTTATATGGCATATTTATAATATATGTATTGCTACTACAGTATAACCTCTCTAAACCGGAGACCAAGAAAATACTTTTGATCTTCAGTTTCTTTGTCATTTATCTGAGGTGATAATGTCTCCTCGTGATCGCATATCACACAACTATGGCTCAGAGTCAGAATGATCAAATGCCTGATTTACAGTGAAACCTCTCTAAGCCGGACACCCTGTGGAGCTCCCAGGGTGTCCGGTTTAGAGAGGTTGCACTGTATTAAAACTACTTTCTCTGTGGAGATTTTCAGCTAGATGCGTAAACGTTCTCCTCCGGCAGCGTCCGCTGACTGAAATGTATTGAATATCTCCAACTGTTCTGCTCCATTTGATGTGAGAGTTATGAAACTCGTTAGCAATTGTATGCACCTAGCCGGAGGTTTTGTGAGGCTCGGTGCATAAATTATGCGTGACTCGTTTCATAACTCTTATCAAATGAAAACTCGCATGAGATCCTCTATTTCGGGAGCGTCTATGTGGTCTATATGTGGTCTATTGGGCGGGTAGCGGGGTCACCCACTGGATTCGCTGTATCAATCTGCAATGCTTCCGGCGCCCCTGAATTTACACGGCTGTCCGGTTTAGGTTATACTGTAGTAGCAATACATATATTATAAATATGCCATATAAGCCTATTCTCATTAAATGTAAATCCAATAATTGTTTACAAGAAAACACTGTTAATGTGAAATGTATAGATAAGATAATTTTGCACTTACGAACATTTTAGTTGTACGAAGTTTAGTGAAACGGCCCGCATGTCCGGCTGGTCCGGCGACTGCCGGAACAATAATTTTGACATATTTGGGATTCATATACATGTAAATGTATAGAAAAAAAAAACGGAATGTAAATGTTTTTTTCGGCAATTTTTCTCATTTCTCATTAAAAGTGTACATGTATGTTGTTACCACTCGGCTGAACCGCCTCTTCGAGTGGTGACACCATACACGTTGGGCGGGTAGCGGGGTCACCCACTGGATTCGCTGTATCAATCTGCAATGCTTCCGGCGCCCCTGTATTTACACGTGTGTCGAGCAAAATGTACTTACGACATTTTCAAATACCTCCCGACTGATCCGGTTGTTTTTCATGAACGGAACTCTCCAGAAAGCTTTCCTCTGACAAGTCCTGGTCCTGTGGCGGGCCTGAGAGACGGAGACTAGAGCCGCAAAATCACCACCGCTGCCAGGATAACTGCTCTCATGTTGATGCTAACTCGTAAACCGTGCAACTGAGCAGGAAAACGTAAAATATCTGATTGGCCCCTGGGCGAGAATAACCGCACGTTTTCCGGTTTTTAGGAAATGACGCATTTAGTGTATACTGTTATGTCGTTATTTTAAGGTTTGTGAACGTTTTTGCTACATTGCGTGAACCAAGGTTTTTCTTCATCTATAGACCACATACGACAAAACTGGGGTTGGTTCCATTTTTTTCTATAAGCAATATGGCCGCCATCTTGAAATTAAAATGGCCACCATTGAAATTTATATTTCGAGGTCAAAGTCATTATGTGTGGTAGTTTTGCAGCGGAAAACACATTATTATGGACAAGCAATATTGGCAGAATTAGTTCAGTACCTTTTGAGATACCAGCAATTTTGGTTTTCAAAATGGCCACCATTTCAAAATTGGAAATCCAGTATTTATTTTACATTTTTGGAATGTCGTGGTAAGATGTTGTATTTTCCTTCTGGTTATACATGTATTTCTTTGAACACAGTCAGCCGAGATTATTTCTAACTGGTATTGTGCTACGTGTAATATTTATCTTCAACATGGCCACCGAAACTAAGTGTGTTATGTACATCGCCACATCAAAGATGTGTTACACATTCTAGTATTTCTGTGACTGTAGATATGTTCTTATATATTGTGATTGGAACGTGTTTTTCTGCTTGAAAACATCTATGTACAACATATAACAAAACTGAAGTTGGTTCCATTTTTTTAAGAGCCGCATGGCCGCCATTTTGAAATTCAAAATGGCCGCCATTGAAATTAATTCATATTTAACGTCAACGTTATATGTGGTGTTTTTAATTATTATTTATTATGGATAATTTAAAATGGCCGCCACTTAAATTTGACAATCTAATATTTATTATACATGTTTAATGCAGTGTTGATATTTTGTATGTTTCTTCTGCTTATGCTCATAATACAATGAACACAAACTGTTGAGATTATTACTAACTAGTACTGTGGTACCAAACACAATTTTCTTCAAAATGGCTACTGGAAACAAGTGTGTCACATACAGTGCCACTGCAAGGATTTACATATTTTACTTATTGTTGTATTACATATTATGTACATGTATCACGTATTGTTGTGAATTATAGTTATGTTTCTTCAAATGATATATTGGTCATCACATGTGTTTTCCTTTAAAAAAAGAAGAAAATATGGCAAATCATCCATTTTATCCAATAAAGTGTATATTATGGTATTGTATATTACATTGCAAAGGTAAATACTCATATTCTCCATTGCTTCATGAGAAAGCGTCTGTTGCGGCGATATGATGCACCATCCGCAGTATGTAAGAACTGGCAAACTGAAATGCAAATACCTGCTCACAAGTGGTCAGTAAACAGTAAACTGGATAGAAGCCGCTGTCACATCAATAACTGTACAGGTGACCATTCCGTGCCGGGTATGGGAGTTTTGATATTCCAGCATACCCAAATATAGGTCTTGTTTTTACGAAACTGTGTTTTTCAATGATTACTGTTCGCACAACTAACCCACTGGACCTTGGCTAATTAGAGCACGTGACATTAAGGAAATTCCATTCTTTTGCAAAATCAGCAAATTCCTTGTAGGCAAATTGCAGACTTCATCTGAGACATGTGTACTTGGTACACTATGCTTACTGTAAGTCCCTTTCAACTGTCCAATGGCCATTTCGGATGTCATGCTGTGTCACCAGCAATTCCTTTCATGTGGAAATGTTTGTAGCAACAGTTATTCATGGGTGGCCTGGTACATAGTGTGAATCAGAGTTTCTTTGGCATTTCAGTTTATATCTTCAATTGAACATATTTCTACCATTTTACCAGAACATAATATATTGCGCTCGTCAAGACATGTCTGAATGCCGAGATGGCCATTGTGCACGGCCTGCAACATTTTTGACTCGAGAGGAATCAGAATTATATGTTTAGATCTTTTCACCTTATCTCTGTAATCCCATAACGCCACTATTTTATGTGGACATTGTGTTCTAAATTGAGTTACCCTTTAGATTCGTTGTTCTAACATAATCACTTGTGCATCTTACTGAGTCAAGATTGCATTTTTTGTAACTCGTGATCGCTGACAGGTATGTTCGCGAATACTACATGTACCTGTGAATTCATACCCTTAATAAAGTTAGAAGATATGTATGTTACTTACTCGTGGGATAGCATATCAGTAACTAGTATGTTTTTGCCAGAAACTTGTTTCAATGACGGCCATATTGCTTCAGCAGCAGTAAAATATCATGTAATCTGTGACGACATGAATAGAGTGTTTATGTAATATATATGTGAGACACGTGATCTTACTCCACTTGAACAGTCAATCCGTACACATAACGAAACCGTTTCCGGCCAAATAACATGCCTCATTATTCATGTTCAATCAGAGCATATTAGTTTTCTGCGGGAATCGATGATATGGAAGCATTAGCCATTGGCTTGCCTTTGTGGCACACTATAATGCAGTGTCTCTGGCTTTGTCAAGTCATAATATGACAATTTCAGCAAGTGAAACGGAGTTTGGACCATCAAGACACTGACCACATTTATATTGACACAGGAGTTGTGATATGTTAAGACCATATGGTAATCTTAAATAATGATAATGACCATGGAACTACAGTCGAACCTCTCTACAAAGGCCAGCCATGGGGAGACTGAAAACTGGCTGTTGAAGAGAGGTGGCTGTTGAAGAGAGGTATATCATATAGAAATCAGAGCTACATTTAAGGTGCATATTTTTTTCATTTCTTCGCCAAAACTGGCAAGTTGGAAGTGCTTTAGAATCGTCTCAATGAGACGATTCTAAAGCACTCCCAACTTGCCAGTTCTGATGAAGAATTAACAAAATCCCCCACAAAGTTTATCAAATTACGTACACTAACTGTGGTCGCAATTCATCACATTGCGTTTTGAAATTTTGGCCGTTGTAGAGAGGTGGCTGTTGTAGAGAGGTGGCCGTTCGTGGAGGTTCGACTGTAATAATGATACTGCCTTTTCAACGTGGCCATTTTTCTACAGTTTCCTGCATACAATTATGTATTATGTATATAGTGTATGCAACCTCTCCAACAGTGCAATAAATCCGACGTTTTACTCACGTCGTCTACACATACTAAACATGTGCATATGGCGTTTTAATGCCGAAAAGTCATTTAATCACACAAATACTGCCTTTCAGGAACACCAACAAGATGGAGACTCTACTGCAGATGGTGATGAAACTGCTTGAAAGCACTGTATCCATAATTAAGAAAATTCCTGCATACATACAGTGGAAATTTTAAAATCTAACATGTTTGTCATAAACAGTGACTTGAAATTGACTTTAGTCATATATAATTTATTTTCAATAATGATCATAGTATTGGAAAAAAATCAGTCCAAATGGTTTGTGCATGATTATATCAGAAATATATGATTCTCACGGCAGCCATTTTGAAATTAGAATAAAACAGGAACGACTCATGTTTTCTTTGATGATATAAAGAACGTTTGTTCCAAGAACTTTCAAAAACAGTCAACACAACTTAGCTATAAATATACTTTCCCAAAGACAGTACGTAGTGAAGACATAAGAAATAGTATCTACATAGAGGCCATTTTGAAAACAAAATGTCCGCCAAACCAGTTATCAGAAAATGTGGAACCAACCCCAGTTTTATTATTTGAAGTATGTAGATGGCAAAACCGAAAGAAACAACCTTCTATCTGCATTATAAATGTAGATATGAATATTACAAGATATTGTATACGATTTAAGGGTGGCCATTTTTAAGTCTAAGATGGCCGCTATGGGGGTTGTTAAAAATGAAAATAACACTGCTGTTATTCTTTGTGGTCAAAAGATGATTATCACCAAAAAACAATCAATATTCTACGTGTATTAGAAGTGTATATATAAGGAATATAGCAATTCAGGGCGGCCATTTTGAAATCCAAGATGGCGGCCAAAGGAATTGTCGAAGGAAAAAAAATGGACAAACCCCAGTTTTGTTCTCCGTGGTCTAAAGATGACAAAAAACATTGGTTACAAGAATATAGCAAAACAAAAATGCAAAACCACATAACAGTATACACTAATTGCCTTTTTCCTGAAGGCATCTAGAATTAAATCGTTCGATTTGACATTTCCGTGAAAAACAGCTTAAAGGTACATGCCCACTCAGTAGGCACAACATGTTCTGTATATCAGAGACATCATCTGGGACATTTTCTGGCAAAATAAACATCCATCCATGTATTGATTGGCATTATTATACATTTTATACCAGACGTAAATTTCCACACTGATATCAGGGGCGATAACAGTGTTTCCTTAAAATATTAACGGATATTACTATTTATTCTCTGTATTTATGTGTTGATATACAGTGATCATACTTTATACTCTGTCGAAAATATTATTTGTTCAGGTGACGTATTTAATAGCATAAATAATTAAAAAATACCATGCCTCATTTGCATATGAGAAAAAGCCTGATACCACCATGAATCACTATCAGTAAAATAAGTATTATTAAATGAATATATCTGTATAGCGGGCACTCGTAATTTTTATAACTGGTGGAATAGTGACACAATTATACTTATTTAATTAATATAAAGAGCAGTTTGTGCCTACTGAGTGGGCATGTACCTTTTACCTTTTCAACCCTAAATAACTGGAATGGACTGGGATATAGTAAATACGTGATCAGTACTGTCGAATATAAAATATATTCGGCTGAACCTTAGACCACAGGTGTTAGTTAGAACAGATAGTCATTAGTTTGGTGTCATGTGGGTATTTTGGTGGATTTGGGTATATGGGTGGATTTCGTTGGTTTTGGGTAATTCACATAATTTTGTGCAACTGCTAAAGCTAAAACATTGCACACGACAGAAATAGTCAATTATCTACACATTCACTGTCAATATCTATATTTTTCAATACTTCACCAATAAAATTTCCAACATGATGTTACAGTAGAGCGTTAGCTCCCGGCAAATTTTGAGAGGGGTCAACCGGAAGTACCACATTACATTTTATAAACCAAATTGTTCGTCTTGATCTCAGGAATTAGTAAACCAATGTTGCCATAGTGGAAAAGTTGTGCCGGCTTAGATATTTTGGGTCAAAATGAAAAATGGAAGCCTCAATTTTTGAGAATACATGACACTTTTATAATGCAACCAATATAATGTAACATGTATAACTGAGAAGATAGAAATGAAACTACATCATTCTGTAACATATAAACCGTAATTGGCAACTGACCGTTCCAGGATAGCATCAATTCCCTTGTATGTAAGTGTACTTCAAAGTAACAGGTTATTTGACGCACACATGTATAACATTGCTGTATGATATTATAAGTTATTGTGATTCTACACAGGCTATATGGTGTAATATTGACCGTCTGGAGGTATGTTCACCCGAGGCGATAACAATAACGTATTTGTCATACCGCAGATCCTTTATTTGGCCGTATAAACATATATCTGCGTTTTTTCAGAAAGAAAAATAATCCGAGATTCGATTTTCTACCGTCAGTCTTAATATAAAGGCGTAAATGAACATTTTGTTTTTTTATTAAACGAAAACAAACTAAATATGGAGTAAGAAATCCATCGAAAACGACTTTATGACAGTTTTTTTATATCGTGTAAGTTAATTTATATTCCACTGCTCTATCGATCTGCTCTCCCTTTGGCGCCTCTAGAAGAATGCGACTGGTTCCCAAACATTCGCTGTCATTGCTACGCCGCGTTGTTTCCTGCGTGGAACCCATAGTTTGTGACCTAAATATAGCCGTGTCACGAAGCCAAGTGTGTTGAGATTTGAAAACACTAAACGGGACAGTTTTCGTTATTTTGGCTAATTTTCGCTCATATTTTGATGAGCGAAGAATATTTATTGAAAAATAAACAATAAAGACTGGTTTTGAGTGTACAATTTGTTACTTGTATTGATCAATTCGGGGTTTTATTGTGTTTAGTGAGGAATAAAATTCGCAATCGCTAGACG
Source organism: Conchocele bisecta (assembly GCA_029237695.1). NCBI lineage: Eukaryota > Metazoa > Mollusca > Bivalvia > Lucinida > Thyasiridae > Conchocele > Conchocele bisecta. The sequence goes on along the minus strand of CM055271.1, from coordinate 62,926,739 downwards.
CTTGCAAAATGTGTCTTCATTGGACGCGAGACGCCGGAGGGGAATCGCAATTCCTCTATGTCCGACGGCCATGGCATGTCATATAATATATATGACCAGGCAACCTAGCCAATCAAAAGCCGAGAAACTTATCTGCGGTATGACAATTGTATATATACATGTCGTTCATATTGCAATATATTACATTGGACGTAAACTTAAAAGTTCCACCACTGGAAGATGAAATCCCCACACCAGGCGTAGATCCAGATAGGTGGGGAATGTGGGTGGTGGTGTCAAAACACCTTCGGCCTGCTCTACACTAAACAAGAAAGAAAATCACAAATGTTCACATACCGTACCCCAACTTTTATTCTGTGTTGCAATAAATAAGCGGGGCCATTGCACCATCAGATAATGAGGATTGTCCAGTAAATGCACTTGACCAAGATGTTAACAAAGTGTAAGAGAGGCTTGCTGACCCAGACTCAGACGATGAAAACAAAATCGAAATAGTCTGTATGACACATTACTGCGGTCAGATCTGAAAACAATGTCTGAATTGAGAAACAATTAATATGTTCAACAATTCTGCAAAAACCAGAAACCCACTTTTCCGACGTTTCGGCACAAGGCCTTTATCAAGGAATTAGTTTCTACTGAACGCTAAGTGGCATCCATTTTAGATTGTGAAATTGTGAAATCTAAAATTGATGCCACTTAGCGTTCAGTAGAAACTAATTCCTTGATAAAGGCCTTGTGCCGAAACGTCGGAAAAGTGGGTTCCTGGTTTTTGCAGAATTGTTGAACATATCAATTGTATTATTGCGGAAAGATTACTGAATTGAGAAAGTCGGTTAAAGTAAAGAAGAAGAATATGAGCCTGGACGAAACACTAATGTCTTTTGGCTTTCAAATGCAAGAACAATGGTCCAATAGCAAGAATCATGTCGTATGAAAATGCGCCAGTTCCGTTAAGCATGTTTACTAAGGATGGTAAGATGGTATCAACAGTAAAAGCACAGCCAATCCCGTGTCTGGAAGGAATAGCAACATCTGAAACTGTGAACACTGCAACAACATGTGATACCATCGTATTTGATGGACATACGTGCATTCAGATGATGAATGACCAAACACGACATGTTGCCACAATTACATTTGAAAAAATGGCGATGGGGTTCTTCAATTTCATTTTGTATCGCAGTCGACTCTCTAACAGTGGCATGCCAGTTCAACAAATTCATGTACTTTTCAACATGTATCTTGACGGCAGCATCAAGGACCAAACGCGTGAGAAACGAACATGGAGCGTGCAAGCAAGTGCTATAAACGTGCGACCAGAAATCTGGATCCCACCTAACTGGAAACAATTTCTCAGTAATTGTAGGAATAAGTCTGCGCTTGCACAGTATTACACAATACACATGTGCAACAATTGTACATTGCAGCGGAGGTCATGAAGATAAGGGCATTAAAGTAACGCGGTCCACCGTTAGTGAAGTCCCGGAGTTACAGTCCATCCAAGAAAAAGCTGACAATGCCTCTCTGATGGGTGCAGAAACAATTGTGGTATGCAGTCCAGATACTAGCACTCTTGTCCCCCTCATTCACAATCGTCCAGCAGAGATAGATGCAAGCAAACTCGTCTTAGCAGGTCGTACTGGGAAGCATGTATATTTAGTGACGTATATCCCCGTTCATGAGATCTATCACAACATGCCTACCCCGCAGAGAAACCTACTTCTGCCAATGCATTGTTTGACGGGATGTGACACTACTAGTTCATTCTTTGCTCATGAAAAGACATCAACCTTCCACATACTGGAACAGTTATCAGCTGAATACGATTCATTGGCAACATTAGACGAAGTGTCCATATCTCAGTTGTTTGATGTATGATGTTACTGAATATGTTGCGCTGTGAGAAAGCTGTAACTAATGTCACTGGAAAAAGGCTGCCTCCGATGGAAACCAGCTTTGGTCTTGCACACAGGTATTCGTATCAACTTATGATATGGCGCAAAGCTAACATTCCCAATCTTGTCGCGCAAGATCCTGTTGGATTTTGGGTATGAACGAACTGAAAGGGGCACACTTCAAACCATAACATTATAAATGTGACTGGGAGAACCATTTTCAACTTCAAAATGGCCGCCAATAGAACCAAGATCCAATGTATCTTATATACTATGGGATAAAAAAAACACCCAGTTACTATTTTGATGCGATACGACGGAGGGCAAACATACTAAATGGTTTATAGTCAATAATGGGAACTCGTATAAACATAACTGTGTAATTATAGGCTGGCCTCGGGTCATTTATACATGCTAATCCAGCCCATGTCAACAACTGCTCCTGATTACGTTTGCGATACACTGCTCGTGGAGAGTTTCCATATGCTTGGCCAGCTGCTATTATTCTATCATTCTATTTCATTCAACACTACTCTTCCGGTATTTTGATCGAGAACCATGACATGCCTGTAGACATGGCTAGCTTGGTACGCGGCTCGCTTAATATAGTATATATATTTACTTACGGACATTCACTATTTAACAAGTTCCTCTCGTACATAATTGCGAAATATGTTCAATTTCCCACATAATATTAGATATCGAGCTAGAGTATATGGTACGTTGCTTTATAAATGATAGATATATATAAGTCTAAAGATGTGGCAGAAAATGGCACACGCTGCATGACATTTCTATCTAACTCCGTGGATGAATATTGATATATCATATGGCATATGTCATTATATGCACAGGGACATATGCCAACTTACTGTTACAACCGCCCATACAGACGATTGTCTGCTATAATATATACACATATTACCAAATAATTGACACGTGTTGCATGATTATAACGTGTAGACATACCTGAACGGTGATCAGCATATGATACAGAATAGTGACATCGGATTTTTGTCAGCGCAATGATTAATAGTTGATCCCTCCGCTATAACGAAATATGGATATGTAGCAGTTTGTCCGTATGACATTTACTGGATTTAAGTGCATGCCTGTGTTATCTGGGTTGCTTGTGAGATATTTGCTCAGTTTTGTCTTGCCAGAAACCAGTTACTAGAAATTCCCACAATACTGTCTGACATTGCAGGAGTGTCAAGCTATTCACCTTGTAGACAAAACCCAATTAACCAATTACATGCATCCACCCGTCTAAGTTATCAGGTTCCCTGTGAATAGATGACATATTTACATGCCGCGTGTATTCACATTATTCATATATTGATTTGACAATACCAGTGTATATTGATGGGTCAGTGAAATGCACCAGGGTAACTTTACAACAACGACATGGGTTTCCATAAGACGAGAAGCGAGCCATTTAATCAGGTTAGAGTAAACTTTACGAAATTATTATCGGACGATGGATGCCTATAGGGATTGTTATGCCGAACGAATGTTTCCGAATACCAATCTCTGGATTGGCACGAACTATACATTCTAGACACAGTGAGTTAGACGTTTATTTTCATGTCTGTTAACTTATTGTTTACTGTTGATCATTTCTTCTGATAACAATTAAATAGGGTTACGTTATGTTTATGTATGTCTTTGTATGCCCCACCACGAGAGTGGAGGGGGCATTTAGTGTTACTCTTGTCCGTCCGTCCCGTCCTTCATCCCGTCCGTCACCAACATTGTGACTCGTAAAACTATTAAACCGTAATAGCTACAGACCTGAAATTCGGTATGTAGCTTCCTTATGATAAGTAGATGCGCAAAGCTTATTTCAATTTTTGATTCGACCCCCGGTCATGGATTATCTCCCCCGTTTCGACTTAGAATGTTGACAAGTTGGCCTTATGATTCGAAAAACGTTTAAACCGTAATAGTTACATAGTAGTAGCTTCCTTATTATGAGTAGATGTTTTATTTGAGTGTTGATTCGATACCCAGGTCATGGATTATCTCCCCTTGTCGACTTGGAATTTTGCCTCGTTTACTATCAAAGCGATATGTCGGGCATCCGTGTTCTATGAACCCATTTTCTAATTTATAAGGTGATTTGAATTTCTGTCAATTAGTATGGCAATGCAATTATTAAATTGCACTGTCAAATATATAATCTACAAAATGGTAATGTTTGGCTACATAATTAATTGGCTACATTGTGTATTAAAAAAGCATAACTTGCCGATGATGCCGATGAATGAGTTTATAATATTGTGCATCACGTGTATTGGCATTTGTACCCGTCGTGGTAAAACTTGAAACTTTACATGTATTCCTGTGAGACATGATATGCATACGCAAATGATATGTATCCAGCAAGTTAAAAAGTATACTCACACCAGAGTTCTATGATCGTATTGGTAAGATCAAACCAGCTCCCAATATCGTTCATATGCGTCAACTGTCATCAGTATGAAAGAACAAAACAACAAAATAATCCACCAAAATGAAGGCATCTGGACTCTTTGTACTGATACAACAAAACTATATAGAGAAATATTAATTCATATTTGTACTCAGAAAAATATCCACCTACATGTGGATCTTATTATCGTCTTGCTAGTGTTATTGCAAGACCCGTAGCATGCAGAAAATGAAAGGCAAATTGGACCGCCTCACTACCCATGGGAACATGGCGACTATTTGGTGTGGTCTACTTTTAATTACGTAGTGGTACGGGTATTATTATGTATGATGCTTGGATGCTTGGATGTTAGTCACCATTCTTCGCGAATGAAACATCATTACGATTCATACGTGTAAACAGAATGGTTACAAATGTACAGTATCTATGCAAACACTATAAATGCATGCACCGGTCGGGCACATGCGTAATAAATGTTATTAGTATGCATGAATTCAACGCATTTACCAACTTGAAGCTACTTCTATTTTAGCTAAGAACAAATTGTAATAACCTTGTATTTCAGAAATAATTAGCTCAGTTTTCAGCACACGTACACATATATAATTCCAACACTGCTTTATTCTCTGAGGTGTTTACGCTAATATCACTCTAATATATCCTCTGATGCACATCAATAAATCAATTGTATGTCCTAGTGTTAGTAAAATATGGCCATATTGGGTATTTGAAACGCCTGGTTTTATGTAAAATACACGAACAGTGTCGATGCGTCCTCTATGTTTATATATTCCTGAAACGCAGTACATGTATATCAATACAATGTCGTAGCGGTTGATGTACTTTAACAAACGTTGCTATTTAGTTGCTATTCTGAATAACTGGCGACCATTTTAAATGTGAAAATTCCAGAATCTGGTGTTGGTTTACATTCGAATATGGTCATTTTCTATGTGCATGAAACGGGCATAGTACACCATTTTACATGAAATAAATGGCATTGCCTTACAGTTTTGCAATCACACTTATTTTCATTTGTGGCGGCCATCTTGGATTGCAATATTACGAACAACAAGTCAAACAATACAAATGCATACACAAATCTGCAATACTAAAACATAATTACATAAATACTATCTGCTCAGAATAATAATAATAACCATAATTACCTGCTTAGACTACTATTGTGCAGAGATCAAACGCACATATTTATTTGGCGGACATTTTGGAATTAAAAACAACAATCATAGGCGAATAGGCATTTAGTAATTATAGTGCTATTAGCAGCGTGTTTCCTGTCCCTGTAAACATGCGAGCATTGTGTCTGTTTTGTGAAAAGAAAATGGGCAAAACATGTTTGAACGGCAGCCATTTTGAAATTTAACAGTGCATACACAATACATTTGTATATTTTATTATTACCGCTATTCGTATTGATTTTGTACCAAATGTAAGTATCTAAGAGTCACACATATTAAGATATGGGCAAAACAAGTTTACTCTGGCGGCCATTTTGAAATCCGCAATTTTGAACAGAAGAACCCATTTCCTGGGCTCATTTTTTTCTGGGTACTCGAAAACCCATGTATACCAAATTCCATGTTTTCCGCCGGAAGTGCTCTACTCTGGTATGTAATGGCTCTTATCTATTGCACTATGCATATATATATTATATATATATATATATATATATATATATATCGATTCAGCAGACATATATCAATCTGATTATGCCGATAGAATACTTGAACTGTATTGATCTGTTCCTGCATTTAAGACATTAAAGGCCATACAATTGTGAGATATTCTGGCGAGCCCTCTGGTCGGAATGGAATGGTCCTTAACGGCCCACCAACACAAACGAGTACCATTTAGGGCCAAGACCTCTGATCGGAGGTGGACTTTGACACATCGTGGAAAATGGCTATACAATCAAATGGCGCGTTACAAAACCGCCACGCGTGTGTGTGGTCCTCTGATCGGAGATACACGCGTGGCGGTTTTGTAACGCGTCATTTGATTGTATAGCCATTTCCCCCGCAATATATCAAAATCCACTACGACACACCCCCCACCCCGTCATGCTATTATTGGATGACGTATGCATCAGTCAATTAACGTCGTGCTGTAAAGCGGTTTACACAGCTATGTAAGGCTGTGTAAACAAATGTTTCCGCTCAAAGAGCTCGAGAATCTATCCGAGAATATTTGACGATTTTCAAACGATATATAAATGTTTTTTGTTTGTTTGTTTGTTTGTTGGAGTTTAGCGGCCTATCAACAGCTACGGTCACTTAAGGCCGGGTCGATGGGTTTAGTACTAAATCCCATATATTACCTGTACAAGTATATGTGCATGTTCAAGTATATAAGTATATGTACAAATGGGGGGGATCCCATAATCAGAAATGAATATTTACAATTAAAAAACTATATATTCAGCCCTGAAATCAGATATAAATGTTTGACTTGCATTGAGGTTCAGGTCAAATACATTAATCTCAATAAACAGTTTGGGACCGGTTTTATTGTTAGCTGTTAACAAATAATGGTTTTATTGGTTAAAAACGTGCGCGGGTAGAATCTATGTTTCACACCTTTGTACTTCTAGGTATACGTGTAATTCGCGGGAGGGTGACTGAATCAGGTAAGAAAAATCCTCCACTGAGCAACTATTGAAGAGTCTGGCGCGATAAAGCGCAGATACATTGAATAGCAACACCTGCCGCCGATGTCCTCGTCCCCGTACATTTTGCAATTTAGGTGAGTTTATTTGATTGATTAGTGTTTAACGGCCTATAAAAAGCTAAGCTCATTTAAAGACGGGCCAACGGGTTCGATCACGCATATAACCTGTTGTATTCGGGAGAAAATCCCAAAATCAGAACGGAATATTTACATATATATTCAGCCCTGAAATTAGAATAGCATGACCTGGTGCCAGGTCCATACCACACCAGTCACTTTGCCCCTTCCCCTAAAATACCCTAATACCGGTAGGATTACTCGTATAAGGGGTATAACCAGATTCAACGTCAACGACGAACCTGAGGGTCAAACCAGTAGCCGATTTCACCAACATTGCAAAGTATACTTTTCTAGCAAAGTATACTCTGAGGGAGTAATCATTTATTTTTCCGGAAATGCATTATTTCATATAAATCTAACAACTGCATATATTTGATGATTAAAAGTATGCAGAATTATTATACTGAATTTATTACATTATCACAGCCAAAATGGCTGTGATAATGTAATAAATTCAGTATAATAAAAATTTATAAATTTATCCTAAAATTGAAAATTTCTCCCTCGATGTATACTTTGCTAGGAAAGTATACTTTGCAATGTTGGTGAAATAGGCTACAGGTCTCAGTTCGGGATTCCGGCAAGTATGAATCCCGATCGTTCAATTATCTATCGCATGCTCCCACCTACCTGCCACCCATTTGCCATTTAGGAGATATTTAGATGAAAACAACATTTTTCTGGAAATAATGAAAGATGTGGTGCACTAGTGTTTAAAATTCGGGTTTTCCTGACTTTTGTGGCTATAAACTGCATTTTCTACCGATTTCGGGAAATATTTTGGATTCGAGCGACTAGGAATGGGCAGATAATGGATTCAAATTTCTCTGTGTGCACGACAGACACATCCTTCGCTACGACACGACGTAGTAAATATAGTAGCTAATGGGGACAAGCTTTTTGAAAAGGTAATACTTGTATTGTCATTATACATGCTTAGAGTTATTCAGGTCTCTGTTAACATGTAGCCTATTTCACAAACATTGCAAAGTATACTTTTCTAGCAAAGTATACTTTGAGGGAGTAATCATTTATTTTTCATGAAATGCATTATTTCATATAGAACTAACAAATGCATATATTTCATGATTAAAAATATGTAGAATTATTATACTGAATTTATTACATTATCACAGCCAAATTGGCTGTGATAATGTAATAAATTCAGTATAATAAAAAATAATAGATTTATCCTTAAATTGAAAATGTCTCCCTCAAAGTATACTTTGCTAGGAAAGTATACTTTGCGATGTTGGTGAAATCGGCTGTTGGTCAACTCTACATACCCGTGTAGTGATATTGGCAAGCAGTGTAGATCCAGCCGGCTCATGCCGAGCCGTATCACCAGGATCTATAAGTATCATCAGGATCTACATTTTGTTGCGAGTGAATGTTCATATTTCAGAACAAAAACAGCCCCTTTTCATAAATGGACTAGTCTGAAAATTGTGTGACGTTTGGATTTGAAAATTGCCATATCAAAATCCTTAGGGATGAAAGGGTTAAATACAGAGCTATATCTGAAATGGGGTCTGAAATTGATATTTGTTATGGGAACGAGTTTCTTACACTGCTTAGCACAGTTCCTGGTCTTAACATTCAACGGGGTTTGACAAATGCAATGCTGGTCTAAGCAACGCCAAGGGGAGAAAGGAAGGATGTGGATGCAGAGGACACCGCCCCGGGGCCTGGCTCTTATTAGAATAGTCCCCTCTGGTTCTTTAACGTGCCCAGACTCACCTTCAACTCTTATACACTGGACCGCCTGTTAAAGTCCCCATCCGAAAGGACTTGTAGAGCAGGAAATACAAAGTATCTCAGAATTTCAGAAATACTGACGCCCTGGAACTGAACCCTGAATCCATGAAATCAGAACATCCCGACCTGGTGCCAGGTCCATTCCACACCAAAGTCACTTAGCTCCAACCCCAAAAGTAATATGATCAGCACTAATCTTATTACTTTTTAATGAGGTATAACAGGATTTAACTCTCAAGCATCGGAAGGCCTGTCGGCATTCCAGTAAGGATGAACCCAGCTCGTTACATTACCCTTCACTGCTCCAGACCAGAAACCCACTTACAGGTGTTCAGCGAGAACTAGCTGGACCTGTGACGTGCTGGCTTAACCCGAATTATATGTCTGTAACGCAGGGGCTGATCTGGATTTACACTGGTCGCAAAACCCATAAACCTCATTTCTCCAGTCACAGCCATAAATACAACACAATATACAACACAATAGCTGTATTGACATTTTTATTACATCATTATACGCGACATCCCAGAAATATTGTATAAATTACATGTAAAAAGAATTAACGAAATGTAAATCAAGAAATTCGTGTATACTATTTATTTGATGGATAATTGTTAGTTTCCCCAATATACAGACAACAGTAGCCGATTTCATCAAAATTGCAAAGTATACTTTCCTAGCAAAGTATACTTTGAGGGAGCAATCATTGATTTTTGCGAAATGCATTATTTCATATAGAACTAACGATTGCATATATTTGATGATTAAAACTATGCAGAATTATTATACCAAAATTGGCTGTGATAATGTAATAAATTCAGTATAATAAAAATTAATAAATTTATCCTAAAATTGAAAATTTAAAATTTCTCCCTCAAAGTATACTTTGCTAGGAAAGTATACTTTGCAATGTTGATGAAATCGGCTACAGGTCAGAATGTAACCCTGACAATGCTGAGTTAAAATATTATCGTCTGCTGTTTATTTCTATTTTCCAGTTTTCCAATGGAAATGATAAAGTGCTGTCAAACCATGTTTTTTCTCGAAAAAAGAAGACAATGTGACACATCAGCAGATGACAATTTTCTGTTCCCGCCCTTAAGGGTTAAAGTTTGTACATTTTGTGGGGAAATGACAAGACAAATTTCTAAAAAATTACTGCCATACACAGTATATGGTCCGAGATATTGTTCAACCTGGATCAATAGAATAGTTTTGGACTTGTCCAATAACCCTGAGAATGTGGGAAACATAAGTAGTCGTCTGCTGTAATTTTATATTTTGTCTTCTTTCTCATTTTAGGTCGGGTTACCTGTATGGATGGCAGGAAAATCCAAAAATCAGAACTGAATACATTGTATTTACAAAAATATACATATTCAGCCCTGGAATTAGAATATTCTGATCTGGTGCCAGGTCCTTACCACACCAAAGCTACTTAGCCCCACACCCTAAAAGTAATAAGATCAGTATTAATCATATTACTTTTATAAGTTTAACTGCATTCAACTCTCATGTACAAGAAAGCGTATCTGTAGCCGATTTCACCAACATTGCAAAGTATACTTTTCTAGCAAAGTATACTTTGAGGGAGTAATCATTTATTTTGCCTGAAATGCATTATTTCATATAACTAACGACTGCATATATTTGATGATTAAAAGTATGCAGAATTATTATACTGAATGTATTACATTATCACAGCCAAAATGTGATAATGTAATAAATTCAGTATAATAAAAATTAATAAATTTATCCTAAAATTGAAAATTTCTCCCTCAAAGTATATTTTGCTAGATAAGTATACTTTGCAATGTTGGTGAAATAGGCTACAGGGGCCCGTTTCACTAAACTTTGTACGAATAAAATGTTCGTAAGTGCAAAATTATGATAGTCTGTACATTTCACATTAACATTGTTTTCTTGTAAACAATTATTGGATTTATATTTATTGAGCATAGGCTGCATATGCAGCCTATGCTCAATAAATGTAAATCCATAAATTGAAATTTACAGACGATCTTAAATTTGCACTTACGAACATTTTAGTCGTAAGAAGTTTAGTGAAATGGGCCCCAGAAAACCAAAGCAGAGATATCGGGATCCTGGCAAGGATGAACCCCATCATCAAAATACCCTTTGCATGTTCCCAACCTACCACCTGCGCATTTGCTGTGAATATGTCAACTTTCGACATCATCTGTCATTTTTAACTTCTCATGCTCGTATTAATGTGTTGATCAACAAGACAGTGTTGAAATGCATAGTAGCACAAGAACGCCGCCAATGGCATGTATACCATCACTGCGATGGTTGGCTTACAAACATGCACATGAAGTTTCAAGCCAATGGCTGCTATTGTAGAGAAGTCAAAATCATTTGTCCTTGACCTTAAGCACAGAGGAAGCATGAATGGGGTGGGGCATGAACATATAGACAAGGGCTAAGTTAATCCCCTCGCTGGCAGCCTTGATAATAAAAAAAATAATAATAAAATAAAAACTTGAACCCATTTGCCTTACAAACAAGGTGAACACAAGTCCTCAGTGACCTTCACCGTGAACGGTCGGACTTGGGTGGTATGCAACGCAAAGCATGATTCCTTGACACACATTGTGGCTAAATATTATCAGAATCTGTGAAGTTATAAGTTATTGAAAAAGAAAAGGTGTTGCTAACACATGTACGTACATACGTACGTATGTATGCACACACGCACATGGACGAACGCTATATCCCCTCTTGCATGTCAGCGAGGGGATAATGACAAACATGCACATCAAGTTTCAAGCCAAGTGTTGAACCCATTTCAAACGGTAAAGAAGTTACAACAGAATGAAGATATGTGCACACATCTACTGAATCAGACCTTGAAGTCGATCTCATTGAAGCCACATGATGGGATATAATACGAGTGCACATGCACTAAATTTACAATAGTGTTCATAAATTTTCCATAAATGACGTCAAAAGTTGACAAAATTTTCAGAGTACATGCATGTACTCTGAAAATTTTGTCAACTTTTGACGCCATTTATGGAAAATAAATACGTATTTCATGAAATTACGCAGATGTCTTAGTACAAAATCACAGGGCGTGTCTCATATTAGGAGAGTTCAACAAACAGTTAGGAGACATTACATAGCAAAATAAGTCTGAAACAAAATTGTTGACCTTTTAACGCTTAGACCGCTACTCACAACAGTTGTCGTTTGCTGTTGCATTTATATTTTTACTTATTTCTCAATAAAAACATGGTTCCAATGGAAATTATTCTAAAGTGCTGTCAAAGCATGTTTTTAATGATAAAACAGGAAAATAAACAAGAGGGCCATGATGGCCCTAATTCGCTCACCTGACTCCATGAACACCAGAGGAGAATGTGACATTGAGTTCATATGTTATAAAAAAAATGTGCTATTTTTAGATGGCGGTCATCTTGGATTAAGTGATGACTCATTTTACCAAATCTGAAAATGCTTCACCCAAGGATCTTAAACTTACTATGAAGTTTGGCAAGCATCGGCCATGTGGTTCCCGAGAAAAAGACGTTCAAAATCTTGAATAAATGGACCTTTTGGCGGCCATCATGGATGACATAATCATCCGATTCTGACAAATATTGCACCAGAGCAATCGCCTGATCAATACCTTCAATTTGATATATGACATGAGCATATTCAGTCAAAAATAAAATTTGACCCCACGGGCCACGCCTATTTTTGACCCCGGGTTAACCATTTTAACACCTTTGAAAGAGCATTCTACATCGATCATTCCTACCAAGTTTCGTCTAAATCCGGCTGGCGGTTCATGAGAAGAAGATTTTTTAAGAATTTGTGCTATTTTTAGACGGTGGGCATCTTGGATTAGCGACGACCTCTGTTTTAACAAATCTGAAAAGGCTTCACCCATGGACCATAACTGTGAAGTTTGGCCAACATGAGCCAAGCGGTTCGTGTGAAGAAGAATTTTGAAATCTCTAATAAAAGAATGACCTTTTGACCTTTCGGTGGCCATCTTGGATGACAAGACCATCCAATTTCGACAAAAATGTACCAGAGCGATCGCCTCTTTGATACCTTCGATTTGATATAGACATGACCATATTCGGTTCAAAATAAAATTTGACCCCAAATTGACCCCACGGGCCACGCCCATTTATGACCCCGGGGTCACCATTCTAACAACTTTGAAAGAGCATTGTACATCGATCATTCCTAACAAGTTTCGTCGAAACCCAGTTGGCGGTTCAGGAGAAGATTTTTTAAGAATTTGTGCTATATTTAGACAGCGGCCATCTTGGATTAGCGACGACCTCCATTTTAACAAATCTGAAAAGGCTTCACCCATGGACCATAACTGTGAAGTTTGGCCACCATGGGCCAAGCGGTTCGTGTGAAGAAGAATTTTGAAATTTCTAATAAAGGAACGACCTTTCGGCGGCCATCTTGGATGACATGAACATCCAATTTCGAAAAAAAATGTACCAGAGCGATCGCCTCTTTGATACCTTCGATTTGATATAGACATGACCATATTCGGTCAAAAATAAAATTTGACCCCACGGGCCACACCCATTTTTGACCCCGGGGTCACCATTTTAACAACTTTGAAAGCGCATTGTACATCGATCATTCCTACCAAGTTTCGTCGAAATCCGGCTAGTGGTTCATGAGAAGAAGATTTTTTAAGAATTTATGCTATTTTTAGACGGCGGCCATCTTGGATTACGTAATGACATCATTTTAACAATTTTGTAATCCCCCTACCTAAGGACCATGACCATGAAGTTTGGTAACTATAGGCCCAATGGTTACCGAGGAGAAGACGTTTGAAAATGTTCACGGACGACGATGACGACGGACGACGGAACGACGGACGACGGACACATTGCGGTAACAATAGCTCACATGAGCTTTGCACAGGTGAGCTGAAAATAAACAGCAGACAATAAAAAATTAAGATAGAGGTGTAAAGGTTAATATATTGTAATAACCAGACACAATTTATTTTGGGGGAAACACATAAGTATATGGTTGCTCACAAAGAAACATGGCCCCAACATTTAGGGCTGTACTGGTTTCTCACAATAACCATGTATTTGGATACAATATGTTTTGGGAAAAACCCTATTTTCCGAATGCTTAGTGTTGTTATGGTATTTGTACTAGACATTGCTTCGCTGAAGGAAGCTACATTTACAAATGTCACACAACCATCAACATAAACGGAAGTGAAACTTTAATATGTGGCTGTGACGGGAGAAATGGAGATTAATGTTATTGCCCAGATCTGCTTGCGCATCACGCATGATCAGAATCTGCACTGTTCGCTATTTTGTCTGTGAAATACCATCTATGATTGTAACAAACAGTATAGATCATTAACACAGTACATGAGGAATACACCTTTTTTTAAATATTTTTTTTAGTTTTGTTATTTCTCAAGGTTAGAAGACACCAAATGGTGCGAAACCGCCCAGGGTGTATGCAAAAGTAGTCCGGTATAAAAAAATAGTGCGGGTGTTTTGAGGTCACAGACACCGTTTGCTTGCAAATCTTGATCCATTACTACCCAGTTTCACTTGAGGAACATTTTGGGGTGCCTTCAACACCAGTTTTCAGCATATTTGTAGCATTTAAAAGAAAACACTGACCCTGTTGGTCACTTGATGTAAACGGAGTTTCCGTGGCCAAAAAATGTACACAATATTGGAGGATATGACAAGGTTGGATTTTTCTTTCTTAGGAGTAAGTGAACCTATTGTTTAGTTCATGCAGAACCAGTACAGACTGGCTGCAGGTCATGTACAAGTGGGTCCCACAGCATCCATACGAATAGTGAAAGTAGGAGAGACTGGCCTTATTGGATGGCATTCGGTTAAATTATATAGTAAAACTATTTGGTGGTGTCTAACCTATAAGGTGTGCCTAGGCCCTATGTGAGATATGTTTGTTTGTAGAATTTGAAGTTGGAAGTTTATGTTTCTTGTAGCTATGTCTCTGGGAACATAATTTAAAGTTACTGCGACAAGAATAATCGAGCGGACTCCGCGATGCAACATATTTGTTCTTTTTGTATCTCAGACGGACAGTTATCGGCTTCAAAATCTTCTAAAATCTTGATTTCTCAGCTTTATTTAGTGAAATATAATAAACCAGTGTATGCAAATTACCTGTAGGTGATTGGGCTTGGAATGTGACAGAATATACACCGAAAACAGTGATTATAGTGTGTTTTTCTTTTTTTTTCATTGATATTGGCTTGCTGATGGACAATTAAGAAGTTATGGAAAGTGGCGCGACATCGCGACGCTGTTCCAAAATTTGCCAAAATTAGGCGTAAGTGTATTGTTTTCGCATATCGGTATAGTACCAAGACACTAGTACTCAGAAAATCATTGTTTTTCCTTTCCTCCTGTGTTATAAAGCAAATTTCTTGACTGACCGTTCCAAGCCAGTACCCTTTTGTCTGTCGACCATTCCAGAGTGGCATACATGTTGGTATAGTTTCAGTGATGAGTCTGTATATGTAGAATGGTTAGCTATAACACTATTTAGGGTAATGTTATGTGATTTTATGGAGATTTGTGCTTTTAATTCATCATCTATTAAAATTCTCCATAGTTCTGTAGTAGCTCAAATTAAGGCAGAATGTGGACAGTCACATGGTGGAGTTACACAGCTGCTGTGTGACAACCATTTGAGATATTTGCTCCAAACTTGGTACTGTATCCAGGAATAGAAGCTACTTTTTGAATAGTGAATATTGTAGAATGATTTGTAGTGGGACTGGTACACTTATAGGTTAGAAGACACCAAATGGTGCGAAACCGCCCAGGGTGTATGCAAAAGTAGTCCGGTATAAAAAAATAAAAAAATAGTGCGGGTGTTTTGAGGTCACAGACACCGTTTGCTTGCAAATCTTGATCCATTACTACCCAGTTTCACTTGAGGAACATTTTGGGGTGCCTTCAACACCAGTTTTCAGCATATTTGTAGCATTTAAAAGAAAACACTGACCCTGTTGGTCACTTGATGTAAACGGAGTTTCCGTGGCCAAAAAATGTACACAATATTGGAGGATATGACAAGGTTGGATTTTTCTTTCTTAGGAGTAAGTGAACCTATTGTTTAGTTCATGCAGAACCAGTACAGACTGGCTGCAGGTCATGTACAAGTGGGTCCCACAGCATCCATACGAATTGTGAAAGTAGGAGAGACTGGCCTTATTGGATGGCATTCGGTTAAATTATATAGTAAAACTATTTGGTGGTGTCTAACCTCAATGAAAGTATATGTTGTGACCACTCATTTGAACCGTCTCAACGAGACGGTTCAAATGGTGGTCGCAACTCGCGACAAATACTTCTGAGTGCATAGAAGTAAAATATTTAGGATTTTCCGTAAACAGAATGGAATATCCTCAGCATGAAATGGGTTAACGGGTTGCAGGAATGAACTCACAGATCAGGAGCTATGCTGACCAGAAATGTACCCAAGGCTGAGAGAAAGAAATTCCAAAATCACATACATGAATGCCAACGATGTACGTGAGGACCAAACCAGGTCTCCGGTCGGGTTATCGGTAAGGATGAACCCCGATCGTTAAACTGAACACCAATCATGATTCTTACAAGCAATAAAGATTATTATCCGGCTACGGGTGTGTGCTATTTGATTAGGAGCTACACTGGCCACAAAACCCATAAGCCCCATTTCTCCAGACACAGTCACATATAATCACCGAGTGAATGTGCAAGAGGACAAAGATCTCTAAATTGTCATAATTTTCTAAGCAGGCCTAACAAGGGCACTAATAACTAATAACAAGGGCACCATGATCACTAAGATAATCCCTTGTTGCAACAACATTTTTGCCTTACAAACAAAGTGAACTGAAGTCCTCAGTGACATTGACCTTGTTGTCACACTATACGTTACGGACAAACGGAAAGGCGAAAAAATTACATACCACTCAGCATGCCGGGGGTATAACCTATTGACAGGCAAACAATGCCTGTGGGTAAAATAATAAATAATGGACGGAATAATGTAGTACACGTACATGTATATAAATCCCAGATTGTATGGATGTACAAATATTGGGAACCATCATCGGAACCTGATGGCCGCAGCCCGCAGAACAAGCCACTTTCATAGTCATGTTGCAAAAAGAATGACTTTGCACTATCCACCCCACCCCACCCATACCCCCCCCCCCCCCACCACCACCCAGAACTCATCTCAGTGCCTGTCTACTATAGCCGCGATAGTCGTACTCTTCCTCCTGGAACTGCTCACTCTCGCCCCTACCCCCGCCACCCCCACCGCCACCGCCACGACCACCACCACCACCACCCAGGTACTCCTGCGGGTAGCTGTCGTACTCGTCGATCATCAGCGGGCGGCCGTACTCGTCGACTTGCTGGCCGTACTCATCATCAATGTCTGCCTGACCGTTCATCACGAAGCCCATGTTGGACTCGGGCCGTGCATACGGTTCGTAGTCATTCGTGTACCTGCAACATGTTGACTAACCATTTCAACACCACAGGCCTGTATAGTGGTATTGGCAAAACGTGTAGATCCAGATGAATCGGCTCGTGACGAGCCGTCTCATCAGGATCTGCAATTTTTGCAAGTAATTTTCATATTTTAGAACAAAAACACCACATTTTCATAAATTAATTTGACTGGTCTGAAAATAATTTTGTGACAATTGGATTGGTTGGAAAATTAACATATCAAATCCATTCCAGTAGCCTATTTCACCAACATTGCAAAGTATACTTTTCTAGCCTTTGAGGGAGAAATTTTCAATTTTAGGATAAATTTATTAATTTTTATTATACTGAATTTATTACATTATCACAGCCAATTTAGCTGTGATAATGTAATAAATTCAGTATAATAATTCTGCATACTTTTAACCATCAAATATATGCAGTTGTTAGTTCTATATGAAATAATGCATTGAAGAAAAAATAAATGATTACTCCCTGAAAGTATTACTTTGCTAGAAAAGTATACTGTGCAAGGTTGATGAAATCGGCTACAGTTATGTAGGGGTGAAAGGGTTATTTGTGGCTGTGACTGGTGAAATACTTTGCAATGTCGATGAAATCGGCTACAGTTATGTAGGGGTGAAAGGGTTAATTGTGGCTGTGACTGGTGAAATGGGGCTTATGGGTTTTGTGACCAGTCCAGTTTCTGATCAAATAGCACGTTTCTGTCGCTGGATAATAATCTTTGTCATCCCGCAGATAAATTTCTCGCATTTTGATTGGTCAGCTTGACGGGTAATATGAGCCCATATTCCCTGTCAAGTCCATCAATATTGCTCAAATCAAAATTGTGGTGGGTCGAGACGCAGTCGAAAGAAACAATATTGGAAATCACCTTCGAAACGTGGCCATAGGGACTGGAAAGTACTAAGAAAAAAGAAGAAACTATGGCCCGTCGGCACTCGAATGCCCCCATTGGCAGATTGGAGAAACTGTGATAAAGTTAATAATTCCAGCACAAAAATATTTACACAATTCCCTAACATTTGATTGGCCCGTAGCAAGTCTCTGTCCCAAATTTATATCCCAGTAAACTCCCACGCCAAACTACTTTCCGTAACCGTGAGGCACAGCTAAAATAATTCTTAAGAAAACGGAAAATAAACACATTTTCTTGATGAATATATTTCAAATGCTGGACTTATAAGGAATGAATGGCCTTTTTGTGGAATTTATCGGGGATATAAACTTGGAAAAGTCGCGGGAATACTGGACGAAGGCCGGAACTTTTCCAAGTTTATACCCCGATAAATTCCACAAAAAGGCCATTCATTCCTATAATAAACCAAAAGTGATAAGTATTTATAAGCAGGGTTGTGATGGTCAGAAGGTGAAGGTCATATTAAGGACAGCATGGATGTGTGACATTTGTGCACAAACTTATGTAAACTCCAGTAAAAAAAAATGAATGTGTGAAAAAGTTCAAAGTTGTGACGGTCAAAAGGTCAAGGTCATATTACCGACAGCATGGATATGTGGCATTTGTGCACAAGTATGATGTATTGAAATATTATAGTAATCCTTCTAGGGATATAGAAGATGTGACAGAATTGAGAAACTACGGCAAACTTCTTAATATATGAAAACGTTCAAAGTTTTGAAGGTCAAGGTCATATTAAGGGCAGCATGGATGTGTGGAATTTGTCCACGGGTATGCTGTGTTGAAATATTATAGTAATCTATTAAGGGATATAGAAGTTATGACAGAATTGAGAAACTCAGGCAAACTTCTTAATGTGTGAAAAAGTTCAAAGTTGTGAAGGTCATGTTCAGGGCAGAAGAGATGGTGGCACGCAAAGCAGATGCACAGGCTGATCTGGATCTACACTGGTCGCAAACACCATAAGCCCCATTTCTGAAGTCACAGCCAAATATATGGTCAACCTACCCATACGGTGTGGTGTCGTACATGCCGTTCTCATCGATATATTCAGGTGTCAGATGACCATCCATGATCAGAGACGGGTCATAACCATCTGGAACAAATAAATAAACAGATACAGTCAACACAAACAAATACAATAAATATACTGTATATTGACTGTTTACATTGACTGAATTTGTTATATACATAAGTACAGTTCTAGTATTACCTCACTGATTGCACTCATTTCTTGTTGATATTACCGTAGTCATATTTTCTGTAAATTATGAAAATTGACATTGATTTGATTTACTGGTGTTTAACAGCCTATCAACAGCTAAGGTCTTTTAAGGCCGGGCCAACGGTTCAATCCCGTATTTAACCTGCTGCATTGGGGGGAAAATCGTAAAATCAGAACGGAATATCAGAACGGAATATTTACATTGCAAAAAATAAATTCAGCCCTGAAATTAGAATAACCTGGCCTGGTGCCAGGTCCATACCACACCAAAGTCACTTGGCCCCTTCCCCTACAATAGGATTACGAATAATCGTAATACTCACATAAGGGGTATAACCAAAAGAATCTATCACATACAAAATGGTACATGAGGGCCAAACCAGGTTTCCAGTCGGAATTCCAGTAAGGATGAAAAACAAGAGGGTCATGATGGCCCTAATTCGCTCACCTGACTCCATGAACACCAGAGGAGAATGTGACATTGAGTTCATATGTGTTTTAAAAAAATTGTGCTATTTTTAGATGGCGGTCATCTTGGATTAAGCGACGACTCTCATTTTACCAAATCTGAAAATGCTTCACCCAAGGATCTTAACTTACTATGAAGTTTGGCCAACATCGGCCATGTGGTTCCTGAGAAAAAGACGTTCAAAATCTCGAATAAATGGACATTTTGGCGGCCATCATGGACGACATAATCATCCGATTCTGACAAATATTGCACCAGAGCAATCGCCTCATCGATACCTTCAATTTGATATATGACATGAGCATATTCGGTCAAAAATAAAATTTGACCCGACATGACCCCACGGGCCACGCCCATTTTTGACCCCGGGGTCACCATTTTCACAACTTTGAAAGAGCATTGTACATCGATCATTCCTACCAAGTTTCGTCGAAATCCGGCTAGCGGTTCATGAGAAGAAGATTTTTTAAGAATTTATGTTATTTTTAGACGGCGGCCATCTTGGATTAGCGATGACCTCCATTTTAAAAAATCTGAAAAGGCTTTACCCATGGACCATAACTTTTAAGTTTGGCTACCATGGGCCAAGCGGTTCATGTGAAGAAGAATTTTGAAATCTCAAATAATAGAACAACCTTTTGACCTTTCGGTGGCCATCTTGGATGACATAACCATCCGATTTCGACAAAAAATGCACCAGAGTGATCGCCTCGTTGATACCTTCAATTTGATATATGACATGACCATATGCGGTCAAAAATAAAATTTGACCATGACCATGAAGTTTGGTGACTGCACAATGGTTACCGAGGAGAAGAAGTTTGAAAATGTTCACGGACGACGACGACGGACACATTGCGGTAACAATAGCTCACATGAGCTTCGCTCAGGTGAGCTAAAAAAACAGTGAAAGGGTTTAACGTCCCACCACCAGCTAGGGTCATATAGAGACGGGACCACAGTTTAAAGTCTCATCCGACAGACCAGTGGGATGGAAATACTAAGAAAGTATTTTTGATACCTTAGGCGAGGTTTAAACCCACAACCTCCGGATTGGAAGTCAGGTGTTCTAACCCCTAGGCCAGTCCATCCCTCTGTAACTTATGAAAATTGACAATTGATTTGATTTGATTTATTGGTGTTTAACGAACTATCAACAGCTACGGTCTTTTAAGGCCGGGCCAACGAGTTCAATCCCGTATTTAACCTGCTGCAATGTGGTGAAAGTCGCAAAATCAGAACGGAATATTTACATCCCAAAAAATAAATTCAGCCCTGAAATTAGAATAACCTGGCCTGGTGCCAGGTCCATACCACACCAATGTCACTTGGCCCCTTCCCCTACAATAGGATTACGAATAATCGTAATACTCATATAAGGGGTATAACCACATTCAACTGTCACATACAAAATGCCAAAGACGTATGTGAGGGCCAAACCAGGTCTCCAGTCGGAATTGCGGTAAGGATGAACCCCGATCGTTGAATTACCCGTCACATGCTCCCGACCAACCACCCACACCTATTTTACAAATGGGCATATAAAAGTGAAAGGTGTTACTAATGTACGCACGTACGTATAGGAACTAACGCTATATTCCCTCTTGCCTATCAACGAGGGGATAATAAAAATATGATATAAGGTTAACTTGTAAGTTATATATAGGTAGTTATTAAACATATATTCACCCAGACACATGACATGCATATGTATTAGAAATACATGCATTTAGAATAATCCAATATATGATTTTGTCTAGAGTAGATCATGCAATATGAGTCATAAAACTAGTTCTTTATGGTAGGATTGATTGATTCAATGAATGAAGTTTCACTTCAATTAATCAATGATCTAAATTCAAAGATCAAAATGGGCAGAAAATACACGAGACTAAATAAGAAAAAATCCAAAATTAACTTTTCAGATCTAGAAGACATCTACATATCAGGTATCAAGCTTGTACCTATTTAAATGTTACAAGGTTGATGAAGGACGTGCAAGACAAACAGACGGACAAGCATAACACTAAATATCCCCTACTCTATCATGGTGGGGCATAAAAGTAACAAATAATGTTGCATTCCACGCATGTTAACCCTTACACCGCTATCTTATTTTTGTCGTCTGCTGTTTATTTTCTATTTTCCATTTTTATCATCAAAAACATGCTTCGACAGCACTTTAGAATAATTTACAACATGCTTTGACAGCACTTTAGAATCATTTCCATTGGAAATGATTCTGAAGTGCTGTCAAACCATGTTTTTATTTAGAAGCAAGGCAAGATATAAAAGCAACAGCAGACAACAATTGTTGTGTGTAGCGGGTCCGTGCAATGAAGTGCAAGAACATGGGATGTGTCCAAAGTAACATCACATATTGCCACGATTTACACACTGCCAGTGCACCATGCTGCAACCATTTAACAGAGGCACCTGGGGCCCCGTTTCACTAAACTTTGTACAACTAAAATGTTCGTAAGTGCAAATTTAGAATCATTTGGAAATTCCAATGGATGGATTTACATTTATTGAGCATGGGCTGCATATGCAGCCCATGCTCAATAAATGTAAATCCAATAATTGTTTACAATAAAACGTTGTTAATGTGAAATATTAATTTTTCACTTAGGAACATTTTAGTTGTACAAAATTTAGTGAAACAGCCCTCTGGTCATTATATGTGGCTGGGAAGTCCTGGAGAAATGGGATTAAGAGTATGTGGGAAGAGCATATTCCACCCAAGTGTCAGAATATGTTGCCAGAAACGAGGCTTTGCCGGGTTTCTGACGACATATTCTGATCATGAGGGGGAATATCGTTGTCCCATACCAGTCCAAATGATGGATACTTTTTCTCGCCACTACATAGAACATATTTGCAAATATCAAAATATTTATCCGACCCAGAACAAGATTCAACTTTTTATTCGCTGAATTTATACGACTTTTGACACGTACAATGTCTTCGTCATGTCACAGAATGGGTTAGTACAAAGTTTTCACCCACAAATTGGGCGCTAAAGCCATTTACAAATTATTGTCAAATTAATGTGGCATATCTTCACCATACAGCCCTGGCGATGCCAAAATTATCGTCGCACGTTGCTGACGTCATCAACATTAAAACTACGTCTAAACGCTGACGTGATAATAAACACGTCGACAATCATTGAAAATAATAAATATCAAACTTATTCATTGTGAGACACAATATTCGTAATGTTACCCTATTAGAGAATGTATCGTTGCGATATGTGATACAAGCGCGTGTAGGGTGAGACAATGAAATCTCACATGGGCGTGACTATACGGGTATCCTTGTCTCAGGGCGAGAATATGGTATCTGTGACCAGTGTAGACCCAGGTCAGCCTGCGCAGCCGCGCAGTCTGACCAGGGTCTGCACTGTTCACTATTTGTCATTGAAACAACTATATCACGCGGCAAACAATATAGAACCGTATCAGTAGCCTATTTCACCAACATTGCAAAGTATACTTATCTAGCAAAGTATACTTTGAAGGAGAAATTTTCAATTAAGAATAAATTTATTAATTTTTATTATACTGAATTTATGTCATTAGTTCTATATGAAGTAATGCATTTCGGGAAAAATAAATGATTACTCCCTCAAAGTATACTTTGCTAGAGAAGTATACTTAGCAATTTTGATATATCAGCTACAAATTACTGAAGCCCCATTTCTCCAGTCGCTTACACATACCATATTTATTCTAATAAACGCCCCTAGGCTATACAATTTGTGGGATAAAAACGTGGAAACTAGGATCAAACTACAGTCGAGTACCAGTATCTCGAATATCAGTATCTCGATATCCCCTATCTCGATAATTCACTAGTCCCGAATTATATCCTTATTGGCTTAATATAAATTTCCTCGGCTATCTCGACCATGAACTATCTTGTATATGTTCTCTATCTCGACTGTTAATTCTGTCCCCTCCGTATAAAAATCTCTTCACTATCTCGATCACATAAACACCTGGATCACATAAACACCTTAGCACCTGGCTGCCAAGATCGATTTGGTTGACACTAATTTTCAAAACATAGATAAAAAAAATAAATTCACACCAACCTCAGGTTGGTAAATAATGTTTGCTTAATTGGTCCGCCTGGATATATTTGAGTGTTTGACACGAGCATTAAGCATATCACGCTGGTCATTTAAGAAATTCACTGAGAGTCTTGACGCCACCTTGTAATGTTGGTTAGCTTACTACTTTTGGTCATTAGTTAATTGGTGATTGTTTACTCGTAGTGTAATGGGTAACATGATTTCATATTTTTCGCGAAAATATTCGACGATGTCACTTCATCGCTGTCTCGAATCTCGACTATATGGACGATCTCCCTTCGACTTATACGAGATACTGGTGCTCAACTGTATGTTATTTTCACATACAAAAGCCATTTAAAACAATGTTTTAAATGGCTTGTATGTGAAAATAACATATTTAGAATGCAAATATGGGATGGGGGCTACTATTAGAGAGGGGGCTACTATTAGAGAGGGGCTACTATTAGAGAGGGGGCTACTATTAGAGAGGAGGCTACTATTTGAGAGGGGCTACTATTAGAGAGGGGGCTACTATTAGAATAAATACGGTACTTATAATAATATGCATGCCGACAGAAGAGACATTATCAGTTTTACAAGTAACAACAAATCTAGATTGTGGGTTAGGGTATTTGGAAATGTCATAAGGTCCCTTTCGCCCAAGTGCACAGTAAAGACCAGTCTCCGCGAAAGTCGTCGGTCCGTCGGACATGTCCGTTAAAAATGCTGCCGGTCCAACGGTAAACCGGAAGTCTCCGAACCGAATGTCTGACTATATAATTATAAACATTTTTTTTTTTTTACTTTTTTTTTTTTTTTTTATTCTAAGCTTCAATGAAATCACCTTCCTTTGGTATGCGCTTCTGGTGCGAGCTAGCTTTTCTTATATGACTGATATACTTAAACAACTAAAAAGCTCTTAAATATCACACAAAATAAATTTTATTTTTCATAAAAAGAATTCCGGTCTGGTAAATATCCGTAACATTTTTGCAGTTTCACGGAGACTGAAAGACGTATATCCTGGTCAAAGCAAAGGAATTTGCAAAAATGCAAGCAGATTAGTGTCTCAGCTTGTCAGAAGTCGTGCCTCAGTCAAGTAACAGTGCCAGGTGACAATTGCCAAGTCTGAATGAGAACGGGCCTTGCACAAAATCGGTCGACAGTTTTTATCTATTTAATGGCGATTAACCATTTCACCCCTAAGTAACTGTGTTGGACTTTGATATGCTAATTTACGACCACTCCAGTAGTTGTAAAATGATTTTCAGACCAGTCCATTTATGAAAAGGGTGTGCTTTTGTTGTAAAAAATATGAAAATTACTTGCAAAAAGTGCAGATCCTGATGAGACGGCCCGTCATGAGCTGGCTCATCTGGAGCTACACTGTTTGCCAATACCACTATACAGGCCTGTGGTGTTGAAAGGCCAAGATAATTTTAGGTCGTGTTAACGGGGTTGAATTCCATATTTTACCCACAAGGCAACAAAACGCACCAGGTGGTGCTATTTACAAATGTGTGGAAAATCTAGAACTAGAAAATGTGTTCATAGAACACGGATGCCCCACATATCACTTGGATAATAAATGAGGCCAAATTCCAAGTGAAATTTTTTTTTACCTGAGCGTTAAAGTTTTTGAAGCACCAAGTATGTGACCTTGACCCTGGGCTTGGCGGGGGCAGGACAAACGTGGATTTGGTACAGGGCGGTAGAGGACCATTAGGCAATGCGATATAAGTATTAAGCTGATCCCGTGAAAGGGAACAAGAAATTAAATAAGATAATTTACCCGAGCGTTAAAGTTTTTGAAGCACCAAGTATGTGACCTTGAACCCTCGGGCTTGGTGCGGGGGCAGGAAGAACCGTGGATTTGGGGCACCAGGGCGTGGATTTTGGTACAGGGGCGGTTTAGGTAGAGGACCATTAGAGCAATGCGTATGAAGTATGAAGTCCTGATAAGTGAAAAAAACAGAAATTATAAATACCTGATCGGTTAAGTTTTTGAAGCCTAAGATGTTGACCTTGCCCCTGGGCGTGGGGGGGTAGGACAATGATTTTGGCAACAGGACAGTAGAGGACATTTAGAGCAATGCGTTTATGAAGTATGAAGCTGATCCGTGGAAGGAAACAGAAATTATAAGATATTTACCCGAGCGTTAAATTTTTTGAAGCACCAAGTATGTGACCTTGACCCTGGGCTTGGCAATGGCAGGACAAACGTAGATTTGGCACAAGGCAGTAAAGGACCATTAGAGCAATGCGTATATGAAGTATGAAGCTGATCCGTGAAAGAAAAAATAAATTATACGATATTTACGTGA
Source organism: Conchocele bisecta (assembly GCA_029237695.1). Classification (NCBI taxonomy): domain Eukaryota; kingdom Metazoa; phylum Mollusca; class Bivalvia; order Lucinida; family Thyasiridae; genus Conchocele; species Conchocele bisecta. Next base: position 62,900,292 of record CM055271.1, on the reverse strand, counting down.
GCGTTAAAGTTTTTGAAGCACTAAGTATGTGACCTTGACCCTGGGCTTGGCGGGGGCATGACAAACGTGGATTTGGCACAGGACAGTAGAGGACCATTAGAGCAATGTGTATATGAAGTATGAAGCTGATCCATGGAAGGAAACAGAAATTGTAAGATATTTACCCGAGCGTTAAAGTTTTTGAAGCACCAAGTATGTGACCTTGACCCTGGGCTTGGTGGGGATTTGGTACAGGGCGGTAGAGGACCATTAGAGCAATGTGTATATGAAATATGAAGCAGATCGGTCAAAGGATGAAGAAATTATGAGACATTTTCCCGAGCGTTAAAGTTTCGTGACGGACGGACGGGACGGACGGACTGACGGACGTTCTTACAAATGGATACTTATGTGGCTTATCACGTGTTAAATATTAGCCACATAAAACGATTTTTAGCCACATAAAAGGATTTTTTAGGTGGCTAATTATAACCAACCCTATCCTTTACTAAGTCCATAACCCTGTGGGGCTAGCCACATAAGTACCCTAATGTGTGCGGACGACAAACTTGACAATGATTTGTTTGCGGACGGACGATGGACGGCGGGACGGGAGGGACGGACGGACGGACAAGGGTAACACTATATGCCCCCTCCACTATCGTGGTGGGACATAAAAATACGCCAACGACATTGGTGGTATGGCATAAGCACACATATGTGTTCAAAAAGGTGCAAATTAGGGGTCATAGAATTTAGAGGAAAAAAAAACTCCATGATATTTCCCACATTTTGTCCTGAATCACACAATTGTCCCTGATAATATTTCTACCATTGGCAAATGCATTGCCATATTATGCATTTGAGTGTATTGATTACAGTGTAAATTTCATACAATTTCACATTTTAAAATGTTATTTACTAGCCATTTCCATGACATTTTGGGTTATATTAGCACATTTCTGCATTTCCCCTTTTTTCCTTGCTTTCCAGAGTATGAGGCTGCCCTGGGAAATGTTTTATCAGGTAACCTGCCCTGTGTTGACCGAATAAGTACTGACTGATAACATATTCTTGTGTCAGGCATTGACCTGATACAAACATCCGGGTTACAACGAAGTGAAAACCGACGTTAGATTGGTCAGGATGACGTCACGTGACGTTACTGAATGACGTCGGTGTAATGACGCAATGTAAACAAGTCCGCGTTCTGTCCATAGAGAACGACATCATCTGTGGTCAATTTCGAGCATAATACGTTACCTGATAAATAGAATACCAGGCCACTATCTTTTGATATCAAGTGTATCAGGCTCGGACGTGTTTCCTGGCCTTGCCTGATAAACTTGATATCAAAAGACACTACTAGCCTGGTATTCTCTACATAACAACCATTTTGTTGCTGGCCCTTAGACAAGTACAATGCAAACACAACCACAGGAGAATCACAATAGCATGCAGCATTCCAGCCTACCTTTTCGACCTGACAAAACAGGAAAGATGGACAATTAATTCACAGATGTATGCCATAGCTGCAACTGTTCTAGCAAACTTTGATCATGTTATGGACATGCCCTTACGAATGAAAGACCTCAGTCACTTAACCCTTAGAAAGCCAGAAACATAAATTCTCGTCTGCCGTTGTATTTGTTTTTTTTGTATTGTTTATAAATAAAAACATGTTTTGACAGCACTTTAGAATCATTTCCAATGGAAATGATTCTAAAGTGTTGACAAAACATGCTTTTGACGAGAAAAATGGAAAATAAAAAATAAACAGCAGACGGCAAAATTTAATTCAGCATAGAAAGGGTAAATGATGCATCAACACAGTCAATCTAAATAGTTTGATGTGATCGGAAAATGGTCAAAGCCGTTTTACCCTAAATCAACTTCCGGGGCATCCTTGATGTTAAATTGGCATAGTTTTCAGTGTTAATGCCACGTTGCTTCGTTGTATTTGGAAAACAACAAAGAAACCAGATGAACCAAGCCAGCATATCGCGCCAGCTGAGGCATTTGATGGTCCCAGTGTGCAAATTTCAGAGTAATTTGACCTTGGACATATAGTCACATTGGTGCACAATAGAATGAAAATAATACATATAACTTATTTGTCGCTGTGACTGGAGACATGGGGCTTATGGAATTCGTAACCAGTGCAGCTCCTGATCAAATAGCACACTCTTGTAGCCTGATAACGATATATATTGCTTGTGAGAATCATGACGGGTGTTTCATTGCTGAAATAGCGAACAGTGCAGATCCTGATCAGACTGTGCAGATGCACAGGCTGATCTGGATCTACACTGGTCACAAAACCCATAAGCCCGATTTCTCCAGTCACAGGCACATTTAACTACCTCTGGATTACCGACACAATGGTCACCGCCAGCACACACGCAATGGTGACACCACATTATATACGATGGTCACGTTGGGAATTGGACTTATTGCTATAAAGTACACTTTGAGGGCCAAATTTTCAATTTAAGGATAAATTTATTAATTTTTATTATAATGAATTTGTTACATTATCACAGCCATTTCCCCATTTTGGCTGTGATAATGCAATACATCAAATGTATGCTGTCGTTAGTTCTATATGAAATAATGCACTTCGGGAAAAATAAATGATTACTCCCTCAAAGTATACTTAGCTAGATAAGTATTTAGCAATTTTCGTGAAATCGGCTAAAGGGCAAGTGGTACATTTGACTGCTTGGTTACCCATGTATTACCCGAACAATGGTGACAACCTGGGGGCCGTTTCATCAAACGTTGTACGATTAAAATGTTTGTACGGGCAAAATTATGATAGTCTGTGAATTTCACATTAACAATGCTTTCTTGTAAACAATTATTGGATTTACATTTATTGAGCATGAGCATTAAGTAAATCCATGCATTGAAATTTCCAGACGATACTAAATTTGCACTTACGAACATTTTAGTCGTACAAAGTTTAGTGAAACGGCCGCCAGTTAGGTGCAGTAAGTTGTAAATCTGACTACTTCATTGTCCCTGGATTACCCACATGATGGTCACAACCAGCACCACAGCCACATTACCTCGGTAATATGAGACGCGGCATGTGATTTTGTACCTTCTAACATCTGTGTAATTCCATTAAATACGTTTACAAAATTAAAAATATTTTTCATAAATAAAGTCAAAAGTTGACACAATTTTCATAGTACATGCGGAATATAATACCGCATGTACTCTGAAAATTTTGTCAACTTTTGACGCCATTTACGGAAACTATTGTAAATTTTGTATTTTATATTTCATGAAATTATGCATATGTCCGAAGGTTCAAAATCACATGGCGTGTTTCTATAGCTGTGGAGTTGGTGGTCACCATTGTAGGTTGACGGCCCCATTACCTGGATAGAAGAGGTCAGGCCGGTCCAGGATATCTGCGTCCTGCAGGTATGGGTCGTATCCCTCTTCGGGGTAGCTGTAGGGGTCGTTGAGTTCATCGAGGGTGCGCGACTCCACCATCTCAAGCCACTGCGAGTTGTGCCAGCGGAACTTCTCCAGCTGAATCTTCTTGGCCCATTCCTCATCAAACTCCTGCAGGGGGACAATGTCACAGATGTCATAGTGTCATATACAGGGGGGACAATGTCACAGATGTCATATACAGGGGGGACAATGTCACAGTGTCATATACAGGGGGACAATGTCATGTCACAGTGTCATATACAGGGGGACAATGTCACAGATGTCATAGTGTCATATACAGGGGGGGGGGGCGGGACAATGTCACATGTCACAGTGTCACTACAGGGGACAATGTCATGTCACAGTGTCATATACAGGGGGACAATGTCACAGATGTCATAGTGTCATATACAGGGGGGGGTGGGGACAATGTCACATGTCACAGTGTCATATACAGGGGGACAATGTCATGTCACAGTGTCATATACAGGGGGACAATGTCACATGTCACAGTGTCATATACAGGGGGACAATGTCACATGTCACAGTGTCATATACAGGGGGGACAATGTCACAGATGTCATATACAGGGGGGGGGGGACAATAATAATGTCGAGGGTTTTATCACAGACTTTGTTCCCTGTTTGGGACTTAACCCAATAATGTTGAGAGTGTTATCACAGACTTTGTTCCTAGTTTGGCACTTACCCCGATAATGTCGAGGGTGTTATCACAGACTTTGTTCCTAGTTTGGACTTACCACGATAATGTCGAGGGTGTTATCACAGACTTTGTTCCTAGTTTGGCACTTACCCCGATAATGTCGAGGGTGTTATCACAGACTTTGTTCCTAGTTTGGCACTTACCCCAATAATGTTGAGAGGGTTATCACAGACTTTGTTCCTAGTTTGGCACTTACCCCGATAATGTCGAGGGTGTTATCACAGACTTTGTTCCTAGTTTGGCACTTACCCCGATAATGTCAAGGGTGTTATCACAGACTTTGTTCCTAGTTTGGCACTTACCCCGCTAATGTCGAGGGTGTTATCACAGACTTTGTTCCTAGTTTGGCACTTACCCCGATAATGTCGAGGGTGTTATCACAGACTTTGTTCCTAGTTTGGCACTTACCCCGATAATGTCAAGGGTGTTATCACAGACTTTGCGGATCTCCGAGTTCTTGTCGTGCATCAGATCAATAAGGTAGGCCGGCGCCTCTGATCGACAGTTAAGGATAAACTGGTACAGCAGAGACTCTCTCAACCAGACAAGCATAAACATCAGTGTGCTTGCTTAATCCTTTCACCCCTAAATCAGGGGTGTAAACATTTGGGAAAATCCACTCGCCCTGCAGGACTAGTAGAAGCAAAAAGCTACTCGCCATTAACAATTTACCACTCGCCCGTGTAACTTGACTGTATGTTCGAAGACGAAACATTATTTTCTCAGCTGCTGTATACTATGGCATCCTCATTAACTGTGTACATGTAATTAAACAGCATTTATGTCAATATTTTAGACGAATAGCAAAGTAATACGTTTAAATTCACATAAAATACCATTTATGAACTTGGATGTGCATACCCAACTGAAAATCGGGTTCCGGTAACATTGATTGGAAAAAGTTGCAAAAGAACAAAACTATGTAGCAAAATTGTCTGCGGTATTTGCATATTTTTTCGTGTTTTCTGGCAAGAGTTAGCCATATTTGGTTGAAAAAAAAAGTTAGTAATGTAATAAACAGTATTTGTTTTCGGCATCAAAGGATTTCATCAGAATATATCAATTTCTTATGTAATTCTTGAAAAAAGTTTCAATCTTTTCGGCGAAAAAGAAAGTTGCAATCATGGGCCTTCCGCATTCGCTACGTAGGACACGACTCGGTTCGTTAGGTGGCGCCTCGAGTGGGTATACCCACAATTGTAGCTAACGATTGGATGCTATTTTCATTGATTTTTATTTCAGAAATGGAATCATCCCACATAGCATCAAAAGTTTGAAGAAAACTACGAAATTTGTCTTTGGCGACATTAACTTGTCAATCATGCCTCACTCACCAGCGATTGGCTGTATAAATAACTTCGCCACACGTTTTTTTAACTGATAAGAAGCCAGAAGCAATGTTTGGCTAGGGGATTATTGAAACTATCAACCTATGACTTTTATTATCACCTGCGGGTGGGCGTGATTTAGTGAAACACGTAATGATGTGATGAAAATTTGCGGATTTGTGGAAATTATCAATAACCGGAATAGAGTAGTTTCCAATTTAACCTAGAATTTAGATAGAGAGGAAAAAGTTACTCGCCCTGTCGCACTAGTGGACGGTAATTTGCACTCGTCGAGCACACCATAAAGAAGCTACATACCAAATAGCACATCTCCAGCTATTACGGTTTAAAAGTTTTATTTCTTACAAGAAATGTGATGGAAGGATGTACATATGGACGAACGAACTCCGTGACAAAACACAATACTGTGTTTATTCTAATAAACGCCCCTGGGCTATGCAATTCGTGGGGATTAAAACGTGGAAAATAAGGATCAAGGTCTACTATTAGAGAGGGGCTACTATTAGAGAGGAGTCTACTATTAGAGAGGGGCTACTATTAGAGAGGAGGCTACTATTTAGAGAGGGGCTACTATTAGAGAGGAGGCTACTATTAGAGAGGGGCTACTATTAGAGAGGAGTCTACTATTAGAGGGCTACTATTAGAGAGGGGCTACTATTAGAGAGGGGCTACTATTAGAGAGGAGGCTACTATTAGAGAGGGGCTACTATTAGAGAGGAGGCTACTATTAGAGGGCTACTATTAGAGAGGGGCTACTATTAGAGAGGAGGTTACTATAAGAGAGGTGGCTACTATTCGAGAGGGCTACTATTAGAGAGTGGCTACTTTTAGAGAGAGGGGCTCTATTAGGGGAGAGGAGGGGGTTACTATTAGAGGGGAGGGGATTACTATTTAGAGGAGGGGCTTACTATTTAGAGAGGGGTACTTTTAAGAGAGGGGGCTTACTATTGAGAGGGTCTACTCTCTCTATTAGAGAGGGGGGCTACTATTAGAGAGGGGTCTACTATTAGAGAGGGTGGCTACTATTAGAGAGGGGCTATTATTAGAGAGGCTACTATTAGAGAGGGGGCTACTATTAGAGAGGGGTCTACAATTAGAGAGGGGGCTACTATTAGAGAGGGGGTCTACTATTAAAGAGGGTGTTACTATTAGAATAAATACGATACCTATTTATTTTCAAATGGGTAAAATGTTATCGTCTCATCAGTAGGTAAAAATCTGCACACCCTCCCAACTTCCCCAAGGGCAGAATAAAGTGCAGCCATCAATGAGAAGAAAGGATACGTGTGTCTTTAATGATGACCTCGCGCGTCGACTCGTGGAAAATCATCTGGTAGAAGACGTAGACAATCTGACACACCATCTCGTCATCCTCCTGCTTTGCTGCAAATGTCATTTAATGGCCGTTATATGCCGAAGACACACACTTTTGCTCGTGGAAAATCCTAAATATCTTCTTTACATGTGGGTAGGATGTATATATCGTGATACTCATTTGAACCATCTCATCGAGACGGTTCAAATGAGTGGTAACAACATATACTTTCATAGTGGTATAGTGGTATTGGCAAACAGTGTAGATCCAGATGAGCCGGCTCGTGATGAGCCGTGTCATCAGGATCTGCACTTTTTGCAAGAAATTTTCATATTTTTGAGAACAAAAACACCCCCTTTTCATAAATGGACTAGTCGGAAAATCATTGTGTGACCATTGGATTGGTTGCAAACTTAATATATCAAATTCCATTCCAGTTACCTAGGGGTGAAAGGGTTAATGGCTGTTATGTGCTGAAGACCTGATAAAGTAACATAAAATTAAGCTAGAATCAACAAGTGACTGGCAGCCAAATTCAACATGTAAAAGTTGAGATGGGGTCCATTTTCTGGAAAGGCAAACTTTTCTAAACCTTCTACAATGGTAAAATTTGTTTCAGAATTATTAGTTTGTATTACTTTTATAATACTAATACTTTTTTCAGATGGAAAATATATCAAATATGTCGCAATTAACTGCTAACGTGCGAATCAGATCTGATTTACTAATCTGCAGAGGAAGCCTATGAGTGGAATCGTAACTCTGGCTACGGATGATACGGGAGTAAATTGCAAAAGTTACTGTTCGCAACCAGTCCAAATAGGCGCCAAATTCCTGACGAATTCCAATTGAGATACATGCAGACGATGCAGCATAAGCACATTTTATTCTAGTAACCGGCGCAAGAACTTGTGCCGGTTACTAGACGAAAAATGTGTTTATGCAATAGCTCTAAGTAGAGCCGAGTGTCATCTCATCAGGAAACCAGTACATTTGTTCGACGTGAAACATTTTACACTGGCGCGGAGTGCAGCACCAGTGGAATTACTCACCATTGAGAAGTTCTATCAGTCCCTGTATGATGTTGGCCTCGGCTAACATCTTGGCACAGGCGTCGTCGTTACACACCGTTCCCACAAGGATGATCACCAGTAGCACCCAGTCATCCTCCGCTGCACCTGGTAATATAGACACACCCACCTGGTAATATAGACACACCCACCTGGTAACATAGACACACCCACCTGGTAACATAGACACACCCACCTGGTAACATAGACAAACCAACCTGGTAACATGGACATGCCCACCTGGTAACATAGACACGCCCACCTGCTAATACAGACACACCCAACTTGTAACATGGACACACCCACAAGGATGATCACCAGTAGCACCCAGTCATCCTCCGCAGCACCTGGTAACACAGACACGCCCACCTGGTAACATAGACACACCCACCTGGTAACATAGACACGCCCACCTTGTAACATGGACACACCCACAAGGATGATCACCAGTAGCACCCAGTCATCCTCCGCCGCACCTGTAGATGTTTAAGACACTTACTTTTAGACCTTATTTCTCTATTCTCTATTAGTTTCAGACATTTTCAAAATGCCACCACCGTATAATTTTCGGTAGTGGAGAACACCGAGACCAGTCTAATAACAAGAATTCCGCCACGGAAGCGGTGTTGCCCTTGCCGAGGAATTTGACCGTAACATGATCATGGGCATGTGCTAAAGTAAGCATCACAAAAACCAAATATTAAATATTTATAGCTAGCTCCAAATAATTTATAGAGCTCTTCAAATGATTTGGAGCTAGCTCTAAATACTAAATGCTAGCTCTAATTATTTAGAGCTAACATTAATTATTGGAGTTTATGGCGTTCCATAAGGTCAAGGCCCCCCGAATGACGCAGGATGGTTAGCCACCAATGTGAGGAAGCTATTGATAGCAGTTTTATCGCGAGAGGTTTAGTGAAACGGGCCCCCGGTTCCCGGTTTCTGCACATACCAGGTTGGAGTTTCTGTTTGATCCAGGGAACCAGGTCGTATTCCTTGAGGATGAGTTCGTAGTCAAGGTCGGGGATTGTGAGGTTACCAAGGACACCGAGACACTCTAGGGAGAAATCCTCGTCCTCACACCTCAACGTCGCCTCCGATAGGTCGCTTATATAGTCCTGAAGGTCAAAAGGAAACACAATCACATGGAAACATCTTGCATTGATATCATTAGACTACAAAAATGTTATCAGCATTTTTGTAAGCCGATATGATTTGGTTTGAGCTAGATCTACCATCATAGCATTTCATACAGAATTGCGTTTCAAGTTCAGAAGTACATGATCTGCATTGTTTGGTGCCATACTCAGCTTTATTACAAAACTACAACATCCTAATGAACTTCCGAGGTGTTAGTAATGCGAAAAAATATACACTCTCGTGGGATAAATTTTATATTTTCTACCCACTATAATGGCTTTATTCCATATTTAAAACCATTTCAGCCCTTCCAGCACAGTGAAAAAATAAATAGGATTTTTTTCAAAAAAATATAGGACACTATATCTGGCCTCCCATTTTCTAGCCAGCCGCGTTCCACCACAAATCATTTATTTGTGCAATTAAGTCATTTACCTCAACTTATTGCATTAAAAAAGGGATTTTTGAAAAACAATTAAGAATGAATTGGCACACATCATGGTACTACATAAATTAATTTTGTTGAAATGATGTCAACATCACATTAATAAATACTTGCATGATGAATTTTGTGCAACAAATTTAACAAAAAAGTTCTATTTTAACCAAAGAAAAAGCAACCTTTTGCTTACCCAAAAAATATATAGGAATTATAGGAATTTTGCCCAAAATATAGGATATTATAGGACATTTTGAAAAAGTCTGAAAAATATAGGAATTATAGGACCGCTGGAAGGGCTGCCATTTGCATACTGGAGTATTTTCTTGGCTAATTCTTTACATTTGATTCTTAAGCGGGCAACACACTAAGGTATACCCTACATATAGTTCGCTACTCACAATGAAGAGCTCCTTGGTGGGTCCGTCATGCTCCGATATATTCCTAATCATCTTCATCAGCAACGGGTCGGTGAACTTGAACGCCCGCTTCATTATCATCTTCAGTCCATTTTTCTCACAGATGATCTGTGATGTCCGCTTGTTTGCGGCCAGGTTGATACACAGTGACAGCAGCTCTATGTCCGGGTTTTCTGGGCTTTCCAGTAATAACTTCATAACCTGGAATAATCAATTTCATGCTGAAGATGCGCCATTTTTCTGACGGAAAATAGTATTTTATTTTATTTCTCTAAGTATGTTATTACCACTCATGTGAACCGTCTCATTGGTGGTATTGCAGTTACATGCACGCAACTACAGTAAGCGCCTAGTAAGGAGACAGAAAAACACACCCCTGTACATAAATGGACCAGTCTGAAAATCAATTTTGTGATGATTGGATTGGTTGGAAAATTAACATATCACAGTCCATTCCAGTTGAAAGGTTAAAACCATGGCGGTTTTTGGGGTGTCCGGTTCAAAGGGCCGACTGTAGATCACTCACCATGGGTATACAGTCTGTGTAGGTGAATATCGACTTTGATTTCTCGTCCATCGATACGTGGTACAAAATACACAACACTATCAACTTGTGGTTCTCATTATCTGGAATAGATGGAGGAAATGTGAACTTGGAGATTGTCATTACAAAGAGTGTGTTTATTACGATAATAACCATCAATATTTGGACAGAATATATTCTGGGGAAACACATATAAATATACGGTTCAACAACCTCTGGCTGTGGGTAAACGTTTGCCCAAGCACTCGTTTTAACAAGGCCGTTGGCCGCGGGTTAAAACAGTTCCCCGAGTGCCACGGCAAACGTTTACCCACGGCTGGACATGGTCGAACGTTATTGTTACATTTCTGAAATTCGAGCATATATGCAGTCCTTTCAGTACTTTGATAATCTGCTCCAATACACATAAATATTTTGGGGCCGCAGCACACGTCGCGTGATGCAGCCGCATCAATTTCAAAATTTCAGTGCGACTGTTGTGAACTGGTCTGGTGACGTAATGGCGCGTTCTAGTAATGTCACGAGACAAATGCATTACGTAGGTGTTGACTCGGCCCCGGAATGAGCATTGTCTACAGCCATGGTCAAATAGCGCCGTACGTTTGAACATGGCTGTGAGCGGTGTCAAACAACGGCAGTCATGTAACAATATATGGTTACCCACAATGAAGAGTATCCCAATATTCAGGGGTAGTATGGCAGTGGTGGTTTATCACAATAACAATGTATTTGGATACAATTTGGTTTGTGAAACCCCTATTTTATAGGGGTTTCTCAAACCAAATTGTATCCGAATACAAAGGGTTATTAAGGTATATCATAGTCTCACCCCTATTGAAGGGGCCAATCAGAGACACTTTATCGAACAGGAAGTATTTCCCAATTCCTACCCGTTATGTCAGTCACCAAGCAGGAAGGCCAATGTAACTAGTACACTGAACTAGCAGGTGGCTCCCCAACCGGTCATGTCAGTCCCAAGATTTGATTTGATGTATTGGTGTTTAACGGCCTATCAACAGCTAAGGTCATTTAAGACCGGGCATATCAGTCCAAGAGAAGGCTCGAACCTTCTACCTCCCAGTTGCGAGGCAGATGGATGCCTTATCGAAAAAAGCCACAGTGACCGGTTACATTAATAGTGGAAATATTACGGGCATCGACTGATAAAAGAGCCCAAGACGCAATGTCAGCGCTCCAGGCAAGGCGCATATTGATGTACTATAGTTTACATTTATTTTAGGTACATTCTCATTGCTTTTTAAAAGTGGGAGTACAAAATACTCAATTATTTCCAAAATGAGCAGGAAAAAACCCATATTGAATATCCATAAAGCCACAGACAGGTTACATTGATAGTGGAACTATTATGAGCCATCTACTGATGAAATCGCCCTCCCTAGACACAATGTCAGGGCTCCAGGTAAGGCACATATTGATATGGTCATTAGATTCTGCCATTCAATGATATGCATGTGTATTTCCCCATATTGCATGTGATATACTGTAATGGGATGTAATAAAGAGTATTTGAGTCGAGAGTTTACGTTTATTTAAGGTACATACTGATTGGTTTTCAAAAGTAGGAGTACAAAATACTCGCAACAATTTGAAAATATCCATGAAGCAAGAAATGCATTATTGAATATCTGAGACATCATCGAAGACACCTTGCCCCCTATCAACATTACAGACCTCTATAATATCTGAGACATCATCGAAGACACCTTGCCCCCTATCAACATTACAGACCTCTATAATATCTGAGACATCATCGAAGACACCTTGCCCCCTATCAACATTACAGACCTCTATAATATCTGAGACATCATCGAAGACACCTTGCCCCCTATCAACATTACAGACCTCTATAATATCTGAGACATCATCGAAGACACCTTGCCCCCTATAAACATTACATACCTCTATAGTATTGTTTGTAAACAGTGCAGATCGTAACGAGCCGTCTCATCTGGATCTGCACTTTTTGCAAGTAATTTTCATATTTTTTCAGAAATGGACTAGTCTTAAAATAATTTTGTGACAATTGGATTGGTTGGAAAATTAACATACATGTATCAAAATCGATTCCAGTTATTTGGGGGTGAAAGGGTTGAGGCAATACTTACTGAGTAGACTGACTAGTTTCGGGAGTAGGCCAAACTTGATCATCTTGTTGCGGAGATCCGAGTCGAACGAAAGGTTCAGCAGCAGGCGCAGGGTGATGTTGAGCAGGTCTTCATGGTCACATGGTATGATTTTCGTCAACTTCTCAATTATGTTTAACTCGGCCTGAAAGAGGAGTGAATGGGTTTAACGTGCCAGCAACAGCTAAGGTCATATAGAGACGGGACCACAGTTTAAAGTCTCATCCGACAGACAAGTGGGATAGAAATACTATGAAATCATTTTCCTTGCCTAGGGCAAGGGCTGAATTAAGTAGTTTTGATTTGTATTTGGTCAATGCATAGAGAGTCACCTGATAAATGTGGCTGTGACTGGAGAAATGGGGCTTATGGGAAGTGTGATCAGTGTAGCTCCTGATCAAATAGCACACTCCTGTAGCCTGATAACGATGTATATTGCTTGTTTGAAGCATGATATGCGTGTCATTGATGGAATGGCGAACAGTGCAGATCCTGATCAGACTGCGGATGCACAAGGTGATCTGGATCTACACTGGCCGCAAAACCGATAAGCCCAATTTCTCCAGTCACAGCCACAAATGGATAAGGAGAGGACATATTGAAGCTTAGTCCCTTATCCGTAGGCCCGATTCATCCTCACCATTTCAGTTTTATTCTCCACGAAGATGCTGAGTTTCTTCAGGAAGGAGACGACAAGGATGAGCAGCTCGAAGTTGTCGCGCTCCAGCGACCGCACGAGCATCTTGATCACGTTCTTGTTCTTCATCTTCATCTCCACCTTTAGGTCCTCGGCCAGGTTCAGCAGCAGGTAGTACGCCACTAAAACATACAGAAGGTAGTATGCCACTATAACATAGACACATACTAAACATAGAGAAGGTAGTATGCCACTATAACATAGACATACTAAACTAGAGAATTAGCCACTATAACATAGCATACTACATAGAGAAGGTAGAGCCACTATAACTAGACACTACTAAACTAGAGGTAGATGCCACAAACTAGACACATACAAACATAGAGAAGGTAGTAGCCACTATAACATAGACACATACTAAACATAGTAAGGATAGGCCACTAAACATAGACACATACTATAGATAAGGAGTAGGCCACTAACAGAACATCAAACGAGAAGTAGTATCCACTATAATAGACACATCTAAACATAGAAGGTAGTATGCCACTAAACATGGAGAAGGAAGTACACCACTAAGGAAAAGGAAGTACACCACTAAAACATGGAGAAGGTAGTACACCACAAAAACATGGGGATGGTAGTATACCACTAAAACATGGAGAAGGTAGTACACCACAAAAACATGGGGATGGTAGTATGCCACTAAAACATGGAGAAGGTAGTACACCACAAAAACATGGGGATGGTAGTATGCCACTAAAACATGGAGAAGGTAGTACAAACCACAAAAAACATGGGATGGTAGTATGCCACTAAAACATGGAGAAGGTAGTACACCACAAAAACATGGGGATGGTAGTATACCACTAAAACATGGAGAAGGTAGTACACCACAAAAACATGGAGAAGGTAGTACGCCACTAAAACATGGAGAAGGTAGCACACAACTAAAACATGCACAAGACAGTACAGCACTAAAACATGGAGAATGTAGTATGCCACACAGCACACTATAAAACATGCAAGTGAGTAGTGAAGATGTCCATGGGGATTTAGCATGGGGAAATTGTGTGTTTTTGCACTAAAATCAATATTGGACCAAATTTCACAAAATAAAAAGAAGGCTCATTTTTCAATTTTGATAAAATTTAATATTATCGAAAAAAAATATATTGTTTTTACATTGTTTATATAGCCGTAATTGGACAAGCTTTGTGAAACAGACAGTAACCATGACCTCTGTTTAGGTGAGGTTACATTATTCGTCCTACCTCGGAGCAACTGTTCCTGTTTCTTCACAAGGCCACTGAATTTGTGCAGGCTCTTCTCAAAATCCTCCTTCATCCTTCGGTTGCCCTTCTCAAGGTCACGTGACAAAGGTCAAGGGTATATACCAGATATTACATGTGACAAAAGTAATGCCTTTAACCCTCACTATGCAGGGAGACGAAAATTGTCGTCTGCTGTTTTTCATGCCCGTCTTCAAAAAAAACCTGTTTTGGCAGCACATGAGAATCGTCTCCAGTGGAGACGATTCTCATGTGCTGTCAAAACAGGTTTTTGTCGTGAAATATTGAAAATAAAACATTTCCAGCAGACGACAAAATTTACTTCAGCTTAATGAGGGTTAATTGCCATAATGGTCATCAGATATCACACGTTATAACAGCGAATACTTTTTGGTCTGTTAATTTTCCATTTTACACAACAAAAAGATCATTCTAATATGGTAGCAAAAATTGTTTGTCGAGAAATAAGAGAATATAAAAAAAATGTCCCATTGTTTAACCAATTAGAGACAGGATTAAATTATTGCTCAATGTAGTACGAAACTTTTGAAGAAAAAAAACTTATTTTCTTTATTTTATCTCAAAAGTATATGTTGTTACCACTCGTCTGAACTGTCTCAGCGAGATGGTTCAGACGAGTGGTAACAACATATAGTTTTATGGAGACGCAAACAAAATAATGAGAATTTTTCAACATAAATTATCGTATCCGGATACTGAAATGGGATAAGGATTAGAAGAATATTTGCTTTTCTCTTCTTATCGAGTTTGTCATTCCAGAGGTTGTACTGCTTGATATATTCAACCTTTTCACCCCTAAGTAACTGGAGTGGATTTTGACATGTTAATTTTGCAACCAATCCAATAGCCACAAAATGGTTTTTAGACTAGCCCATTTATGAAAAGGGTATGTTTTTGTTCTCAAAAATATGAAAATTACTTGCAAAATGTGCAGATCCTGATGAGACGGCTTATTTGGATCTACACGTTTTGCCAATATCCCTATACAGGTCTGTGGTGTTGAAAAGGTTAATGAGGTACTGAACACAAGCAAGAGGGTAAACTACACCAAAACACACTTTATCTGCAGATCGGCACCTGAAAGACGAGCAAGATTGAAACTAGGCGGCATAGAAACTAATCCCAATATTCACCCTCAAAAGGTGGGAACCGAAAATTGTCGTCTGCTGTTGTGTTTTATTTTCTATTTTTTCTCTCAAGAAAAACATGGTTTGACAGCACTTTAGAATTTCCATAAATTGCTGCCAAACCACGTTTTTCTTGAAATTAAAAAGTAAACAGCAGACGGCAAATTTAATTTAGCATTAACAGGATTAAAAGGATATTTGCTTTTCTCTTCTTATCGAGCTCTTCCTTCCAGAGGTCGTACTTCTTGACCTCATGCTCGACGATTGTCATGGAGAGGGCGCCAATCTTGAAGTGCAGGATAACGCCATGGAACTGGGTGAAGCTCGAGAAACAGAAGAATATGTAGATGATGTTGGTCGCGAGCTCCGAACTCTTCTTCCAGTCCTCACGGAGTACCCGCGCCAGGGCCCCCACAATCGTCTCTGTAACAATGACAATCAACCATTGCAGCAAGCAGGGGGCCATTTCACTAAACTTCGTACGACTAAAATGTTTGTAAGTGCAAAATTATGATAGTCTGTAAATTTCACATTAACACTGTTTTCTTGTAAACAATTATTGGATTTACATTTATTGAGCATAGGCTGCAACTATTGTAGCAATCCGTTAAGCAACATTAAAGTTATATCCTGATGAAGAAGCGTGTACAAACTTTTTGATGCAAAAAAATGAAGGTTAAAAAATGTGTTCCCAATGCTCATATGTATCAAGTGTTCAGATATTGAAGCAATCCGTCTAGTAATATTAAAGGTATACCATGATGACGAGGCTTGTACAAACTTTTTGACATTACGGACGACGACGACGCGGACAATGGAAAAAGCGGCGACTATAAGGCGCGACAAAAATTTGGTCTGTTGATGCACTTAGGGCCGGTAACAAAAATAAGCCAGATTTTCCATTATACCATTCTGGAAGAGTTCCTCGAGATTATCTGGGTTGCGTGACAGCTGCAATAGCAGTGCTGAGCCTCGTATCTTCTCCGCTACATCCTCGTACAGCAGATCCAGGTACTCCTCCACGTCGTTTATATTGGCCACCTCGTCTATCTCCGTGCCATCAAAGCTCGGTGCCTGCGGTGTCTCCTGTAGCTCTGTCTTACCCGATGCTGGTAAACACAATACGGGAGACAGTGGTATACGTACCTCAAGTCGCAAACTGTTTGAGAATATAGGGTTAACTGTATTGTAATTTTCAAATTTGCGGTGTATATCAGAAAATGATAGGTCGGAAAATCTGTTTAATGGCGACGCGTAGCGAAGCCATTAAACATGTTTTCCGACCTATCATTTTCTGATATACGCCGCAAATTTCAAAATTACAATGCAGTTAACCTATTTCTAATGCATTCCTTTAATACTGGCGTAAAAATACATATTGAAATAATTTGCGACTGTTCATCAACAATGATATACCTGTAATGTATGACCATCAGCCAATCAGAGTGCGTGATATTTATAGAGTGCATTAGAATGTGGGTTTGACTAGAGAAATGGAACTTAAAAATATGAGATTTGAGACCAGTGTAGCTCCCGATCAAACAGCACACTCAAGTTGCAATATAGATAGTTATCGGGCTACAGGAGTGACTCCTGTAGCCCGATAACTATCTATACTGCTTGATAGAAGCATGACAGGTGTTTCATTGATGGAATGGTGAACAGTGCAGATCCTGATCAGACTGCGGATGCAGACTGATCTGGATATACACTGGTCACAAAACCAATAAGCCCGATTTCTCCAGTCACAGCCACAAGACACGGGATTGATTGGAGTTTTTATGTTCGTTCAACTGGGACTCATTTTTATTTGTCAGCATTAGGGGTGTAACGATTCACCGAACATTTGATGCAGCGCGATAATTTGCCTACGATACAATTCACAATACAGACACTGATATTCTATTCGATACATTTTTCACAATGCAATGCATAGGAATATCAAAATTATGCAATAAATAGATGCTATTGTCGGGTATAATTTATGAATGATAAAATTAAATAGTTGGGAAGAATATACACAACCCTGTCCATAGGTCTGGAATCATTTTCCGGTTCGGTTTTATGCATTACAGTGGAACCGTCTCCTTCCTGTCCTGGAGGTGTAGTAGGAGGAGTTTAACTTGCTCCTTTACCTCAGCAGGAGCTTGTTGGGGTGCATCAGTTTACACTTGTTAATGATCTCCCTACCTTTACTGGGCTCTGTCTCCTTCCTGTCCTGGAGGTAGTAGGAGCTGCTTCACCTCAGGTAGCTTGTTGGGGTGCATCAGTTTACACTTGTTAATGATCTCCCACCTTTACTGCCTGTCCTCCTTCCGTTCTGGAGGATAGGATGCTTCACCTCAGGCAGCTTGTTGGGGTGCATCAGTTTACACTTGTTAATGATCTCCCTACCTTTACTACTGCCTTGTTGTCTCTTTCCTGTTTACTGGGAGTGGAGGTAGTAGGAGCTGCTTCACCTCAGGCAGCTTGTTGGGGTGCACGTTTTACATTGTAAGACTCCTCCATGGGCTTTCTCCTTCCTGTCTGGGGAGTAGGACGCCACCTCAGTTTACTTGTTGGGTGCATCATTTACACTTGTTAATGAACTCCCTACCTTTACTGGGCTCTGTCTCCTCCTGTTCTGGATGTAGTAGGAGCTGCTTCACCTCAGGCAGCTTGTTGGGGTGCATCAGTTTACACTTGTTAATGATCTCCCTACCTTTACTGGGCTCTGTCTCCTTCCTGTTCTGGAGGTAGTAGAGGAGCTGCTTCACCTCAGGCAGCTTGTTGGGGTGCATCAGTTTACACTTGTTAATGATCTCCCTACCTTTACTGGGCTCTGTCTCCTTCCTGTTCTGGAGGTAGTAGAGGAGCTGCTTCACCTCAGGCAGCTTGTTGGGGTGCATCAGTTTACACTTGTTAATGATCTCCCTACCTTTACTGGGCTCGTCTCCTTCCTGTTCTGGAGGTAGTGAGGAGCTGCTCACCTCATTGCAGCTTGTGGGGAGCATCATTTACACTTGTTAATGATCTCCCTACCTTTACTGGGCTATCGTCTCCTTCCTGTCCTGGAGGTAGTAGAGGGCTCCCACCTCAGGCAGCTTGTGGGGTGCATCCATTTACCACTTGTTAGTCTCCCACTTTACTGGGCTGCCCCTCCTTCTGTTCTGGAGGTAGTAGACGGACTGCCACCTTTCAGGCAGCTTTGGGGTGCATTCAGTTACAACTTTTAATGATCTCCCTACCTTTACTGGCTCTGTCTCCCTTCCTGTTCTGGAGGTAGAGAGGAGCTGCTCCACCTCAGGCTAGCTTGTTGGGATGCATCAGTATTTACACTTGTTAACGATCTCCCTACTTTACTGGGCTCTGTCTCCTTCCTGTTCTGGAGGTAGTAACTGCTTTCACCTCAAGCAGCTTGTTTGCATCATACCACTTTTAAATCCCCTCTTTACTCCTCCCTCCTGGTCTAGGTAGTTAAGGGAGCTGCTCACTCAGCAGCTTTGTGATCAGTTTACACTTGTTAACGATCTCCCTAACCTTTACTGGGCTCCGTCTACTTCCTGTCCTGGAGGTAGTAGAGGAGCTGCTCCACCTCAGGCAGCTTGTTGGGATGCATCAGTTTTACACTTAGTTAATGATCTCCCTACCTTTACTGGGCTCTGTCTCCTTCCTGTTCTGGAGGTAGTAGAGGAGCTGCTCCACCTCAGGCAGCTTGTTGGGGTGCATCAGTTTACACTTGTTAATGATCTCCCTACCTTTACTGGGCTCAGTCTACTTCCTGTCCTGGAGGTAGTAGAGGAGCTGCTCCACCTCAGGCAGCTTGTTGGGATGCATCAGTTTACACTTGTTAATGATCTCCCTACCTTTACTGGGCTCTGTCTCCTTCCTGTTCTGGAGGTAGTAGGAGCTGCTTCACCTCAGGTAGCTTGTTGGGGTGCATCAGTTTACACTTGTTAATGATCTCCCTACCTTTACTGGGCTCAGTCTCCTTCCTGTCCTGGAGGTAGTAGAGGAGCTGCTCCACCTCAGGCAGCTTGTTGGGATGCATCAGTTTACACTTGTTAATGATCTCCCTACCTTTACTGGGCTCAGTCTCCTTCCTGTCCTGGAGGTAGTAGAGGAGCTGCTCCACCTCAGGTAGCTTGTTGGGGTGCATCAGTTTACACTTGTTAAAGATCTCCCTACCTTTACTGGGCTCCGTCTCCTTCCTGTTCTGGAGGTAGTAGGAGCTGCTTCACCTCAGGCAGCTTGTTGGGGTGGATCAGTTTACACTTGTTAATGATCTCCCTACCTTTACTGGGCTCTGTCTCCTTCCTGTTCTGGAGGTAGTAGGAGCTGCTTCACCTCAGGTAGCTTGTTGGGGTGCATCAGTTTACACTTGTTAATGATCTCCCTACCTTTACTGGGCTCCGTCTCCTTCCTGTTCTGGAGGTAGTAGGAGCTGCTTCACCTCAGGCAGCTTGTTGGGGTGGATCAGTTTACACTTGTTAATGATCTCCCTACCTTTACTGGGCTCTGTCTCCTTCCTGTTCTGGAGGTAGTAGGAGCTGCTTCACCTCAGGCAGCTTGTTGGGGTGGATCAGTTTACACTTGTTAATGATCTCCCTACCTTTACTGGGCTCCGTCTCCTTCCTGTTCTGGAGGTAGTAGGAGCTGCTTCACCTCAGGCAGCTTGTTAGGGGTGGATCAGTTTACACTTGTTAATGATCTCCCTACCTTTACTGGGCTCCGTCTCCTTCCTGTTCTGGAGGTAGTAGGAGCTGCTTCACCTCAGGTAGCTTGTTGGGGTGGATCAGTTTACACTTGTTAATGATCTCCCTACCTTTACTGGGCTCCGTCTCCTTCCTGTTCTGGAGGTAGTAGGAGCTGCTTATCACCTCAGTAGCTTGTTGGGGTGGATCAGTTTACACTTGTTAATGATCTCCCTCCTTTACTTTTGGGCTCTGTCTCCTTCCTGTCCTGGAGGTAGTAGAGGAGCTGCTTCACCTCAGGCAGCTTGTTGGGGTGGATCAGTTTACACTTGTTAATGATCTCCCTACCTTTACTGGGCTCCGTCTCCTTCCTGTTCTGGAGGTAGTAGAGGAGCTGCTCCACCTCAGGCAGCTGTTTTTTTTTTTTGGGGGTGGGGGGGTGGGGGGGGTGGATTAGTTTACACTTGCCAATGTGATGGGGGGTTGTCAGTTTACATTTGTCAATGATATCCCTACCTTTACTGGGCTCTGTCTCCTTCCTGTTCTGGAGGTAGTAGAGGAGCTGCTCCACCTCGGGCAGCTTGTTGGGATGGATCAGTTTACACTTGTCAATGATCTCCTTTGCCAAAGCACCCAGGTCGCTATTCGCATTCAGGCTCTTCACCCGAATTCTGGAAGTGAAATAGACATAAGATGTGTACAGAGAAAGATGTTTGTATAAAATTAAAGTTAAATACAATACATATCAAAAGCAACACCATAGTTGTGTCTTGATTTGACGAAAATTGCTGGTGTGTAATGTGAAGAAAATAGACAATCTTATATGAGAGGTGATTTAATATATGAAATTTAATTATTAAACAAGTATGAAAGCAGGCAACAAGTGTGTTTAATAAATGTTCTTATAAATAAATGAAGCCGACATAGAATACCATGCTAGTGTATTTTATATAATGTTTATCAATCTCGGATTTGAAACGTAGGAATAAACCAAGAGCTCCAGATAAGTTTTGTATCTACTACTATACACGCTATTGTCAATCCCGATTTGTGTTTTATTTTCGTAAATGGATTACTGTACTTCCAGTATAGAATAGGGACTAAGTCGACTTTCTTTTTTGTTATGCAACAGCATGCTTTTGTTAGCTAATTATGTATATTTTACCTTTGTCCGAGAGGATAATCACTAGAAAAACGGTAGAAATATGTGTCTGTTTTATGTGAAATGACTCATCATAACATCAGAATGGATTTAGCATCGCCACTGAATGATGATCACAATTTCAATTTTATCACAGGTACAAGCAGACTTGTTGCTTGTAAAATACGAAGATCCGACTTTAGAATTTGCAGGTCCAGGACCTCGGACCAGTGCTATTTTCAGGCCCTGAAATGGTTTGCTTTTTTCAAGTGAATTATCAACATTTTAGAGCCATTTTCAAATTGTGAGTATTATGCACTCCCATTGTTTAAAATCAGTGCGCGTTCAGCTGAAATAAATACATAAATAAAAGACATCACTACAGGCCTTATCTGGAGCTCTGGAGGATATTAAATCTGACTTACATTTTCTGGCACTCCTTCCTCTCGCCGAGCATCGGGTCGCCCAGCTCCCCCAGTATTGTGGCCTCAAGCTCATAGTTGACGACCAGCGCCTTCTCTGTCGGGTGGACGTCGATACTCCCACCCTTCACCTTCCTGCAAGGGAAATACAAAAATACATAGAGAATACAAGGTTAGTGGCCCATAGTTGACGACCAGCGCCTTCTCTGTCGAGGTGAACGTCGATACTCCTGCCCTTCACCTTCCTGCAAGGGAAATACATAGGGAATACAAGGTTAGTGGCCCATAGTTGATGACCATATAATGCATCGATTGCAAAAATAATTTTGACAATATCAGTAATCCCTCGCATTACACTATCACTATGGTTACGTCCTTTCATATTGAGCAGAGCACTAACTTTTTTTACATGAAGCACTTAGACTAGTTTGTTTATGTTGTGATTTTGGTTTGTTTTTTCAATGCTACGCTTAATGTGTGGCTACATTTTCTAAAAATATTCTCCTGAATGTATAATGCATTTTTCATACATATACTCCGATGATGAAAGCAACTTGTATTATACATACAGTTCATACATATGTAGAGGCCGGATATATGCTGGTTGCACATATAAACTAGGCCCGTTTAATTGTTTTCTTCTCAGATTGATGGAAACTTAATGATGACTTCCGGTTTGCCTGCTAATAACCAGATGGCCACAGCTCGCATGTCGAGGCATTTGATGGTCTCAGAATATATTTATTTGAAGTTTGAATTAAGGTATGTAAAAGCTTTAACATAAATTTGAAAGTCATTTGACCTTGATATTGGGCATGTGGGTCGCATGGGTGGGCTACAGAATGAAAATATGGATGATAATAAATAATTATTTGAAGCAAATCTGAGTAAGTGTTGTGGAAATATAAGGTATGTAAAAAGTTTAACACAAATTTCAAAGTCATTTGACCTTGACCTTGAGGCACAGGGGCCGCATGAGTGGGACATAGAATGAATATATGGATGATGACTAATAAGCATTTGAAGTTTCAAGTCAATGTGACTCAGGACTGCAGAGATATAAGGTATTTAAAAACTTTTAACTCAGATTTCGGACGGACGGACTGACGCACGGACGCACAGATAACCGGACGTCATTGAGATCACTACCGTATGTCTCGCTTTCCGCAAGCTGGCACTGAACTTACATGGTGTTTGTTTAACCTACTTTTGAATGTGTTGACTGACGGTGCAGTTATTACAGAATTTGGGAGGCCATTCTAGGTATCCACTACTCTATAACCAAACACATTCTTTCGGATTTCGGTTCTGGCCCGTTTCTTGAATAGCTTCTGTGAGTTACACCTACATGTAGTAGCATGATAGGCCGACATAGTGAATAGTTTGTCTTTGTTGGCCAGGTCGATACCATTTAGGATTGTGTAGACTTGAATCATATCTGCAAGAAGTCGTCTATATTTCAGAGTTGGCAAGCCTAGGGTCTTTAGCCTTTGATGATATGGGCGCGATGCTAGATCCATTACCATTCTTGTTGCTCTTTGATGCACATTTCGCAATTTCGTCCTTTTTATATGTTATCTCCCTTGAGATAGCATATTATTTAGATATGGTGTGCATATAACTCGTATTATTGATTTATATAATGTGAGGAACATGTTTGTGTTCATGAAAGTAAATGTTTTGAATATTAGTCCTACATTTCTGTTAATTTTTTCACTTTATCATTTATATGCATATTGAATTTCACATTTTCTTGAAAAATTACTCCCAGATCTTGTTCTTTCTCAACTCTTGTTATTTCTGTGACATTGTCTTCAGCAACTTTCATTGTGTACCCTTCATGATGACTATTTCTGTTGCCAACATGCATATGCTTACATTTTTTTTGTATTGAACACCATCTTGGCCCATTCACACGCACCTAGTATACATGTAGCTTTGTGTCATCAGCAAATTATCTCAATGTGCAATTCATTACGTCTGGTACATGTAAGTTATTAATAAATATCAGGAATAATATTGGACCCAGCACACTTCCTTGGAGAACTCCACTTGTTACATCTTTGAGTGTGGACAGATGACTGTTGATTAGTACTTGTTGATTTCTGTTCGCGAGAAACTCTTGGAGCCAGGACAGAACATTTCCATCGATTCATACCATTTAACTTTGTTGATCAGACGTTGGTGCGGGACTTTGTCAAATGCTGCCTTAAAGTCCAGGTAGATAATGCAGGGATTCCGCTGGGGAAAATAAAAAAATTGCCACTTCAAAAAAAATAAAAGAATTGGCGACAAAAAATTACAATTTTCGAGAAAAAAAATCAAAACATTTTTATTTTTTTTCCGAAAATTGTAATTTTTTTATCGCCAATTGTTTATTTTTATCGCCAAATTGTAATTTTTTATCGCCAATTGTTTATTTTTATCGCCAATTGCGAAAGTGGCGATCGCCAGCGGAATCCCTGATAATGTCTACGACCTCACCATTGTCAATTTCTTCGGTCCAGTCGTCAATTGACTCAAGCAGTTGTGTAACACACGAATATCCTTGTCTGAAACGTGTTGACAAATTTAAATTATACTCTGTTTCACGAAAGCTGCCCAAATTTTGCGGCCATATAAACAATTCAAAAACAATTTTTTTTGGGATAATATTAAATTAAAGGAAAATTTAAGAATGAGCCATCTTTTTATTTCGTGAATTTGGTCAAATATTGATTTTATTGCGAAAAAACAATTTACCCATGTTAAATCCCCATAGACATCTTCACAGAGTCTATTAAACTATTTTAATTCAGATGCAATGTGTAGTAAAGTACAAATGGACAAGATTTGAGAATTACGGGCTTGTAAACTGTGCTGATTGATGACCGGGACATGCCCATTTGGTGCACCACACATATGCCAACAACAGAAAATAATAACTAAACACACATAACAAGAATTGCAAATACTGTTTTCTTAAAGCCCCTATACGGCTCAAGTTGCCGAATTTGGCCTCCTATTGGGTTTTCCCACACATACATGTACATCCAACAGGTTTCTATTTACACACACTTTGAAACTGTTTGCATTCATTTTGGTACAAAAATGAGTTTGTAGTCGATGAAAATATCAATATGTGTTGATAAACAAACAGCAGGTGCGTGTTTCAAAGCCCGATCGAGTTTCCGATAGACGCTCGGGTCAACTCCTCAACTCCCCGATTCGCGGCCGATGAATTCCGATAGCCGGAGTTTATCGACTCCTTCCGAGCCGAAGCCTTTGGGTTACGGAAATGAAATTGTCAATATTGACATTTTGCACTGAGTGGTACACAAAACATGTTGTCTTCACATTGCGATTAAGATGTAAATCTCAAGACTTGAGATGTATCTATTAGGCAGTATATGTTAGTTTTGTGTACTAAATCAGTTGCCAAACATGTTTTTGTGTTTGAAAAAATCGGAAAATTGTAATACTGAGCAGTTCAGGGCCTTTAATGGATTGGTATTATACATAGTTTCTTTACTGAAAAGAAATATAATTTTCCTTATATATTGTGTGATTTGTCAGTAAATTACACCGGGACACCAGATGTACATAAAATATAGAATCACTGGTATATTATACATGTATAGTAGATTGATTTTACTCTTTCTATTTCCCATATTTCTCCATGAAAGTGTGCAGACAGCATAAAAAGTAAAAATGATGGCTGGTATAACGAACATTAACACTTGCAAGGTAGCTAGGGAATAGTTGTAGCACCTGATAATGAGGAATAACATAACATTATAATTATGACAACATAGGAATGAATGGCCTTTGTGTGGAATTTATCGGGGTATAAAATTGGAAAAGTCGCGAGAATAATGGACGAAGGCCGGAAGGCCTCGTCCAGTATTCCCGCGACTTTTCCAAGTTTATATCCTCGATAAATTCCACAAAAATAAATTCATCAAGAAAATGTGTTTATTTCCGTTTTCTTAAGAATTATTTTAACTGCGCCTCACGGTTACGGAAAGTAGTTCGGCGTGGGAGTTTACAGGGATATAAATTTTGCACAGAGACTTGCTACGGGCCAATCAAATGTTAGGGAATTGTGTAAATATTTTTGTGCTGGAATTATCAGCATATAGTATACAATATTTAAAGCATTAATTTATTTGTGCTTGTGATTGGACTAAAATGGTGTATACATGCGAATTGCGTTCCGTGTTGACCTAGAATCGCACGGGTATACCCTGATAAGGGTATGTGTATAGGTCATGTATACACATCATGTAGTATCGTCATATAATCATGGAAACGCCCGTTTTAAATGCCCATTCGCAAATAAGGGCCTAAGCTAGTCAAAATTCAATAAGATCAATTTCCAAGTTTTTGCTAGAGTACAGGGCTCCAGATAAGGAATTAGTAATTGAGCATTGTCACTCCATATTTCTGAAACAATCGGGTATTTCAAAATTTTAATTGGGTAAAATAAAATCACACTGTTGTTTTACATATCAGCAGACAGCAGTTATTGAATAGTTTGCTTCTAAATGAAAACATGTCTTGGCATTTCATTAGAAATACCAAGATTTGTTTCATGGAAAACAGGAAAAATAAGAAAAACATGCTATATTTGTAGTCGTTTATTGTTTTCTGCAGCATGATAAAGGTACCAGAATTTTGTATTGCTTTTTGATACTCACTACTTCTGATTTCAATTGGGTTTTTGGCAATTTTAATTGGGTTTTTAAGCAAATACGCAGCTTATCTGGAGCTCTGTAGAGTATGAGTCAAAATGTGTGGGACTTAACAGGTATACAATGTCGCTATTACTGTATAGTTACTGATACTAATATGTGTGAATACAACTGAATTAATTTCAATTTCACCATAATCGCCATATAACTGATATGCCGCAATTCATTCTTACATGTACATTGTACATGTATTTCTTCATGAAACAATATGACCAGTCACTGTTTGCCATTTAGCTAGTTTGTTTTATTTACCCATGCCAACAAAAATGATCAGTGCCTATGTTGTTCACTATTTACTGTCATTTCGGCTAATTCTGCACATCGGCTAATGCGCAATTCACGTCAAATTTAGCCTTGCGTATGTCATAATAAAATATGTGTATTTTGGAATAAACAAGCTGATTAATTGCTACACTGTGGCACAATGTTATCACATTCCGATAGTTTGGTAAAAAGTTATTACGCATATAGTCAAAATGTGTAAAATCCTCAGACCCTGCTGATGGAATAGCTGTCTTATTTACTAAATTAACTGTTAAACGAAGAAACTAACCTGTCATGATGTCACTGGATAGTTCTGCTTGAAGTGTAATACCAATTTTGCTATGCTGATCCAGTGTGCGGCTCGCCATTTTGTTTACATTACCAGATTCAGCATTAGCAGAAACAAATGTAACGTTGGAAACACGCATGTGATGTCACTTACTGACGTCAGAACGTTATGACATTTTACCTGCACAGACGTCTTTGAACTGCGTTGAATATTCAGGAAAATTTGACTGAATATGGAGATGGTAATGACAAATAAATTTGTTTGGAAAGCCTTAGGTGCGCAGAATTAGCCGACACCATTGTAATCAATATGCTTTGTCTCATTTCTCCAGGAAACACAATGATCAGTAGCTACACTATTTGCCAGTCTGTCTTATTTACCCATATGTCAACAAATGATAAATGCCTACGCTGTTCGCCATCTATCATATATGTGTTACAGGGTGAGAAACATGCATGTACGACCCGAGGCTTGAACCAGGGACCTCTGGATTACCGGACCATCGCTCTAACCGACCAAGCTAGCCGAGCATGAATACACACTTCCTCCCCACAGTGAGTTACGTACCGTGACATACTTCCCCGTCAAATTGGAAGTCGTCCCAGAATTCTATATTTAATTTGTCTCTGAATTCCATATCTTTGTTACATTTTGGGTAGCATCACTCTAACCGACCGACCTAGCCAGGCACGAATACACACTTCCTCCCCACAGCGAGTTACGTACCGTCACATATGCTTTATTCTTATTTGTCCATGAAACAATATGATCAGTCACTACACTGTTTGCCATTCAGTTTGTCTTATTTACCCATGCCAATAAAAATTATCAGTGCCTATGCCATCTCCTTCAACGCAATGTGATGCAATTTATTAGACAATACATTTGTAATACACTTGCTGTGTAATCACCAATTGATAATAAACATCCGGGTTTCACACCTTGGTCAGGGATTCCGCTGGCGATCGCCACTTTCGCAATTGGCGATAATAAATTACAATTTTCGAAACAAAAATCAAAAATTCAAAAATTGTAATTTTTTTATTGCCAATTGTTTATTTTTATCCTATTGGTTATTCCTCTTTTTTTCTTTTGAAGTGGAAATGTTTTTATTTTCCCCAGCGGAATCCCTGCTTGGTATAAACAATGAATGCTAAAGTGCCATAAACGGAACCCCATAAACATTACAAACTTCATTCTCAGAGCAATCACTATTTTGTTTACTTGAGAAATAATTTATATACAAATGTCAATGCTGTTCACTATTGACTGAATTCTTTATATATGTTAAGATTTCTGTACAGCAAACAGTTTCATTTTGACTAGTCGTGACTTTATGACTGTCTTGATATACAGTCATGATGGCTTACTCTTGTAAAGTGGCATTTTCCTGTGGACTTTTCAAAAACAGTGATAAAGTATCAAATTTCCATATTTTTAAATTAAATAACTTGTGGGTTATTTCAATATGCAAAATAGTACTTGTGAAATATTTTGAGCTTTTATTTTTTATAGAGATAAAAATAAATCATTTTTATTGACAAAATTCATGAATATCTGAGAAAAATAAACATTTTGTTTTGGTAAAATATTGTATTGAAATCAACAATATAATGCTGGTGTATGTTTGTAAATGTAAACTAGGGTTCAATCCAAGTGTTTATACAGTCAGATGCTGTATTCTGGAAGTCGGACTTCGTCCATTTCGCGCACCTGCAGGCTATAATTATCTCCCCGGTCGAGGAGCACAGGGGGAAATCTGACCCGTTTCTTGTATAATTTAATAATTTTTGAACGCTTCAAACAACTAAATTCCAATCGCTAAATCAAATTTAAAATGCAGATTTATAATGTTAAAATGGCCATTAAAAATATTCTTATCACCATGCATTTAGTATTTTCGTAGTTCTAAAATTATGTGAAATATTCTGGGATAAAAATGATGTATTTTAGAGCAAAATGTATCGACTTACCCCCAAAACATATCGGGTCACGTGACTAGTGATACGTCACGCTGACTTCCAGAATATATTGTTTTATTGAAAATATAAAATGCCACTAAACAAATAGCATGTATCATGACCCAACTTGATTGGGTCGGTGATGTTCTCGACTACATTTTGACAGTCACAGTGTAATGACTTGTGCGTTCTGGCTGTAACTCGACCTTCGGTATAGACAGCGAGTTACCAAGTTCTAGATGATTCCAATTCATTGAGGATTCTAAGTAAAATAGATGAATGACTAGAAAGTTCTTTCTTACAGCCCACTAAAATTATATTTGTCTGTCATGGGTTTTCGTTGTTGAAATGAATAATGATTTGCACAGTTTTTCAAATGATAAACAATAATGAAATGGCGTATAAAATGTGGGAATACCTCTTTAAATATCTAGCGTCTTCTGCTTGCATTCTGAAAACAAGTTATCTTCCTTAACGTTTCACATTTTATTTAGTTCGATAAAACTGACAAGTGCTGAAAAATTTAGCAGTCAGAACAAAATATTTATAATCTCTAAAAATATGAAATAATGGCCTTTCAGAAATATAAACAATAATAATAAGTATTTTTAATGCACACATGTAAAAACAATATTTGTTTTACATATAATTGCTTCAAACGTCCAATATATACAAATCAATACCTAAAAATAATAATAACTGTTTAATTAGTTAGAGGCTATTAAAACTAAAGGGAAATAATTTTAATTTCAGAAACATTCAAGGGGCGCAACTATCGAGAGGCTCAATCCTAAATTGAACAGCGTTTGTCAGTACTAAACCTGCCCAAATTGTACGGCTATATACAAATGCAAATAATAATTTTATACTAATTTAAAAATGGGCCTTGTTTTTACATTGTGAAATTTGGTTCAATATATATACACAATTTCCCCATGTTAAATCCCCATAGATATATTCACAGAGTGAGTGAACATGTCCATGGGGATTTAACATGACACGGTGACGTTGATGACTCTTTGCATACCATCTGTGGTGTACGCTTAGACAATCTTGATACAATAACCAAACTTAAGATAATATTAGACAGCACGTCGGTTAAATTAGCATGCTTCTAGACAGTAACTGCAATGTAGATATCTCCCTGCTTGAATTCCACACTCATAGACTGTACGTGCTACTTCCTATTGTAGCTGTAAGTGTACTTGCTACGTTTCAAAATGCTAGAAATACTGCCCGCTAGAAGAAAACGAAGAGTTGTGACACGATGTAAGTCTAAGAAAATACTAAACTAGTATGTCAGTACACCGGTGATGGTCTTAATCGCGTAGTGGTAGCGGATTCCTTGGCGATGGATTAGTGAAAGTTATACCGCTCTTCAATATTCTTCAGAGGTTGTCCTATGAAGGACGTAATGGTCAACAACAACAACATTTATACTTTCAGAAATATTTTTTTTCTCAGTGTTTTTCGTAATACAATCAATATTTAACCAAATTTCGCGAAATTAAAATATCGTTTTAAGGCTCATTCTTAACTTTTGCTAAAATTTAACAATATTGAAAAAATAATGTTTTTTACATTATATGTTTATATAGCCGTAACATTCTGACAGGTTTCGTGAAACAAACAGTAAATCACTGATTTAATTGAGGCAGACAATGTGTAGTAAAAGCGAATATAAATATGGTTGAGCACATGGACATAATCAAAATATCAGTAATAAACAATTTGGGTGATCGACAGCAAGACAAGTCTTGAAAAGGGCATTGATATAAAGGTCTTGTTTAACGCAAGCAGGTCCATTTTGTTAGAACGATCTTGGCTGTACATTACAGGCCGTGTTTGCACATTCTATAGCTTTTTTTTGTTTTGGCTTATATTTAACGGCGGCACTGGACCTTGCATGCCGTCTCCCAAGAATGGGAGAATGAACGGAGGTAGAGACTTTTTTTGAGAGAAGCCGGTAATTCGTATTTACAGAGCAACTACGAATTATCGGTACCCATTTACAGCTGGGTGAACTGGAGCAGTGTGGATAAAGTGTCTTGCTCAAGGACACAACGCACGCCGCTAGTCAGGCTCGAACCCACGACCCTTGGATCAGTAGTCCGACACACTAACCATTACGCCACGGCGCTCCACCATTCTATAGCTCGGCAGTATTGCTGGTGTTATGTAAAAGCGTGCGGAGCAGGTCTGATAAAGTTAATATCAATATTATTATTATTATTATTATTTACATCAGGTGGCCGATAATTTAAGCTACCTGTAAAAACAAAAGCCAAGTCTACAAAATAGCAGTTGAATACCAGGTTTCCATTATGTAGGACCGGAGTTGAATTAGAGCAGGGGTTGCCTTGTAGGCAGCCATGTGGCGCCTGCAGTCGAAATTAGACATCGCCTTACATATAGCATCATACAATTATTGAAAAATCATGGATATTTATAAAACGTATTGTTATAGTTTACAATAAATGTGTGATTTAAAGCTGCGAGTCCTGTGACCATGACCAAGCGGCGCGTTCGTGCAGTCAAACAAGGGTATCCGCTTATTACCACTTATTATTGTAATCCATCTGCCATATTGTATAATTCATTGAGCAAGGGTTGACTGCCCTACCTGTATATAGCACCGGTGTATTGTCGGGGACGGCTGCGACACCTATTAATCGATGGAGGACCGATCACTATCAAACTTCAGCAGCCGTGTAGTCCGATTTTCAAACGGCAGCCCTGAGGCCGTGGACTGATCAATGACCCTACCTGTTTATAGCACTTGTTTATCGTCGGGGACGGTCGGGACACCTAAAAATCGATGGCATGTCAAATCAGTGATAATTAACGTTGCGACCAATATGAACACCATGACCAGTCTCAGGGTATTCGCTGTTCAACATTGTGTAAACTGTCATATATTAATATACTATGTGCTGACTATATGATTCAAGTATACATAGACCAACCTCCGTATCCGTGTAGTCTGATCAAGGTCATCACTATCACCAGTGTGTAAACTTTTATATTGTTTGTTTTGACACTTTATCAAGTACACACAGATCAACATAAGCATCACTGTAGTCATGATCTTCGTTGTTCGCCATTATGTAAACCGTCAAGATAGAATGTCAGATTATGGCGTTTTCGCAATTGCGTATCTCACCTACCAAGTGTTAAAATAGACTTAACACGTATCTCGTTTCGCCATAATCTTATGCGCCGGCATTTTGTCCAATGTATTGAAGATGGAACAATTTATAGTTTTTCCAAAATTAAAAATACTAAGATGCATGTTAATGTTTTTTTTATGCAAGAGCTATAAGTAATCCATGATATCTATTATCCGCTCAAAGCAACTAGTACATGTCCACAGCAAGTCAACACTAATCACGTATCGACAATGTGTATAGTCAAGCATCAATCAAAAGGCCAAACATTTTGCACCTCGCTTATCGAACTTTTATCCCTTTCTGAGAAATTGTTCAATAAGTTTAACTGCATTTTTTCTTCGCTAATTGTGTATTTATGCTCTCGTGTTCTTTCCATATTTACTATTAAAACCTAGGTCATAATGTATTCTTATGACCCAGTTCAAACATACCCAATGTAACTTCTGTGTCATATATTTGTCATTATTTTGCATTTCTCATATCTCTTATCTGTGCACTTTCTGTTATGTAGACCTATATGTCTATTTTCAGGTATGGTGACCATACTGCTACAGTATACTGATGATGTGGATTTACCCAGGGTTGCATATAATCTATGCATATGATCTTCTAATTATATCCATGATACTGTTTGACAAGCTACCCAAAGAAGATACTTAAAATCACACAAAGAAAATAATAACGAAATATATCATGAACATATGGATTTCACGACCTGTGACGATCAATCAAGTATCAAGTGCAGACCGATCAGGGTTTTCATTGTTCGCCGTTGTATCCACTGTCAACTTCTGCCTCGTCAAAGTTGTCCAAATCCCCATATACTTACACACATTGAGCTCTGTGACCACTAATCAGAAAGTCTTGAAACATCAGATTGCATTGACATTGATTGAAATATCATACATTTTTTACTCCATTTAGCTTCCAAGATATATACGACAATTTTAACTTTACGTCATCGATCTGACGTCACCTTTTCAGTTACTACAATATTGACGGCAATGGAAAATGTTTTCTTTTTAATCAGAATAATTTATAACTATGCACATTTATGAAACTATGCAGCGAATCGAGTCAGGAAATGTATAGATAGCACTTGTAAAATATAAATGTTGAAATATATTTTGAAACGTTACTGTATCCTATGCAAATCCATTTATTAATCAAATCTACTGTCTGTTCCACGTTTTGCTGCCGACGACCTTTTGGCCATTAAACATATTAAATCTTAAAAATATTTAAATATAAGTACTTTTTCATCAATAACAAAAAAGTCACCCTCCCCAAAAAAAATTATTTGATAAAATTCCGTCAAATATTGACTTTATTGCGAAAAAAATATTTTCCTATGGGAATTTACCATGGGGGCTAAAAATAGATTTTTGTTTCATGATTTTTTATTTTTGGACCGATTTTCAAAATCTAACTTTTTTTTTTCCTAGTTACATCATTTTCAAGCTATCTAGCCAGATTTCGGAGTCATTTTCCCAAATTCCCATAGGAAAATCGTTTTTTCGCTATAAAATCAATATTTGTGGGAATTTCATCAAACAATTTTTTTTGGGAAGGGTGAATTTTTTGTTATTGATGAAAAAGTACTGACATTTAAATATTGTTTAGATTTAATATGTTTAATAGCCAAAAGTCTGTCGGCAGAAAAACGTGGAACAGACAGTAGTAGTCAAGTTGGGTTTGAACAGCATACTCACCAATGCAGTTTGATCAGGATGTCCTCTAACTTCATCTTTATCTTCTTCATAATACATCATGCATCTCCTCGATCATTACTTGAAGATTATGTGTATGCGCTAAATATATAAATGTTTAGGTCCATTCCATACAGAGGCCAGACCGATTGTGCAATGATAAGTTGTGCAGTGATAATACTATACAAGCGTTTCACATTGATGAGCAAAAAACATTGTACAGATGATGATAGTCTAATGGCGGAGAATGATAGTGAGAACAGACGTAGTGATAAGGGATTTAAAAGCGACCAATGTGAGTTCTGCCATATGTTTTATTGTATCCTTTAATGCACAGAGAGGTGAGGATTAGCTAAACAAATCAGTGGCTGTATTCTGTCGACATGTCTCTTCCATGCAAGCTCGCTGTGGTTTTTCTCCGGGGACTCCGGTTTTCCTCCACACTGAAAACAGGCCACAGCCCCTCAGCTAACTCTGTGCCAGCATGCTGGTCGTGTGTATGTAGGCAATCAATTTTATCTTCTGTATTTTTAGTACAGATCAACTGCGGTGTGTCGGAACAATGCTGTCTCAGTCTTCTTGTCTCTGTATTGAGCCACCTCTCTACAGGTGCACCGAGGTTGTAATCCTCGCAGTTTATAAGGTAGTATGTATACACACGTGCTGCAGATTGTGTTGAAAACTTCTTTTGAACACTTTGTAAACACTCAGGAATTATGAGATTAGATTAAGATACTGGCAGTCATCACGCTAAGTGCATTAATCCTTTGTCGGTGTATGTCAGTTCTGTTGATAGACGATTTAGTCGTGTAACGCAGTCTTTGTGGCTGTAGAGAGATTGAGGCAAAAAATAAGCGCCATAATTTTCTAGAAATATGCCCTGGTCCGTTATGTCCATGGTCCGTTACGTCCAGGCACCTTACAGACATACAACAACAACAGCCATGGCGGATCTCAGTGGTCTGCTTTCGTGGTGTCTTGTTTATATTGTGAGTATTACGGATAATACAGTGTCAGTTAACATTTATTTGATATCATATATCTAGAATAATCATTACTTTATCAGATACATGTATGTGTTAATAGGCTACATGTATTATCTTCCATGTTCACATCAAATAGCTCCACCGTTTGCCACGTCATATTTACAGTACGACTTATGTCATTGGTTTTCGTGTAACAATGTATATGTTCGTTTCGTAATTTTTGTCTCACCGCGAAACCGGAAAGCGAGACTAAGGTTTTGCTTTTCCGGAGTCGTTGTCGTCATCATTCAATGTTAAGTTTTCGTGTTACGGTCATTACCACCTTATCAGCTACAGTCATCAAACTTTATACATACCTTTACTATGATATGTAGATGAATATAGGACTATTCTCGGGGTCAAGGTCAAGGCCCCAGGGTCAAGGTCAAGGAGGAACAAGGCGAGACATTTGATTTCGCGGAATTCTTGTTCTTGTAGTCGACGTTTTGGTGACGATCTGAGAGTCACTTTACATCTTTAATGAAACACTAACCCTCGCCTTATCTGGTT
This sequence comes from Conchocele bisecta, assembly GCA_029237695.1. NCBI lineage: Eukaryota > Metazoa > Mollusca > Bivalvia > Lucinida > Thyasiridae > Conchocele > Conchocele bisecta. The sequence goes on along the minus strand of CM055271.1, from coordinate 62,864,743 downwards.
ATATCTCTGAGGGCAAATGAAATGGTAGCGGCGGCTGTCCGAGATTCCGTCAACTCACCGTTAAGCACCATTCCATTCCATCAACTCACCTGTTTGTCAACTGAGAGATTCTGTCAACATAGTTCTGAGTACATAACGCTAATTACATCTCATTACATTACATAAGAGTTATGAAGGAGTACTTGTAAGATTAATCAAGTGCTCCAGTGATTTGGCTTTTGTTAATTAACAGTGCATGATCATAATTAGGGCATCGCCAGCCATCACTGATTAACTCATATGGTCACTTGACGATATTAATTAAAAGTGGTCGAGCATACGGTCAAGGAGCATTGGCATACACCCAATTAGTGAAATTAATCACGCAAGATAGATAGATAGTTTATTTACGTCTCATCAACTGTACAGCATAAAATACATACAATAATAAAATGCAGGTACATATGTACAATTGCCATTCAGTGTATTAACAACATTTTTCTGCGTATAACTTGCATTAAAATATTTTCAATTAATCATTTAATCTTCATATATTTTGATAATAGTATGGTTCTAAGTGAAGTCGGTCTGATGCTACTGCTAATAGGTCCCAATGTATTGTTAAAATTGCCAATGCTTATTGTTAATGCTAAACAGGTTGATTTGTTGACCTCTCAAACGAATCACCGCTTAGTAAGCCTAGTTGCCCGCCGGAAATACGTCGTGTAAAGAAACTGGCTCACAGGACGTGACTGCATACTTCCGCCGGAAATGACATATACACGGTGTACCTAAGTAATACCATTAGTGAATGTAGATTTATCCCGTCAACACAGTGCGTATGTGCCGTGAAACACGGTGCCGTGAAACATTTTTGATATCCAGTCAATACTACTTTTGCATTTTACAGCCATTTGTAGGTGTTGACGGGATAAATAGAACAGGTTAGTGCATGGTAAAAAATATCTGGCGCGGCACGGAAACGGGATGTTCTCGGCATAGCCTCGCCCATCCCGTTTCCTGAGCCTTGCCAGATATTTTTCCCATTCACGGCACTAACCTACTATTCTCATTTACACCGATGTAAATGTATGAGGATTCGTGCAATTAGTTTTACGTGGTAGGAACAGCGTGTCAGCCTAGTATTGTCAATAGATACAACATCTGGAGCAGATGATGATGACATCTATCATCTATGATGATGACTGTGTTGTAGATTTACCTTGGACTGGGGGACTGTAGTCAACTCGGAGAAGAAGAATGTCGTAGCCTGGGATTTTCACCAAGCCTCAAGTGCAGTTCGTGTTCCCAACTAATGGAGTTCAACCTGACACCGGTGATGGATGGCTGTCAGAAATGCTGTACAGAGAGCTCCAATGAGGAAGACACAATCAAGGTTGGCATCTTAGCGATGAATCCATTATTAACCTATTTCATGCTGAGGATACGCCATTTTGTTTGTGGAAAATCCTAAATATTTTCTTTATATATGAGCTCAGAAATATATGTCAAAAACTCATGACCACCATTTGAGCCCGCTTGCAGAAAGTGAGACATAGTGATTACAATGACATCCGGGTGTCCGTGCGTCCGTTTGTGCGTCAATCCGGGCAACCAAACAGGAGGAAGGGGCCATTGGGAGTAGCCTAACACAAAAGAATCCTTTGATTTATTCTGTGTGGCCCCTTATCCTATTCATAACAAGGGGCCATTTCTATTGCTCTAGAACAATGGAAATGGCCCCTTCCTCCATATCGTTGGAACGTACGTGCGTCCGTCCATCTGAAATATGTGTTAAAGTTTTTAAATACCTTATATCTCTGCAGTCCTAAGTTTCATTGACTTGAAACTTCAAATGATTATTAGTCATCATCCATATATTCATTCTGTGTCCCACTCATGTGGCCCCTGTGTCCCAATGTCAAATGACTTTGAAATTTGTGTTAAAGTTTTTACATACCTAAGTTATATCTTCACAACACTTACTCGGATTTACTTCAAATAATTCTTTATTATCACCCATATTTTCATTCTATAGCCCACCCATGCGACTCACATGCCCAAGATCTAGGTCAAATGACTTTCAAATTTGCGTTAAAGCTTTTACATACGGCAGGGCTCCAGATAAGGAATTCGACATTGGGTACTGTTACTCCATACTTTTGAAATCAATTGGGTATTCTCAATTTTCAATTGGGTATTTTAAAAACATTACCCCATCAATTTTTTTCAATTGGGTATTTCCATATTTTGATTACAAAAACCGATTTGTAAACAAATCATACTAATTTATGTATTAATGGTACTGTGTTATTGTTCACATAATTAATTGAAGCAGTGTTATACTTAAAAATGATTAGTTCAAGTTTTCAAACCAAGTACATATAAGTAACTGTTACTAGAGTAATTGGGCTTATGGCATTTGTGACCAGTGTATTTCCGGATCTGCTAGCACACTTATAGTTATAAGTTATGTAACAAGCAGTATCGTGTATTACAAGAATCATGCGAGATGTTTCACTATCTGAATGACAAACAGTGCATACGCTGATCAAGAATGCTTTGATTGGCAGATTGATCTTTGCAACACGCGATCTATTTTTTTTGGCTGACCACGTTTGACAGCAATTCATCAATAACGATTAATTTGGGGTCTCCACACACCGAGCTCAACAAAATGACTATGATGCCTTGTGCAATGGATTGAGATTCCACCTTTGCATCCATCGTAAAATAAATCGAAATAAGGTTAACATTGGTGTTGGTTTTTTGCAATTTTTGTCTTCCACGTTTGTTTGTTGTGGCCGCCATTTTGTTGCGCCATGTGTCACCAATTTTCTACGAAAAAATCTGACATGATCCGATTGTGTTATTTATAGTGTCTATCGCTACTACGATTATATTAATTGGTGAATTCGGGCGCCGTTCAACTCATCCTATTTTAACTTAGTTAATTCGACCGCCATTTTATTCAACGTGTGCCTTGGTCGAAATAGTAATAATGTTACCATATTTTCATTTATTACTTATGATACTGTCCCACATGTAAAATATAAACCGGACACATTCAAAATAATAAAATGTCTGCTGTGCCCCGCCCTCCCCCCAGGACCAATTGTACCATTTGTTTTATCCGTGCGGATAGTCGTTTACGAATGTCTACGGACGTTTTTCGTTGCATCTCCTTGAGTAGACTCGGGGTCGTCGTTTGAAATTAAGAAAATAGACTAGTAATGAGCCTGGATCTCGGGTTCACAATAGAGTCGCATCGCCATTTTCCCCCCACAATTATTGATTTGAAAATCAGTAATATTTTCCGTAAATGACGTGGATTGTCAGAGGTAAATGGGAATTCAATTCCGGCTCGCGTGAGCTCTGAAGTTTGTGTTAACTTTCGCCATAATTGATAGGCCCCGTCTTATCAGATTTTTTTTCTCAAAATCAATATGGGCAAAAACGGCCGATGCGATAAGGGTGGCAATTCTAGATTTGGGATCATTAACTTGAACGGTACTCGAAACAAATGCCGTTTGGTGGGTTATTAGAGTTTCGTATCGAGTTGGACCCATTTCTTCCCGCTGAGTCGGAATCGCTCCCGCTAAATCCTGGAGTTCAAATCGAGTACACCCGAATACAGATTTCCAGCCGTTATCTGTGAAATACAGCGAGACATTGTCCGCAGGTAGAGCCGGGACCAGACTTTGTAAACATTGAATGGCCGACCGCACAGATCATCAGCGATGGTTTTGTAGGATTGTATACATGAAAAATATAGCAGTACGCGACAGACTGAAAATACATTTGAGGAGTACGCTACAGAATAAAAAAGTATTGCGTACCGGACATTTTAATTGCTTTTTGGTACGCATTGTCTCTGGGTTTTTGCATTTTTTAATTACCTTATCTGGACCTCTGTACGGTACCTTAATTCAAACGTCAAATAAATATACTCTGAGACCATCAAATGTGTAAAATGGAAAATTAACAGACAAAAAAGTATTCGCGGTTGTACGTGTCATATCTGATGACCATTATGGCAATTAACCCTCATTACGCTGAATTAAATTTTGTCGTCTGCTGGAAATGTTTTATTTTCAATATTTCTCAATAAAAACCGGTTTTGACAGCGCATGAGAATCGTCTCCACGTTATAAAATTTGTGTTAAAGTTTTTACATACCTTATATCTCCAAAATCGTTACTCCAATTTACTTCAAACTTCCAATACTTCCTTTTCATCATCCATATTTCCATTCTTTAGCCTGCTCATGTGGTCCACATGCCCAAGGTGAAGGTCAAATGACTTTGAAATTTGTGTTAAAGTTTGTACATACCTTATATCTATCTCCACAACCCTTACTCCGATTTACTTCAAACTTCAAATAATTCTTTATAATCATCCAAATATTTTCTTTCTATAGCCCACCCATGCTGACCACATGCCCAAGATCAAGGTCAAATGACTAAAATTTGCGTTAAAGCTTTTACATACCTTATATCTCCACAAGTCTTAATTCAAACTTCAAATCTATACATACACTCGACAGGCTTGACATGCGGGCCACGGCCATCTGGTTTATTTATCACGTTTATTTTTCCGGTACAGTATATACTGTTATTTGAACCGTCTCGTCGAAAATGAGGTATAACTTTTGACCTTCATATGACCATCACATACTTTTTCCGCTTAAATATTTAAAATGACTGAGCCATCGAGACGGCTACCAAATATGCACCCAATAATTAACCAGAGCTCCAGTTAAGGTGCGTAATTTGACCAACTTGGGGTGAAATGTTGTTATTTCTTCATAAAAAATGGCAAGTTGGGAGTGCTTTAGAATCGTCTCATTGAGACGATTCTAAAGCACTCCCAACTTGCCATTTTTTATGGAGAAATAAGAAATTTACCTCCAAATTACGCACCTTAACTGGAGCTCTGATTGACTGCTGCTCTGCATCAGAAACTGACATATAACGTTTGACCTTAGTATGACCGTGACCTACTTTTTGTTTTGCAGCAATATCCGTATGCCGAGCTCCGGGTGTGTGGATGAAAGTTGGGGAGGTACCCTCAGGTACAGGGTAAGTACACAAATATTTCCACAGTCCGCCACATTTTGGAATCGATCCTCGATGGTAATCGGACAGTTTGATTGTACAATTGGTGCTTAACCATGTCACTCCTAAATAACTTTAATGGACTGTGAGATGTTAATTTTCAATTGTTACAACATTATTTTCAAACTAGTCCATTTATGAAAAGGTTGTCTTTTTTGTTGTTTTTTTTCTAAAATAATATGAAAATTACTTGCAAAAAGTGCAGATCCTGAAGAGATGGCTCGTGACCCGGCTCATTTGGATCTACACTGTTTGCAAACTATAGAGGTATGTAGTGCAGGGCTTAAAAATATTCACTTTTCACACTTGCCCGGCCTGGCAAGTACAATTATAATCTACTCGCCCAGACAAAAAACAACTTGCCCAACATTTTAGGAAAATGTAAGTACATGTACATGTATTAATACCTTTAATAAATTAGCTTTTGTACCAACATTAATACTAGACATTATGTTTGTAAAACATGGATGTGCCCCTATGGAATACTGGACTCTAACTGGAGAACTCTTACAAACTTTTTGATGTAAATGTACGCGCAGATGGACATACAGAACCTCAAGAGCAAGGCAATATGTCCCCCTGGCTATCGCATAGGGGCATGATTAACCCAGGCAATCAGTAGATGCAATATATGTTTATTAAAAAAATATGATATCACTCATTTGAACGTGTTTTGGGCTTGAACATTATTTATTGTTCAATGGGTGGGTGGGGGGGGGGGGCCTTGAAAATTTAATGAAAAGCTGTGGGAAGGGGTAGGCGCTTGTACTTTTCTAAGGTGAGTTAACAAAATTTATCCAGCTCCATTCCCACCCCAACCCCCTTGGTGATAAATAATGACCAGTCTCTTAGATTCGTATTATACTTGTTCAAAATATTAAGCATGAGAACATAATAATGACTGATGGATTGCTAATGGTGTTACATGTATGTTCAACAGAAAAATGTGTGGGGTGGGTGAGGGCTCCCTTGTATATTTAACAATGAAAGTAAAAACTTTCCTTCACTGGGAAACCAATTTGTTCAAATTATTTTGCTACTGGCGTTTTCATGTTTTTTTTTTTTTTTGCTTATATTTAACGGCGGCACTGGCTCTAGGACCTTGCATGCCGTCTCCCAAGAATGGGAGAAAGAACGGAGGTAGAGATTTTTTGAGAGAAGCCGGTAATTCGTATTTACAGAGCAACGACGAATTATCGGTACCCATTCACAGCTGGGTGAACTGGAGCAGTGTGGATAAAGTGTCTTGCTCAAGGACACAACGCAGCGCCTCCGGTGAGGCTCGAACCCACGACCTTTAGATCAGCAGTCTGACGCTCTAACCACCAGGCCACTGCGCTCCGTTTTCATGTTAGACAAGAAAATGGAGTCATGTGTATGAATGTAATAACGAGATGGTGCCTAAAAAGGAGTACATGTATTAATATAAACACCTCATTTAAATTTGTTAACAATTATATTACTACAGCTTTTAAACGAGTACCAATGTACATATTATTAAGATTATATAGTATTCCTTCTTTATCCGTTTATTATAAAGTTATTTTCAAAAATAAATGTTCCACTATAATAAGTCCATTAGTAAACAAGAGTTATCTCCCCTAAGTCAGAACACGACTACTGTCACGTAAGCACATTTTGGTGTCTAGAAAGTTTGTTTTTAGAGCTTCAAACTCCTTCTTTGGTGTGTAGCACCAGAGGAAGACAAAATCAAACAAGTTATATGAATGACACAGTATATAAGACAGTAATCTGTGCTGGGCTAATGTTAAACCAGCGATATGTTTTTTTTTATGCAAAGTCATGCTGTCAACACCAATGGGGACACGCATGGTTCACAACAGAAATCTATAGCCTTGGGTGTATGAAAGTTACAGAAATACTTCATAAACAGCTTAAAACCAGTGAAGTAAATAATTTGAAATAGCTGGAAATTAATCAAATTTTCTTAGTTTTCTGAAAATACAGAATGGCCTTTGCCAAATCGGACCAGTGACAAGAAAATCCTCTCGCCAACATGAAAATTGACTCGCCATGGCGAGCGGGGCGAATGAATTTTTAAGCCCTGTAGTGTTGAAATGGTTAAAGGCATTGGATCTCAGATATGTGCAGAAAGTGATGAAACGGATTAATAAAAATATGTTAATTTATAGATTTGCATCCTATTTCTGAACCCAATTGTACGTACGAGTCGTGTGGGTGGTTGGTCGGGCGAACGCGATGGCGTAAATTAACGGTAGGGGTTCCTCCTTATAGGAATCACGATTTGCCTGGTTTGGCCCTCATGTACGTTTTTATGCCCCACCACAATTGTGGAGGGGGCATTTAGTGTTACCCTTGTCCGTCACCAACCTTGTAAGTCGTAAAACTTTTAAACTAGCTACAGACCTGAAACTTGGTATGTTGCTTCCTTATGATGAGTAGATGTGAAAAGTTTTTATTTTGATTTTCAATTCGACCCCGGCGTCATGGATTGTCTCCCCCTTTTCGACACAGAATTTTCCAATTTTGGCTTGTAAGTCATAAAACTTTTAAACCCTAATAGCTACACCCCTGAAACTTGGTATGTAGCTTCCTTATGATGAGTAGATGCGCAAAGTTTATTTTTGATTCAACCACCGGGTCATGGATTATCTCCCCCTTTTTAACTTAGAATTTGGCAATTTTGCCTTGTAAGTCATCAAACTTTTAAACCGTACTAGCTACAGACCTGAAACTTGGTATGTAGCTTCCTTATGATGAGTAGCTGTGCAAAGTTTATTTCAATATTAGATTTGACCCCCAGGCCATGGATTATCTCCCCCTTTTCGACTTAGAATTTGGCAATTTTGTCTTGTAACTTGTAAAACCTTTAGACCATAATAGCTACAGACCTGTAGCCGATTTCATCAAAATTGCAAAGTATACTTTAGTAGCAAAGTATACTTTGAGGGAGAAATTTTCAATTTTATGATAAATTTATTAATTTTTATTATACTGAATTTATTACATTATCACAGCCAATTTGGCTGTGATAATGTAATAAATTCAGTATAATAATTCTGCATACTTTTAATCATGAAATATATGCATTTGTTAGTTCTATATGAAATAATGCATTTCAGGAAAAATAAATGATTACTCCCTCAAAGTATACTTTGCTAGTAAAGTATACTTTGCAATGTTGATGAAATCGGTTACAGAAACTTGATATCAAGTATTCTCTATATATCAAGCTCGGCTCAGAAACAGTAGACATTCTCTGTGAGCCTCGAAATTCCTACGCGTTTCCTAGCCTGTATTGCCTATCATGTATTTCCAGCCTTCGTGAAGAGCGAGCGGCCTCAGCAGTTTCCGGGCCTCGAGATAAAATATGTCCGAGGCGCAGACCCTGAGATTTACCTCCTAGACGAGGACAGGAATGCCATGGAGTCGCTGGGTATCGACAAATGGAATACAGACTCGGTCGAAGCTTTCTTCAAGGAGAGACTGAGATAGTGCGAATCGGGAATGTGTGAAATGTGGTGAATCAGGGTGGTGTATGTTGTGGTATTAACCCGTTCCATGTGGGATCAGAGCTCCAGATAAGTTTTGTGTCTAAAGAGTATTATGCCCCCATTAACATGACCTTGACCTTTTATACCTTCACATTTTTGCGAAATCATTTAGCCATTTTTTGTGTCAAAAGGTTTGTACAAGTTTCTTCATCATCATATAACATTAATATTACTTGATGGATGGCTTCAATATTTGGACACATGTAAGCATTTGGAACACACTCATGCTGCCATTAACATGACCTTGACCTTTACATGATTGTGGAAACACCAGTTATTTTTTATGTGAAAAAAGGTTACTTCAACCTTGACCTTTTTCGTGTTTGAAGCATGCACTTCTCTGACATTTTTTGTGATGTTTACTTTAGTACATGCCCATGATCATGTTACTGTCAAATGCCTTGGCAGGCGCGACACCGCTTCCGTGGCGGAATTCTTGTTTTCTCACTTTGGAGGTGCGAAATTTTCTCATGGGCACACTCTATGCACAATACTGTATAGGTATTTTGACAGCGAAATAATGATAAAATAGCAATATTTACAGTACATGTATACATGTATATATTCTCTTGGTAGATGGCGGCTCCCCGGAATGGGTTGGTATCGGTGGCTTGTTGCACTAAACTTCGTACGACGAAAATGTTCGTAAGTGCAGATTTAGAATAGTCTGTAAATTTCAATTGATGGATTTACATTTATTGAGCATTGGCTGCATATGCAGCCTATGCTCAATAAATGTAAATCCAATGATTGTTTTAACTTTACAAGAACACATTGTTAATGTGAAATTTACAGACCATCATAATTTTGCACTTATGAACATTTTAGTCATGCAAAGTTTATTGAAACGGTCCCCTGGTGTGTTGTATGAATGTGGAGGTTGCGGGTCTTTATTCATCAGGCATCATTGTCCACATCCATCAGGGGGTAAATTTCGTCTCAACTCATTCGTCTCAACTCATTCGTTTCATCTCATTTTCACAATTACTTTAATTACTGTAATACCCCTAAAAATATATTTTGGGAAGTCAAATATTGTCGTCTGCAGTATTTTTCCAGATTTGTATTATTCTTTGAACATGTTTTGTCCGTTGGAGACGATTCTCAGGCACTTTCAAAACATGTTTTCATTGAGATAAAGATAAATAGTAGACAACAAAATTTTATTTACATAAAACACTAGTGTTATAAATATGTAAAGCAAAAACTTGCTATGTGTGAGTTAATAGATTATGTGGTTATACAATAAATAGAATGTTGTGGTTCCGGTCCACAATGCATCTAGGTATCTATTTGTGATGATTTATTATGGTATTTAGTATCCTTGTTTACTGATTTAATTTATTATGAAATTAGTGAATTTACTTAACCCTTTAATACACTGTCATCTTAATTTTTTGTCGTCTGCTGTTTATTTTATTTTTTACATTTTTATCATCAAAAACATGTTTTGACAGCACTTCAGAATCATTTCCATTGGAAATGATTCTGAAGTGCTGTCAAACCATGTTTTTATTGAGAAATAATGCAAGATATAAAAGCAACAGCAGACGACAATTGTTGTGTGTAGCGGTCTTAAGGGTTAAACATTTCTGCAAACACTGTAAATCCAGATCATCAGGAATTAAGGTGCTTTGTCAGTACTTTTCAGATTTTGGAAAAAATAACCCTTTTCTGATTGATGGAATATTCCATAAATGAGGAAGGGAATATAGCACGTCACGTATTTAACCATTACAATTCTGAATTAAATTTTTTCGTCTGCTGTTTATTTTTTTTTCTTCATCAAAACATATTTCGACTGCATTTTAGAATCATTTGAGTGAAAAGGTAACTTGTGAAACAACAGCAGACGACAGTTTTCGGTTCCCACATTCTAAGGGCGAAAGGGTTACTGAATATCACAATCACAAATCACCACACATGTGTGCTCAATCCTCCATATACTGTTCATTCACAGCAGTTTTTGCTGTGTCTGAAATTTAGATGGTCACCGTATCCCGTTTCCTTCCATTATTTATCATTCAAACATGTATGCGTGTACATTTATGGAGTGAGAGATGGTGTGCAAAGTTGAGTGAAATATAATTTGAGACGAGCAATGTGATTTTGTACCTAAGAACATGTGCGATATCTCATATAAAATATTTACCTAATTTGAGATAGTTTAAGTAAATGACGTCGAAAGTTGAAAAAAGTATCGATGTCATTTACAGAAAATATCACATTTACAGAAAATATCACAGTTTCTGTAAATCTATTTCAAATTGAAAAATCGCCCCTGTTCTTTTAATAGCCCTTACTATGCTGAATTAAATTCTGTCGTCTGCTAGAAATGTTTTATTTTCAATATTTCTTGACAAAAACCTGGTTTTGACAGCACATGAGAATTGTCTCCAGTGGAGACGATTCTCATGTGCTGTTTAAACCAGTTTTTTTGTTAAGAATTAAAGCAAAAATTAAAAACAGCAGACGGCAATTTCCGTCAACAGTGTAGGAAAGGTTAGATACAAAATAACATTGGTGTCTCAAATGTATTTTTATAAAATCAAGGTATCACTTCCATGTGAATGAATGGACATCTCATTGGTTGTTGGGTTATTTCTGTCTAGCTGCAAGCATCGGCCAATCATGTTCTTAATGAGAGTCTTGCTGAAAAACCTATTGGTTGGCGAGACTGGATAGACGAATATGATTGGAGGATACAATACTGCATCATGGGTAGAAATTTCAAACCAGCCAATGAGGTGTAAGTCATTCGTTCAAATGAAAATGACACGTTGAATTGTATTTTATGTAAAAAATATTGTGATAAAAATAAATGTAAATCCATTTTGATTTTCTGTAGTGTGATGTGTTGACTACACCAACCAATTCTACTGAACAATGTGGGCCATGGACGGACTGCATATTCTTTATATTGCAGCTGGTGGCCCATTTGTCTAACACAGCCATGTATGTCTCTGTGACTGGAGACGTGGGTTGTTTGTTTGCTAACGGGTTCCAACCCGCATTTAACCTGCTGCATTGGAGGGGTGGGGGGAATCCCAAAATCAGAACGGAATATTTGCATCAAGATAAATCGATATTCAGCCCTGAAATTGGACTAACCTGACCCGGTGCCAGGTACATACCACACCAAAGTCAATTGGCCCCTTCCCCTAAAAGTACTCTTATAAGGTGTAAAACCAGGTTCAACTCTCAAATACAAGAAGGCCAGATGTACTGGAGGACCAAACTAGTAGCCTATTTCACCAACATTGCAAAGTATACTTTTCCAATTTTAGGATAAATTTATTAATTTTTAGCCAGGTTTTTTTAAAAAAAATCCAGGCTATTGGATTTGCGAAAGTCGGGCGGGCGGGCGGCGTCCACAATCGATGTTAAGTTTTCGTGTTTGAGTCCATTTCTTTGTTACTGTACCACCTAGGACCACCAAACTTTCACAGCCTCATAATCAAGGGGTGCCCACCACATATCACTATCCAACATGTTACCTTTTTAGCCAGGTTTTTTTTTAAAAAATCCAGGCTATTGGATTGGCGAAAGCCGGGCGGGCGGGCGGCATGCAGGCGGCGTCCACAATCAATGTTAAGTTTTCGTGTTCGAGTCCATTTCTTTGTTACTGTACCACCTAGGACCACCAAACTTTCACAGCTTCATAATCAAGGGGTGCCCACCACATATCACTATCCAACATGTTACTTTTTTTTTAACTTGACCCATTTTTTCCGCGTAGTCGACTTAGCCATTTTCAATGTTAAGTTTTCGCGTTTACAATGTTAAGTTTTCGTGTTTAAGTCCATTTCTTTGGTACTGTACCACCTAGGACCACCAAACTTTCACAGCTTCATAATCAAGGGGTACCCACCACATATCACTATCCAACATGTTTACTTTTTTTTTTAACTTCACCCATTTTTTCCGCGCAGTCGACTTAGCCATTTTCAATGTTAAGTTTTCGCGTTTACAATGTTAAGTTTTCGTGTTTAAGTCCATTTCTTTGGTACTGTACCACCTAGGACCACCAAACTTTCACAGCTTCATAACCAAGGGGTGCCTACCACATACAACTATCCAACATGTGACCATTATTTTACCTTCACCTATTATTTCTACGTAATTGACTTAGCCATTTTCAATGTTAAGTTTTCGCGTTTACAATGTTAAGTTTTCGTGTTTAAGTCCATTTCTTTGGTACTGTACCACCTAGGACCACCAAACTTTCACAGCTTCATAACCAAGGGGTGCCTACCACATACAGCTATCCAACATGTGACCATTTTTTTTACCTTCACCTATTATTTCTACGTAATTGACTTAGCCATTTTCAACGTTAACTTTTTAACGTACGTCTGGTTAAAGTTTTTTGGTTTTAAAACTTTTTCGTTATACTATATCTCTGCAACTGCTTCGCCCATTACCTTGAAACTTCACATGGGTGTTTATCATCATCCATATTTTCATTCTAACCCCCAACCGTGCGGCCCCTGTGCCCAATGTCAAATTACTTTGAATTTTTTTGTTAAATTTTTTTCGTGTACTATATCTCTGCAACTGCTTCACTCAATACCTTGATATTTCACATGGGTGTTTATCATCATTGTTGCACCTGCTTGCGGAAAGCGCGATCCTGTGCCCAATGTCAAGGTCAAATTACTTTGAATTTTTTTGTTAAAGTTTTTTTGTGTACTATATCTCTGCAACTGCTTCACCCAATACCTTGATACTTCACATGGGTGTTTATCATCATTGTCGCACCTGCTTGCGGAAAGCGCGATCCTGTGCCCAATGTCAAGGTCAAATTACTTTAAATTTTTTTGTTAAAGTTTTTTTGTGTACTATATCTCTGCAACTGCTTCACCCAATACCTTGATACTTCACATGGGTGTTTATCATCATTGTTGCACCTGCTTGCGGAAAGCGCGATCCTGTGCCCAATGTCAAGGTCAAATTACTTTGAATTTTTTTGTTAAAGTTTTTTCGTGTACTATATCTCTGCAACTGCTTCACCCAATACCTTGATACTTCACATGGGTGTTTATCATCATTGTCGCACCTGCTTGCGGAAAGCGCGATCCTGTGCCCTATGTCAAGTTCAAATTACTTTGATTTAATTTGTTTGTTAAAGTTTTTTCGTGTACTATATCTCTGCAACTGCTTCACCCAATACCTTGATACTTCACATGGGTGTTTATCATCATTGTCACACCTGCTTGCGGAAAGCGCGATATCGTCGGCATTTTGGCATACGTCCGTCCGTTCGTCCGTGTGTCCGGTTAAAGTTTTTTGGTTAAAGTTTTTCCATCTACTATATCTATTTTTTTAGTGTCCATGCCTCGCCCCAAGGCGCGACATGCAGGCCACGGCCATCTAGTCTACAAAAAGTGGGTATAATTGTTATCCAAGTGTCTATGCTTGGAAAAAACCTGGCCTTCGTGGCTTTGCCTCGTTTCTTGTTTTTAACTTGACCCATTTTTTCCGCGCATTCGACTTGGCCATTTTCAATGTTAAGTTTTCGTGTTTGAGTCCATTTCTTTGGTACTGTACCACGTAGGACCACCAAACTTTCACTGCTTCATAACCAAGGGGTGCCTACCACATACAACTATCCAACATGTGACCATTTTTAGCCAGGAAAAAAATCCAGGCTGTTGGATTGGCGAAAGCTGGGCGGGCGGGCCTGCGGGTGGCCACAATCAATGTTAAGTTTTCGTGTTTCAGTCCTTTTCTTTGTTACTGTACCACCTAGGACCACCAAACTTTCACAGCTTCATAATCAAGGGGTGCCCACCACATATCACTACCCAACATGTTACTTTTTTTTTAACTTTACCCATTTTTTCCGCGCAGTCGACTTAGCCATTTTCAATGTTAAGTTTTCGCATTTACAATGTTAAGTTTTCGTGTTTAAGTCCATTTCTTTGGTACTGTACCACCTAGGACCACCAAACTTTCACAGCTTCATAATCAAGGGGTGCCCACCACATATCACTATCCAACTTGTTACTTTTTTTTAACTTGACCCATTTTTTCCGCGCAGTCGACTTCATCCATTACCTTGATACTTCACATGGGTGTTTATCATCATTGTCGCACCCGCTTGCGGAAAGCACAATATCGTCGGCATTTTGGCATATGTCCGTCCGTGTGTCCGGTTAAAGTTTTTTTTTCATTAAAGTTTTTCCATCATTAAAGTTTTTCCATCTACTATATCTATTTTTTTCGTGTCCATGCCTCGCCCCAAGGCGCGACATGCAGGCCTCGGCCATCTAGTCTACAAAAAGTGGGTATAATTATGTTATCCAAGTGTCTATGCTTGGAAAAAACCTGGCCTTCGTGGCTTTGCCTCGTTTCTTGTTATTATACTGAATTTATTACATTATCACAGCCATTTTGTGTGATAATGTAATAAATTCAGTATAATAATTCTGCATACTTTTAATCATCAAATATAGCAGTCATTAGTTTTATATGAAATAATGCATTTCAGGAAAAATAAATGATTACTCCCTCAAAGTATACTTTGCTAGAAAAGTATACTTTGCAATGTTGGTGGAATCGGCTACAAGTCTCCAGTCGGGATTCCTGTAAGGATGAATCCCCATCGCATGCTCCCAACCAACCACCACTTGGAGAAGTGAGGCATTTGGTCGTTATGGCCAGTCTAGCTACTGATGCAAATAGCGCACTCCTGTAGCCTGATAATGATCTATATTGCTTGTTAGAAGCATGACCTGTTTTTGTCTCGCCTGCGAAAGCGGAAAGCGAGACTAATGTTTTGCTTTTCCGGAGTCGGCGGCGGCATCGTCATCATTCATGTTAAGTTTTCGTGTTACGGTAATTACTTCAACACCTTATCAGCTACAGTCATCAAACTTTATACATACCTTTACTATGATATGTAGATGAATATAGGACTTCGCGGGGGCCCCAGAGTCACGGTCAAGGCCCCAGGGTCAAGGCGGAACAAGGCGAGACATTTGATTCTGCGGAATTCTTGTTCATTGATGGAATGACAAACTGCTAATGAACAGGCTGATCTGGATCTACTGGTCGCAAAACCCATATGCGCATTTCTCCAGGCACATATATATATCTGTGACTGGAGAAATAGGACTTCTGATGTAGCTCCTGTTCTGCTAGACTCGCAAAACTTGATAAGGGGCGGCGAGTAGCATCTACGCTAAGCAATCAAGGGGTATACACGAGGGTAGTCCAGCACCACCGTGGCGTGCCCTAGAGTGGATAGTCGACACCCCATAGTATAAGTTTCTAGGCTTGGTATTTCTACCGGTTGGGTAGGGCTATGGTGGTTTTGGCATAATGTAATTTCATTCATAGAAATTTATTTTACTTTAACAATTTATGTTGGTATTCTGAAGGGTGTAATGCAGTAACATGCAAATGAATGCCACAAGTCCCGTTTATCCAGTCATTTACATCGAGATACAACATATTCAGCCCTGAAATTAGAATAACCCGACCTGGTGCCAGGTCCATACTGCACCAAAGTCACTTGGCCCCTTCCCCTATTTAAAAGTAATACTGGTAGGATTACTCTTATAAGGGGTATAACCAGATTCAACTGTCACATACAAAATGCCAAAGAAGTATGTGAGGGCCAAACCAGGTCTCCAGTCGGGATTCTGGTAAGGATGAACCCCGATCGTTAAATTACCTGCCACCCACCCCTGGAATTTGTATTCAATAATTGTCCCTGTTGGTTTTCAGAAACACAAAGTAACTTCCATATTGCAGTACATATTTATTGATAATAATATGATAATAGAAAAGATAAAATCAATCGACCAACTTTGCATATCAATCAATGACACCATATACTGATTACCAGGAATGATAATTTAACCCTTAGACCGCTACACACAACAATTGTCGTCTGCTGTTTTATATCTTGCCTTATTTCTCAATAAAAACATATTTTTGACAGCACTTCAGAATCACTTTCCAATGGAAATGATTCTGAAGTGCTGTCGAAAGCATTTTGTAAATTATTCTAAAGTGCTGTCAACGCATGTCTTTGATCCACCGTCAAGTACAACACCGTACAACATGGCCTGTCCATAAGATTAACCCTTACAGCGCTATTTTAATTTTTTTCGTCTGCTGTTTATTTTCTATTTTCCATTTTTATCATCAAAGACATGCTTTGACAGCACTTTAGAATAATTTACAACATGCTTTGACAGCACTTCAGAATCATATTTTTCTTATTTTCCATGAAAACACATCTTGGTATTTCATTAGAATTGTCACTGTGCTTATGCAATAGCTCTAAGTAGAGTCGAGTGGCATCTCGTTAGGAACAGTGCATTTTTTGACGTGAAACATTTTGCATCGGAGTCGAGTGGCATCTCGTTAGGAACGGTACATTTTTTGACGTGAAACATTTTGCATCGGTGCAGCGCCCCCTCTAAAATTGATCAAGTTTAGATTTTTACCCATTTTTAACGTGGAAACGTCTGATTATTTCCTTATTTCTCACACAAAGTGTATGTTGTTACCACTCAGTTGAACCGTCTCGTCGAGACGGTTCAACTGAGTGGTAACAACATATACTTTTGATGAGAAATAAGAATAAATGCAGAAAATTTTATGAAAATTTACGATCATGTGTCTCATTTGAAATTCACGCCCCCTCTAGACATAAATCCTGGATCCGCCCCTGCAGTGTGTCCAGGTTAGAGAGGCTGCACTGTATGTCAACAATATGACTTATACAAAATGTGCTTATGCAATAGCTCTAAGTAGAGCCCAGTGGCATCTCGTCAAGAGTCCGAGCTCCAGATAAGGTGCGTATTGGCGTATTTTATGCAATTATTTTAGCTGAATACGCACTGATTATCAAAAGTGGGAGTACACAATACGCACAGCAATGTGAAAATACACATTGATTTTCAAATTGAGTAGCGAAAATACTGTCATAAAGTTGAAAATTCACTTAGTTGAGCTGCAAAAAGCAAACACTGTTTGCTTTTTGCAGCTCAAATAAGTGAATTTTAAATTTGTTATTTTTTTTATCATTTGTTCCTTATTTAGTAATGACGAAAATCAATGGTCCATTTGTAAAAGTTAAATATGCAATGATTTTGAAATCAGGGGGTGTAGTACGATTTTGACACAAAGCTTATCTGGAGCTCTGGGAATGGCGCGTTTTTCTACGTGAAACAATTTACGTCGGTGCGGAGTGCAGCACCAGTGGGTGTAGCAACACACACAGGTGGAATACTCAGACCTGTGACACAAAGAAAATGACCATTACGAAAAAAATCCATTAACCCACCCACCCACTTGGTCTCATACAGTACTATCTATTAACGTCATGTACAGTACGATACCAGGTGGCAGGCGCGGATACAGAAATAATTGCAGGGGTGGGGGGTCTGTAATTACAAGTCGGCATAGCCGACCTCCGCGAGTGCGAAATCGTAAAGTCTGGGGGTCCTCCCCCCAGAAAATTTTTAAATGCCAAATCGCCGCAGATGCGATTTCCTGACACCTAGGCCATGAAAAAAGACATCCAACTATTCGAGTATTGTAGATTTTCGTTTTGTTTTTTTTGCCGGGAGCAGGGTGGGGGGTCCTGACCCCCTCCCCCCCACCCCCCCCCCCTGTATCCGCGCCTGGGTGGGTGGGGTAATGGGATTTTTTAATAGGCATTTTTTTTTTTTGGTGTCATAGGTCCGAGTCTTCAACCTGTGGCAACATACTGACATCATACATGAGCAAGGTATATCGCTGTACAACTGTACAATGTATAACCCTCCTGAGTGGATTATCTCAATGTTAGATAGATACCGTAATAATCATAAATATGGCAATCCTAAATATTCATACACTATGTTGGGAAACACATATAAAATACAGGTTTCTGAAAACCAAATGGTGTAGGAATATTTAAAGAATACAACCATGGACTGTTGCGTTTACTGGGGTGAACAATACATTTGGTCTGTTTAAAGTGTGCGTGGAGTCCAAAGGACTCCTCGCAAACTTTAAACAGATCAGATGTATTGTCACCTCAGTAAACACAACAGCTCGTGGATTTATTACTTATATTTACACTGCATTTTCTGATAGTTTCAAAAATGTCAATAACCAAATATGGCGTTAAAATGAAGAATAATCTTGTTTTACGTAATTTTGTCGCAATTCCTGGAATAGCGACGTTGTCGGTCAATAGTGTGCAGTTAATGAAAACCTTGTGGATATTAATGAACTTTAACCAATCAACAGCATCGCGCGACGTCATGTGGGTCTAACGTATTGTATTGGGATGTAAACGCAATACGTAGAATGGGCGTTTGCATTATGTTTGTTTGTTTATCAGCTAAGGTCATGTAAGGCTGGGCAAACAGGTTCAATCCCATTTTAACCTGCTGCATTGGGGGGAAAATCCCAAAATCAGAACGGAATATTTACATTGAGAACAAATATATTCAGCCCTGAAATTAGAATAACCTGACCTGGTGCCAGGTCCATACCACACCAAAGTCACTTGCCCCTTCCCCTAAAATAGGATTACGAATAATCGTAATACTCACATAAGGGATATAACCAGATTCAACTGTCACATACAAAATGCCAAAGATGTATGTGAGGGCCAAACCAGGTCTCCAGTCGGAATTCCGGTAAGGATGAACTCCGATCGTTAAATTACCCATCGCTTGCACCCACCTTCCACCCACTGCATTATGAATAAAGAATGTATAGAAGGTGTAAATATTTAGGGTTATTACAGTACTTAGCACAAAAATGGAAGCATGCATATTTTACAGGATTTACACATACATGCATAGCAAGAAATTACATTACAGTGGAACCCTCTAAACCAAATCCCCTCTTAAACCTGAATTCTCGCAGACTATCATAATTTTGTACTTACGACCATTTTAGTCGTACGAAGTTTAGTGAAACGGCCCCCAGTATAGAAACAGAGCACCCTGTAATGTGGTATACATGTGCTACATAACCAGGGTCTACACATTTTCTATAGTTTTATGGTGTACATTGCAAATTTAAAACAAGAAATGCGTCTGTCTGTCGAACGCGGATGCCACCTGCAGCATATTTGAGAAACTGTGACAAAGTGGTTAACCGAAAAGTGTGACGGACAGACGGTCCAAACACTATATGACACCCGTTTCTTCGAAACCTGGTGGCATAAAAATAACATACACGGACATAGTGTAATTTGGATATTGCTATGTGTACAATCAGGCCATAAGACTGGTGGCTGGTCCACACCTGAACTGTCACCTTGTCGCGTAGTAAAACAGGCTGTTTTTATTTGTTTGGGTGGTTGTTTGTTTTCATAACCAACATTAGAATCGGAACATTGTCTCATGCACTTACACATACATGTAGCATATTTTGTGGACCAGTTTAAGGCGTCCGATAGTCTCCACAAAATGGTCAGATTATACTGTTACTTTACAGTGCTACTTGTTTATACAATAACATTGTTTGACTATTCTCAATAAACTGAACATAAGTATTGAAAACAATGGTGTACATAATTATGCTTGCAATATGGTTATATGGTAGACGGTATACAACATACATGGACAGAGTGGAATTAGAAAACCCCTCTAAACCAAACTTTTCAGTCTGTCCCCAGGGTGTTTGGTTTAGAGATGTTCCACTGTTTTTGCAAAAGAGGGCTTAGAAAATACATTTGCCACTACATAAAGAGAACAAACATACATGTGCATACACCATATTTTATTTTAGAGAAGACCACAGCTAATCAGTACGCCATAAATTGACAATGACCAAATAGAATAACACATAGTGAAGGAGCGTTGAGAATGGCCGTGGCCCGCATGTTACGCCTGCCGAGGCTTTGATAGTATCGAAATACGTTATTCCGGACGCACGTACGTATGCCAAATGTGCCAACTATATCGAGCTGTATAAAAATTACATGGGCAAGAATTATTGGGGAAGGGGGGTGGGGGGTGGGTGATCAGACTTTTGACATCATTTATAGAAAATAGCATAAATTTTGGAAATATTTTTTCACACATCTTCCTACAAACATAATCATATGGTCTGTCTCGTATTTGTTCTTGAAAAGAAGCAGCTTGATGAAATAAAACTTTGTGATATATAATCACCCGTCCATTAAGAGTGCAGAAGTACTGCTGTATGTTTGAATGCAAGAAATAAATGTCACCCAGTTTACACAAATATAATGGGGATTACACCAATGCGTTCTGCAGAGCGGCAGTAGTTTACACCACACCTGTAGCCGATTTCATCAAAATTGCAAAGTATACTTTCCTAGCAAAGTATGCTTTGAGGGAGCAATCATTGATTTTTCCGAAATGCATTATTTCATGCAGAACTAACGATTGCATATATTTGATGATTAAAACTATGCAGAATTATTATACTGAATTTATTACATTATCACAGCCATAATGGCTGTGATAATGTAATAAATTCAGTATAATAAAAATTAATAAATTGATCCTAAAATTGAAAATTTCTCCCTCAAAGTATACTTACACCACATCAGAGCTCCAGATAAGGTGCGTATTGGCGTATTTTACGCAATTATTTTAGCTGAATACGCATTGAGTATCAAAAATGGGAGTACAAAATACGCACAAATTGAGTAGTGAAAATACTATCATAAAGTTGAAAATTCACTTATTTGAGCTGCAAAAACTGTTTGCTTTTTGCAGCTCAAATAAGTGAATGTTTAAAATTGTTATATTTTTAATCATTTGTTCGCTATTTAATAATGCAGAAAATCAATAATCCATTTGTAAAAGTAAAATACGCAATGATTTTGAAATCAGGGGGTATAGTACGCTTTAGACACAAAGCTTATCTGGAGCTCTGCCACACTCGTGTTTACCATATACAATGGAGTAATAACATCAAGAATGTGTCCTTTGACCAATCAAATCCATGTCTCGGACACGCCTTCACACTCGCGGGTGTCGCCTTCACTATGGCTTTCACTATGACCTGCCTCTGGAATTTTTTTTTATGTCATATTTGTATCCATCCTCAACAATGGCAAAACATTATATTCATCTCATATTGACATGATTCAAATTGGCTGATAAAATGTATCATATTGGGAACAAGAACGTCGACAACGACATATACCGCGATGCTGAGGTGGTTGGACCAAAAACATGCACAAGAAATTTTAAGCCAATCGTTTGTACAGTAAAGACGTTATAGGAAAATGGAGAAACACGCACACATCTACTAAATGCGTTTTCAAAGTTATGCAACCTTGGGCAAGGGGGAGCATGGGCGGGGAATGAAAATATGAATGATTATGAAGGTCTGCGAGCCAATTCCTACCCTTAAATATAACATAAAAAAAATATTTTAGTGACAGAATGGTGAACAGTGTAAGCCCTGCTAAGACTGTGACTGTATCCCAATGTCATGATCAGGGGGAAAGTGCAAGAGAGCCAAATTATATGGTCGTGACTGGAGAAATGGGGCTTATGGGATCCGTGACCAATGTAGTTCCTGGTCAAATAGCACACTCCTGTAGCCTGATAGTGATCTATATCGATTGTTAGATGCATGACGGGTGTTTCATTGATGGAATAGCGAGCAGTGCAGATCCTGATCAGACTGTGCGGATGCACAGGCTGATCTGGATCTACACTGGTCGCAAAACACATAAGCCCCATTTCTCCAGTCTCAGCAACATATATAGTTGTCGTAAACATCAAAAGGTAAATGTTTTCAGTGGAAGTTCAACCAAACCTTCACTTTGACATTGGCTTGAGAGTGTTCATGCGCGACGCGACTGGCAACATCTGTCCAAGAGGCGGTGATCTCTGGCCGACGGTCAACGGTCCGGCTTGACTGACCGACGAATGTGTGGCCACAGGGTGGGCCAGAGACCGCCCCATCGATGGACCACTATTTATAAGACTCGCCATGCCGGTAGGGTCATTGGATCCTCCTGCACCGTCCACGTCCGGCCTACCGCTGGCGTTCCCCATGACGCTGGGCTCCTGACTCGTCATGTGGGTACGAATATGTGCGGCCAGCGTGCTTTTCTGCCCGAAGCCCTTGCCGCAAACGACGCACGTGTAGCTGCGGTCGGTCGTGTGGCTGCGCATGTGCGTGGTGAGGCGGCTGCGGTTCGCGAACTGTACGCCACACTCGTTACACATTTCTGAGCTGTCTTCGGAGTCCGAATCGGCACTCACGTGCGTCTGGAGGTGTCGGGACAGCGACCGCTTCACAGCAAACGACTTGGCGCAAAATTCACATTTAAACGGACGTTCGCCTACAAACAGAAGAAAACATTATGCAGAGCTACAGATAAGTATTATAGCCCCATATTTCAAATTCAATGCGTATTTTACTTTAAAGGTATTATTGGTTTGCTTCTTTATTAAATAGGGAACAAATAATAAAAAATAAAACAAATTTAAAAATGAACTTATTTGAGCTGCAAAAAGCAAACAGTGTGTTTCCTTTTTGCAGCTCAACTAAGTACATTTTCAAATTTATTACAGTATTTTCACTACTCAATTTAAAAATCAATGCGTTTTTTCACATTGCTGTGAGTATTTTGTACTCCTACTTTTGATAATCAATGCGTATTCTGCTAAAATAAGTGTGTAAAATACGCACCTTGTCTGTAACTGCATTATGTATTTATTTAACAGCCTGTCAACAGCTATCGTTATTTTAATTCCATATTGCATGTGTTGTGGGGTGGGGAGGGTAGTGGATTTGTACCAAATCATAGAGGGCCATCAGTGGAATGCATATATGAAATATAGCAGGGATTCCGCTGGCGATCGCCACTTTCGCAATTGGCGATAAAATAAACAATTGGCGATAAAAATTTACAACAAAAACTTGTAATTTTTTATCGCCAACGGAATCCCTGATATAGAGAAGTTGCATCTAAGGAAATTTTATCTGAATGTTAAATATGAAATCATTCCATGATCGGAAACGAGACATTATTATAAAATGCTACGTTTATGTTACGGATGGACAGATGTGCTATCAAATGGACGGACGGACGGACGTACTTTGTACGCCGGGGCTATAAACAGCATACTATATCATCCTATGACCAAGCCATCTGCCTGTGACTATAGTAGGACAGTACCTGTGTGGCTTCTCTCGTGCGTGATCAATTCACTGCGACGAGTGAACGTCTTCTGACACCACCGGCACGTGCAGTGTAGTCGTTCATGCTGTATCAGCTCACTCTGTCTGGCGAACGGACCTGCCTTGCAATAGATACACTTAGTTATAAACACCACCGGGTTGCTTGCCTTCTCCATGGGGCGGAGGTGGTGGTGTCACAGGGTGGTGGTGTTGTCACAAGGTGGTGGTGATGTCACACGGTCGTGGCGGATGTACTGGCCCTGGCTGGTGGAGGCTTACCTGAAATTTAATCCATTTCAAGATACATTGTAAACCATATTACTCAGGGAAAGTGTGAAATAGCAGTCATGACTAGGTCAGTACCGTAACCAGGATGAGATGAGTCATTTAGCCAATTTTGTTTTATGCTAAAACCTAAACAAATCCCCTGAGTTGGTGGCAGGGAGAATGCGGACGGACGGAAGTACGAAAACTATATACGCCTCGACATACTTCGTATGAGGGGGGTATAATAATTTAGACCTGATTACAACTGTAATTATTGTTGACCATTTGCTGAATTATTTAGCCATGCACCTATAGGATTTATGAACAACAGAAAAAGAACGTTTGGCGTTCTGGCTGTAAGTCGCCCTGCGTTACAGACAGAAATTTCGGGTTAGCTGTAAGTGTGACCATATTTTATAATAGCTGGATCTCAGCTATAAAGATACAGATAATATAAAAGACAGATGAAATAGTAAAAGTCATTTGTATAGCTGAGATTATCTAAGCTAGGTCCCTGCCTTCGTGCGCGTTACAATCACAGGTGATTCTAGCATGTCTTGGAAGGTCAATTATTGTTTGTATATACATGAAACACCTTTCTAAACAATGTACAAAACAATTCAAATGCGCCCGGGTCTGAAGAGTATGTAATTAAAAAAGGTACTAAACTGGCATTCGTGAGTCACCATTGTAAGAAAATGCAACACGGAGTCGTATTTTAATCATGTGCACGCAGTGGTTTGGTTGATTACTGGAGACTGACTTCATTTTCCATTAGCCAACCAAATCACTGGGTGTTTGCTCTTAAAAAGCGAATTTAGGTTAGTGAGACGCGTTTTTAGTGCAGTTTACACTCCAAATCTTTGAGATTTATGTTAATGTATCAGGCCTGTAGCCAGACCTGTCTGAAGGGGGGGTCGTTTCGAAGGCCCAAGGGGCCTGAGGTCTCTAGGGGGATCCGGGGGCATGCTTTTTTGCTAAAAAAGTGTACCTTGAGGCTGGGCGGGGGCGGGGGTCGTCCGACCGCTACGACCCCCCTGGCTACGGGCCTGTGTATTAGCAACTGTAAAATCTATGCCAAAAATCCACCCCAAACAGCGGTTTCGACACACTGTAACACGTTATATAGGCGAGTAAAAAATACGACTTTGTGTGGCATTTTCTTACAATGGTGACAAATGCCAGTTTAGTAGCTTTCATAATTATATACTCTTCAGACCCAGGCACATTTGAATTGCTTTGTACATTATTTAGAAAGGTGTTTCATGTATATACAAACAATAATTGACCATCCAAGACACGCTAGAATCACCTGTGGTTACAATTACTGAATTTGCGAGCCAGGCCCCAACTACGGCCCAATGTAAATAATCACTTTCGTTGGTTGAAAAGATGGCGAGTGTCCTACCTTCTTGATATTTAATTAAATATCATTGGGTATGATTTAAAGAGGATTTTTTCGCTCATACCACAAAGTGCCTGTGGGAAAATAAAGTAAAACGAACGCAGATAATTTGCAACTGGCGGCGACTGCACGTCCATAATTTTACAGCACTTCACCAGCACCCAAATTGTCACCATCCCCACAGCTTGTATTCTCCATTGACTTTGATCACAGGCACTTTGTGGTATGAACGACAAAACGCTCTTTAAATCATACCCAATTTTAATCTGATATTAAATATCTATAGAAGGTAGGACACTCGCCAATCTTCGTTCATACCACAAAGTGCCTGTGACTTGGATTATTGTAATATTGATATCTGGACAAAATATTCGTCATCTGTGATTGTTCGCTTTTACATAACTGTCTATTCGATTCGATTCGGCTTATATTTAAGGGTGGGAATTGGCTCGAACACCTTCCATACCCGGGGTCACATAACTGTCTAATTAGTTTCGCTTCTTACAGTCTTGCCTTTTCTTTTTCGACAATAGCAAATGGCGTTAAAGCGGGGTTAGGGGAGGTAATCCCGAAAAGGAAATCCTTTATGTTTAAAACGCAGACTCTGAAGGGTTACGGTAAAAGGTGAAAGAGTCGAACATACAATGCTTTACCGAGTGTCATGAAAACAAAATGCTCTATCTTAAATTAAGCATAATGTTAATAATCTTGACAAAATCATTTCGAAATGCCTAGATAGGTGTAGCATTTGGACAGTACCAATGAACGTAACGTTATTTTCACAACGTTTTAGTTACATACGTCGTCGGGACATTTTCCATGGTTAGCGCACGTTATTCTGTATTCCACATGACCACTCAGTAGGCACAAACTGTTCTTTATATTAGAAACATCATCTGAGACATGTTATGACAAAATAAACATTAATTCACTTGACCCCATGTATTGATTGGCATTATTATACATTTTTTATATCAGACGTAAATTTCCACACTGATATCAGGGGCGATAACTGTGTTTCGTCAACGGACATTACTATTTATTCTCTTTATTTATTTTTTGATGTGCAATGGTCGATCATACTTTATAATCTGTAGAAAGTATTATTGTTTCAGGTGACGCATGTAATTAGTATAATAACTAATTAAAATATAACATGCCACATTAGCATATGAAAATAGCCTGATACCACCTCGAGTCACTATCAGTAAAATAAATATTACTAAATGATTATATCTGTAAAAAGCGGGCACTCGCAATTTTTATAATTGGTGGAATAGTGACACAATTATACACTTATTTAATTCCTATAAATAACAGTTTGTGCCTAATGCCACTGAGTGGGCATGCACCTTTAATTGTGTATGCCTTCTTGAACACCGCCCGTGCCGTAAATGACGTTAAACACGCGATTGGACATTTGTTTAAGACGGTATTTTCCCATGAATTCATGGCGTAATTAAATAAAGTAAGAAAGAAAACAAGTCTAGTACAACGTACAACACCGGTCACAAACATACATGTTACATAATACGAAATATACATGTGTTGTCATTAGAGTTGACATAACAGCAGGATACGAGTCAATTATTTTAATACAATGTAATATCTCTATACCGAACACCACGGGCACCGCTGGAGTGTTCGGTATAGGGAGGTTCCACTGTACAACTCATGTACTTCAAAGCCCAGCTATTCCTTCCAACAGTTCCATGCTGTGGCTCTAACAGCTGGTGATTGATTGCTTATAGTGGAAACTCGCTATATACATAACACCCCGGCGGAACATATGGAGTATTATATAGGGAGTCAAAATGATACCACCTACGGTGGTATCATTTCCACCCCCATATACTACTCCCACCACCCCCGAAAAATCAAAAATTGGTTAACGAGGAAATTGTCTCCCACCAACCACGAAAAATCTAAAATTGGTGTCATAAATACATCATGTTTTTTTCACGTCCAATTGAACAGATAAATTTAATAGGTTATAATAAAATATTATAACAAAATGGATAATAAAATACACAACGAATTGGACGTTTGTAATGACTTGGATGAAGCATTTTACGCTGTTGTTTCTACAGTATTAAAACACGGTAAAATGACAATACTATGTGATATCGAATACATGAAATATCAGCGTAATTTATTACGCTGCGATAAAAACGTTGCATTTACAATATTAAACCGGCAATTATGTAGCCGGTATAAGTATCAAATTTATGTAATGAAGCGACTAAATAGGATCGGAGAAACACTACCGAAACATTATCAAACTAATTTTATAAAACAGTTTAAAATCAAAGATTCGTTTACGGATATGCGTTTCTACGATATCACTTTTAACGAAGAAATTGGAAAATTATTATTAGAAATTGGAAATTGAACAGAAAAAAGAAAAAAAAAAAAGAAAAAAAAAAAAGAAATGGATAATACAATACAATTGGAATTGAAAATTTTTAATGCCTGTGTTGAAGAAATTTACGAAGCTTACGGGGGTTATAATCCTATATATAAATTCTATAAAATGAGAACACTAGGCGATATCGAATACATGAAATACCAGCGTAATTTATTACGCTCCGATAAAAACGTTGCATTTACAATATTATACCGGCAAATTATGTCAACTATACAAGAGGCAAATACGAACATTAAGACAGATAATGCGTATCGGATATGAAACTAAGGCGTATTATATAAAACTATTAAAACCCAACGATTCGTTTACGAACGTACATTTCTACGATATCACTTATAAATTTATGTTGTAATCACAACATCAAGCAGACGACAATGTTTCACTTACACGTGTTATAAACACGCAAATTATGTGTCCTACCTTACACGTATATTAAATGTCCATTTTATAGAGAGATTACACGATTACGTCTTCCGGGATGAAACATAAACACACTGTAATATATACTACACACACGTGGGTGTGTATTATACAACCCGCTATCGATATTCCGGAAGTATTTCTTACATTGTGATTGGTTGGCATGTTTTTAATTTTTTTTAATTTTACTTTTAATAATTTAGAACGTTATAACCTATATTATTAAATAAAAAATGAACTTGTTATATATAAAACAAATAAAAATAAACGAGTAAATATTTGGTATTGCACAACACGGTTTTAGCTTCATATATGTAAAATTAACAACAATAATTTGTCTTGGGGGACGCCCCTGGACGAAAACTGAGCGCTCAGTGCTTCGTGCAGGCACTTCCAAGGTTGCCTAGAATTTCGTTCACCTGGTTCCTGATCTATCACCGATAGATGGGGGTGTGCTGTACAGACAGCTAACACCCGGCTAGCCACAACATGAGACGAGCAAGACAAAGACAAGATCAGAGAAGGTGGCTAGCCGGGTGGGCCCAGAAGGGTTTTGCTGGCGTGGGTTCGAGCCTCGGTAGGACCTAAACTTTTTTTTTTAAATTATTAATAATTATCTTAATTAATTCTTTAGAATTATCAAAATTATTAATTAATTAATTATTTTTTAAAACCACATTTGTAGGGATAGAAATAAATAAATAAAAATGTTTAGCTCCAACCGCGGCGCGAACCCACGACCCTCGTCTCTATAGAGTATCTCCTTAACCCATACGACCACGTAGGCTGTTATGATAAACATTACCTAGTGTTGTACAATTATCAATTACGACAAAGTTTCAATTACACGGGTTATGAACCATGCGTAAATTGATAGCCAAGGTAAACAGAGCCGAGTGTATCAATTACACAGACGGTGTGTACAGTGTAATCCTCGACTGAATTTGTAATTCTCAGTGAAAAACACCTGTTGTATAGGTATGTAAATTTGTTTACTGCACCAATATAATTAATAATTTTGAAAAAATTAGGAAAATTATAAAATTAAGAAAATTATTTTATAATGGTGCTGTAACATTTCCTCCGACTTTATTTCCAAGTTTTACCCTAAATTTATCCCAATCAGTACACTCAATTTTGGGCATGGTGGCGCGCGCCTTGATCCTTATATCATTTTTTAATTCTTCATATCTCCCCATTTCTTCCACCACGGATTCAAACTCTAAATTTGATATTTTCTTATCGGCCAACGCTTTGGACACCATAACGTCGATGCTATTTTTCTTAGACCTAGCGAGAACGGATATTCTATCATGTTTTCTACTTTTTTTCTGGAGTTTTCCACCCGCCGCCCTAATTACCATACAAAGTGTTCCAGATAAAACGGTAATTCCACTCAAAACCCCTGCAAGTGGAACCATTACAATTGTAGATAGCCTTGCAGCAGTCCCCGCCCCACACAACACAGAAACACTTGCCAGAACCGTACTAGATGCTTCAGCTATGTTTGCCGCGCGCTTATATTTTTTAGCGTGTCTTTTTCTATTTGCACATTCTCTAACTAAAATATCCTGCATAGCGACGATATTATTCAACCTAAAATCTGAACTTCTTTCGTTAATTAATTGGATATAGTGTTGTGAGTGGTATTGAGAGTTGGATACAGTGTTGGTGGAGTGGTATTGAGAGTTGAATACAGTGTTGGTGGAGTGGTATTGAGAGTTGAATATAGTGATTCGTTCATAGTTAAATTTATTTCAATATATTAGTATTTACACAATAAGTTCAATTAACAATGAGACAATAGTGGAAGAACTCTCTGGGTCACCGATTTTCGTAACAAAGTTAATAACATTGCTTTGGGAAAGTCTAATTCGATCATTACCGGCGAACGAAACAATCGTCGAACTATCTCCAGAGATTTTAGTGACTCCAATCCCCCGTTCTTCCCCACTACTACAATATTTATCGCGACCGCGCCCACAGGTTTACCATTAGCATTAACCGAGCAGACTGCCATTGGATTAACTTCACCTGCAGCTGTCATAGTGTATCCCCCATATTTATTACTCGCTTTGGCACCGAACGAATATTCATAGTGCCCCTCAACCAATGGGCCCCGCTTCTCAGCCCAAACTGTTATGACACGTTTTGGCGTTTTCATTGTTTTCACTATTCCGGCAAGCGCCCTGTTTGCGTTATATGCCTCAGTACGAATCTTATAAGAGGCCTCCTCAAGAGCTTTGGTCGCGGCTATACGATCATGTTTCAGTTTATCGGTTATTTTTCCATCTAGTTCGGTAAGTGCCGCTTCTCTGCTGAGAGAGTCCTCTAAGCGCAACGCATCATAAACCCCCGTAATGGTCGCCTGGTGGCCTTCTAGGGCTTTTTCAACACCAGACCGGGCATCTTTTTGAAATTCAGTTATTTTCCCGTCTACTTTGGCAACCGCCGCTTCTCTGTTGAGAGAGTCCTCTGAGCGCAACACCTCATAAGCCTTCGCAAGGGCCGCCTGGTTGTCTTCTCTTGCTTTCTCAACCCCCAACCGAGCCTCCTTTCGAAATTCAAATTGGTTATTTTTTCGTATATGTCAGTAAGTGCCGCTTCTCTGTTGAGAGAGTCCTCTGAGCGTAGCGCCCCATAAGCCTCCGCAATGGTATCCTTATGGTCTTCTCGGACCCCCTCAACCCCCGACCTGGTCTCTTTCAGAAAATCGGCTATTTTACCGTCTAGTTCGGTAAGTGTCGCTTCTTTACTATGAGAGTTCTCTAAGCGCAATGCATCATAAGCCTCCGCAATGGCCTCCTCAAGGTTCGACTGGTGGTCTTCTCGGACTTTATCAATACCCGACCGTTGGTCTCTTTTCGAAATTTGGTTATTTTTTTATCTAGTTCAGTAAGTGCCGCTTCTCTGATGAGAGAGTCTTCTGAGCGCAACACCTCATAAGCCTTCGTAAGGTCCGCCTGGTGGTCTTCTCGTGCTTTCTCAATACCCGACGTGGCCTCTTTTTGAAATTTGGTTATTTTTTTACCTAGTTCGGTAAATGCCGCATCTCTAATGAGAGAGTCCTCTAAGCGCAACGCAAGGGCCGCCTGGCGGTCTGCCCGGACTTTATCAATATCCGACCTGCTCTCTTTTCGAAATTTGGTTATTGTTTTACCTAGTTCGTTTAGTTCCGTTTCTCTGATGAGAGAGTCCTCTGAGCGCAACACCTTATAAGCCGCCTGATCTTTCTCAATATTCGTTCGGGTCTCCTTTCGAAAATCGATTATTTTCCCGTCTAATTCAGTAAGTGTCACTTCTCTGGTGAGAGAGTCCTCTAAGCGCAACGCACCATAAGCCTCCGTAAGGTCTGCCTGGTGGTCTTCTCGGACTTTAACAATACCCAACCGGGCCTCTTTTCGAAATTTGGTTATTTTTTTACCTAGGTCGTTTAGTTCCGTATGCGTTTCTTCACGACTTTGTGTATTCACAACCAGGGCATATTCTCTAAGTTGTGATAGTAGACTCTTATGAATCTCGTCCGTGGCCATCGATATAGTTCTATTGATCAAGGCCTTTGTTTTTTGGGTAGTTAAAAAGTCGCCCTCTGTCGGGATGAATCCCCCTTCTGCCGGTTCCAAATTCTTTGAATTTGTCACCCAATCGGAAGAACTACCTGGTCCGTATATACTCATTCTTAATTTTTTAATTATAATATTGGGCACCTATACTCAATTGGAAATTTCGAGAACTACCGAAATCGGGTAATAGTTATTCAACTTTCTCGCTTGATCATCGAGAATAGAGACCGTAAATTCGTGGATATGTCCAAAACTTTCATCTCGGGGTGTGGGAAGTCTAAGGTCACAGTCTCGCCATAGAAACAGTCGCTGGCGGGCACAGTTTTCAGTAATGTGCTGGGGGATCCGTCTACCGTGTTGTACGATGTGTTCACCCGATCCAGGTGCACCCTGAGAGTTTTCGTTAAGGTGAAGTCCACCGGATTATCACCGACGTACTCACCCGGGGTAAACACTCCTTTGTTTGAGGAGTATGTCTCTCTAAAACCGAGTTGAATACCCAACCCCGGGGAGATCACTACCTCATTATCAGTTCTGATGGGTCATTGTTACGAGCCCGGTAGCCTTCGATACTGTGAGGTTGATATACCGTCAAGCTCTGAGTTGACAAAATCTTTGAGCTGTCTTATTCCCCACAGTCCGTGAGGCAGCTTTACACCTAATTGTTGTCCATCCTTCACATAGTAAAACCCTTCGCTCTTCCCCACATTCTGCCATCCAACCGTGAAGGTGATTGATCTAAGGCCTACCCGGCGTTGTCCGCAGCAGTTGTCTATTAATTTTTGAAGTTCACAATCTCCCTTTTTGAACATTAGTTATAGTAGCAAACATAACAATATCTTTCAATGGATACAAAAAGCATTTAGCTTTAACTCTAATGCAAAGTATAAAGTTGGTGGTGTATACGCTCAAAAGAACACCATTGGTTGGCTTGTGCACCCTAAAATAAGAGTCAGAGTTTGGGCATGGGTTTCGACACAAATTTCACTAACATATTTGAGAAATATAGGGTGACCAAGATTAGTACGGTGGATGGGGTAAACGGATGGCGGGCAACTCCGATGCAGTTCTGGCAGAACCAACTAAATTTTGCCGTGTGGTGTGCCACAACTGGGTGTGGTGTATCTTTCGGAGACCACATAAAACCAAGTAACAGCATGATGAGCAGTAGCTTATATAACTTTCATGTTTATTATACTATTAGAAGGATTTTGAAAGAATTACGTGTTCCACTACCTCAAGACGACGGGTGGAATCCCATTTCCAACACATACAACCGTAAGGAGTTCGAACGGATATGTGACGAATTTGGTGTGGACCCAAACCGTGATTGGAAACAAAAAGTTTACACCAAGAACGATTCAATGGGCGACCCCTTTTTTGAAGAAGCTGGAAATGATGTAAAAGTTGTTGATGGCACATTCGATAGCAGTACTATGAGGTACACGTCAAGTTTCCTAATACATAAAAGACCAAGTTTTTTCTTGATATGTTCTCAGATAAAACCTACTACCAAACATATCCCGGCTTCACTACACCAACCATCTAAAGTTGGAATAGCATGGAGTACATTTATATTAGATAAAAGCACTGGATTTACTCAGGCCGGGGTTACTCGCCTCAACGACTCCATTCGTACATATGTGTGGGCTATACTAGGTGCACAAAAACAAACTCGCAGTTCTATAATAGGATTCGGAACGGCGTTTGACGCGCAAAAACAGTTCTTGGTACTTGTTGAGGACGCCATCTCAGCTAAGGTGGACCTGGAGAAGGCGATCCAGAATTATCAAGACGTTTTGCAGACTGCCAGCACCCCAGTGGACTGTATATTTGGAATAGGTCTTTATATGGCGCCGAGCAATATGATACTACGAGACGACCCGGTTGACGGTTACAATAATCAGATCGTAATCGCCACCGTCAATCAAAAAATTGGCCACAACGGTAACGTGAACGCGGATATCATCAAACCCCCCACCAAGCCGGTCATAGAAAAACCCAAGCCAATCGCGATTGGATGCGCCTCACTCAACACAATCGGGATTGAAGTTGAACCCAGCACCCCCAATTCACGAATTGAGTCCCCCCAAGTCAATCGTCAACAGTGTTGAGGGAACACCAATCGAGATTGGAAGCACAACACACGAGGAGGAGAAATTAGGGCTCGTCGTCGCCCTCGTGGCGATCGGATTATTTGCGCTTTGGTTTTAGGAACTCTCTGGCGAAGAATAGTAGGAGACCGGCGATTGACACGATTAAAGCCCAAGTATTTTTGGCTAGCCATCCGGCCGTTTTTGATAATATAGATAGCAAATAAGAAACTATACTTCCGATCAGTCCAGGTAGTGCGGCAGCCGCCTTTTCGGCTAATTTAGCCAGGAGACTGGCGAGGGCTTTTAGTTGTTTTTTAACCCACTCCTCCTTGGCTCCGCCTGATGGCGCGGGTGCTGGTGCGGGTGCTGGTGCTGGTGCGGGTGCTGGTGCGGCACCACCAGTGAAAGCTAGAACTATGGTCGATATAGTCATGCTGATAGCAACGAGGATGCTTGCTATCGTGATGCCCTGTTCTCTGAACAGAGTGCGAAGACGCTCACCGAGTGTCGTCTCCTCGTGCAGGACCCTCGAGATTGTTTCGCGGATCCGACTTATTTGGTTGCGGAGAGCCTCACGGTTAGTCGAAGCGGCCTCCAAACGAGCTTCTCTTTCGTCCCGCAAAGACCGCAGTCGTTCGGCGATCCGCTCGGTAGATTCTCTATCATCACCGGCTTCCTCCAGTTTTCTTTCTTCTAGCGCGATATGTTCATCCAGCGCCGTGAGTTTGGAGAGATTAAGGACCAGTTCGCCCCGGACCGTTTGTAGAGCCTTATCGAGTCCACGGAGTTCTCGAAGAGGTAACGGTGGGTCATCGTTGAGTATTTTTCCCAATTGTGATTGCACGCTGAACGTGGACTCCATCGTGTTAATAACGTCGGTGGCTATTTGAGGGACCTCGCTGAGCTCGACCGTTTCTATCGCGGTGGCCGTCTTCGCCATAGTTTCGTCGGTAGACTGTAGGGCCTCTACAGCGCGGGCCGGTATAATTGTTTTACCCCTCTTCCAATCCGTGAATCATAGTTTTCGTCCCTTATGAATCGGCCACCGCCCGGGTTTCCGGCAATGGTGCCCAGTGCTAGGGTTTACCGGTCCTCGTGTTGACTATTGGGAGATGTGATGCTGCTCTTAGTCGCAATCTACCGTTCATATCAAATTTGAACTTGGAGTAGTCGCGACCGACAGAGGGGACCAGACCTTTTTCTGCCAAACTGTTGTAGTAGTCGTTTACAGCTCCCTCAAGTAATTCCCGACTTTGACTAGTGGTAGCGCCACCCAATTGTGATTGGATTGGAACTGGAGTCTCTATGGTGGGTGTATCGAGGGAATCCTCGATACGTTGACGTTAATATTCCACAATGTGTCGCCTTTGTCTTTCGTCATCTTACGATGTCGAGGGAATCCTCGAAATTATCATCATCACCATCGAGGTAATCGTCTCTGCCGATTTCATCCATTTCAACATCGTAATCAGCCATATTAATTATGTATTAAAGACAAAACCATACGGGTTTAATAGTTTCAATAATTTTTGAAAAAATTATGTCTTCGAGTCAATACGGTCGCAAACTCAATCCATACCGCAGACTGCGTGAGCCCCTCGGGGCAAAAGGCGTGAGACAGAGTGTCGTTATTACGAACAACCCATCGACGATCGACCAGAACCAGCAGCTCTTGGTCCGCTTCCCCAACCTCGGAGCTAACGACGTCATTTGTGCCGGGTACTGTTCGCCTCGCTTTCACTATTTCGCTAACGTCGACGGACGCGACCGACCGAACCGTCGTTCAGAACCTGGGTCGCGCCATCGTCAAGAAGACCATGATAAAGATTTCTGGTAATGAGGTGATGTCGATCGACGACAGCGACGTCTACCATTGCTATCAGGACCTGTGGAAGACGTCACACGAGCGTGAAAACGCTGTCTATCAAGGTATTGACACCAGCAAAAATAAGAACGTAACCAAACTTAGAATCGGGGCTGCTAACAAGGTAGATAACAACGCTAGTGACAACGCTGGTCGCGGGCGCTTACGGCAACCGCTTCTACATCCCGCTCGACTTTGAGTTGCTGGAGAGTCACATGCCCTACTATCAGAGCGCTTTGGCTGACCGCCTCGAATACGAACTAACGTTCAACGACTACGGCCGAGTTATCATAGCCAGCGACATGTTTATCGACGTATACGATCGATAATGTTTCGCTGGAGTACGACATGGTCACGATGCCCGAACTCGCGCGATTGATCAGAACCCAGTACGCCGGGCGCGTTGCCATACTTTACGACCGAGTTCTTCGCCATCGTAAGATGACGAAAGACAAAGGCACACATTGTGGAATATTAACGTCAACGTACCCGCCCGCTCGATGAAAGGTATACTGATGCTGTTCGAGGAGGCTCGGGTAGCGCTCGGTGTTAGAAAAACCGACAGATTCTATAACCCCAAAATCACGAAGGTAGAGGTGACGATCGAGGGGAGTCCCCAATCAACTCTACAGCGCGGGTCTTCGCGCGCCACCAGCAGTGGGACGAAGTAAGAAAGCAGTTTGCTGCCGGCTCTAAGCGCTCTCCGGAGGTTGCAGCAGTTGCCAAAGACCTGCATCTCTCGGCCGTCTCCCTCGCGGAGTTCCTGAATACCAAATACGCATTATGGCTAGACATGCGAGCCAGCGACGATGACCAAATACACGGCAGCGGACGCCAAGTTGAGAACGCTAGCGAGGGTGTGACGATCCAGATAACCAAAGAGGCGGACAGAGCCGGGCCATTGAACGTGTACTTATATATAATTACAGACGCACAACTCAACATCGAAGATGGCCGATACGTCTCAGCTCTCTACTGATTTAATAAAAAAATCATCTAACGTTTTATTAACTAATAATTTTGAAAAAATTAAGAAAATTAGCAATCAATACCAATTCACGATTGGAGATGCCCACTCTGCCATAATATGTGGGCAGACAGGATGTGGAAAAACGGTTTTCATCCTCGACTTGCTCGAGGGCTCCTACCGCGATGCCTTTCGTCATATTGTGATCCTGTGTCCCACTGTGCGGCACAACGATACTTATCAGCGGCGAACGTGGATATGGACCGACCCTGAGGTATACGTTATTGACCCCGGTGATAGGCTTCACGATTGGTTGCGTGGTTTATACCAAAGATTCCAGGGTGAGCCCACCCTATATGTGATTGACGATTGCTCGGCCAAGGCGGCGATGACCAAAAAGAAGGACATGCTCTCCGAGCTCGCATTTTCTGGCCGCCATGCGAGGAAAAGCGTATGGATATCCACTCAAAAATACAACGCCGTCCTCAAGGATCTGCGCGATCAAACGAAATGGGTCGCCCTCTTTCACTGCAAGGACCGAGACTCATTCGATGACTGTCTTCGAGAGAATGACGTTATCCCAACGCGAGAGGAGCGCCTGCAGGTTCGACAGACGCTTTCCGAAACTAAGCACGCCAAGCTTTTGCTAAAGACTGATCAACCAACTGCTTACGAAGTTATTAATTAATTAGCAATTACTTAACGCTCGTTAGTAATTGCCGAGTAAATGCTTAACAATGCTTAGCAATTGCTGAACAATGCTGAACAAATGCTTAACAATGCTTAGCAATTGCTGAACAATGCTGAACAAATGCTTAACAAATGTTGAACAAATGCTGAACAATGGTTAACAATGTTAACAATTTGGTGCTCCGCTGCGAGCTTTGTTGCGAGCATAATGGTGATCATAAGTATCGGGTGGTGCGCTTGGCAATATGTTAAAGTGATGAGACTTGTTAGAATAGTTAAATTACTAATTTTGAAAAAAATG
Source organism: Conchocele bisecta (assembly GCA_029237695.1). NCBI lineage: Eukaryota > Metazoa > Mollusca > Bivalvia > Lucinida > Thyasiridae > Conchocele > Conchocele bisecta. The sequence goes on along the minus strand of CM055271.1, from coordinate 62,826,969 downwards.
AACTGCGACGAACTTCTCGATCAGCTAATGGAAGAAACCTCAACTCCGACTGCCAACAATAATGATCCGACAGAGCAATCGGAATCGGGGGTTGGTATTGGGTTGAGTGCAACGACTCCGAATGAAAATGAAAATGCGGCGCGACGAGAGCGGCTAGCTGCGCTGGTTGCTGGGGGACAATCGGAGCATTATCTCGGTAGACGTCTCTCAGTTTTTCAGGTGGATAAGATGTCAGATGCGGAGATCGATAAAATGTATGTGCGATACGAATCCAAATTGGGAGCAGAGATGACAAAAACTCTTGGATCGGCGGCTATTCATTTAGATGTAGCGGCCGCAGTTTGGACCCGAGATTATCTAGTTAAAGCTGGAATTCTACCAGTTAATATATGGAAATAAATGGCTTCAATCGCAGTAATAGTAGGTGGTGCGCTTGTAAACGCATTGGCGTTCAGCGGTAGCAACTTTATATTCTCTAAAATGAAAAGCTCGAACGTGGATGAGGAGCGTAAGCGTCACGATTTAGCTGTAGAACAACTCAATAGCGCAAAGGAAGCGTGGTCGAAAAAACGAACCGCCCATATGGACTGGGTCAATGAAGAGCTTCGCCGCGAAAATCACGCCGCGCAAACTTTTCAGAACGTTGAAGAAGCCAACCGCGAGTACGCGCTGGCATATCCGCACAAAAGTCTCGATCCAATGGGTCGCGAGCCACAACTTTCAGATTTCTATGTACCGTCAGAGGCCCAAAAAGACCGTGAGATCGCGTTCATCGTCGTGGGAATGGGTGTGGTGGGTCTCGTCGGCTACTATATTCAATCGAGATTTTAAATTAATTAATTAAAACAATTTTTTTTTATAAAAATATATATATAGAACGATGTTAGTTGACGAACTTTATGACGCTATGATCGATGTAGGCTACACTGCACAAAAACATCGTTTACCTGGTGCAAAGAGTATGATTCGTCTGGCCCGAGATTGTCTCGAGACGTGGCGCGAGGACGAAAAAGCGGCCACCCTTTTCGCAAAGCGGATGTTAGATTCCTCCATCAACTCCCAATCGAGATTGAATGAATTAGATTCCCCTCTCCTGTTCCAACCCAAACGCGATTGGGGCTGCAGCGAAACTTCCAACAAAGGTTTATTATTAACGACGCAGTTACCGGACGAACTGGCGAGGGCATGTTGGAGATTGTCCGATATATTAGAATACTTCGCATACGATGAACACGCGCAAACTTGATACCAAACTAACGCGCAAGCTAGCGAACACGTACTATAGCCCCCGCGGGTACTGGAAGGGACTCGCGGCAATCAAGAACCTCGCGGCGGCGACCAAGGTTTCAGAAAACGCTGTCAAGGAATGGCTCAAGAAGCAGGCCATCTGGCAGATCTATTTACCCGCGCCTCACAATATTCTGCGCCCGAAATTCGACGTACCGGTGCCGAACCAAGTTCACCAAGCGGATCTCCTGTTTCTCCCTCACGATCGCGTCGGTCGCAAGACGTACAAGTACGCGCTGACAATCGTTGACGTAGCGAGTCGTTATAAGGGGGCTGAGTCCTCTCAAATGGCCGAATCTTCTCCAGGTCGATCCCGGCCGCGAGTTCATGGGCGCGGTCTCTCATCTATTGTCTAAGCATAAAGTTTCTATCAGACGCGGACCGCGTCAACATCCACCGGGACCAGGGATCGTGGAACGCTTCAATCGAACCCTGGCTGAGAGACTGTTCGGACACCAATACGCTAAAGAACTTGTAGACCCTCATTCGCGATCGACCGAGTGGGTGGCCAGACTGCCCGCGTGGTCTCCGCACTGAATGGAGAGGTGACCAGATTGATAGGTAAGAAGGCCCGTAGATGCTATCAAGTTTAAAAGGGTGACGAGCGAGCCCTCTGCCGTCTCGCGCGTGCGACCCGTTGGTTTAGAGGAGCAGGCGCTTCCACCGGATGTTTGACGTCCGGTACCTTTATCAACCGGGAGAGCTTGAAGGTGGCAGCCGCCGCGCGACTGATCCCGTGTGGTCTCTGAATGTATATCATCTAGATAGATCTATTACAAACCTGATGAGCCCGTGCTCTATTATTTGGCTGATGGTCCATCGCGCGGTTTTGTTCGCGAAGAACTTCTTATGGTGACTTCTGGCACCCAGCTACCCCCGATTACTTAAATCAAGAGAGGTTCTGTATGTATTCCCTCTGGTAACACGCGTCTTTATCGTAGTACGCCGAGAGTCCTAATTTTTGTTGACAGTACGTTTTCATAACTCCGTCTTTCATTTTAAATCCTCTATTTTGTGCTACATCTATAATGTGTTTTTCCATCTTCTGTAGTTTCACTTAGTACTCGTTTATATCTATCCCAATTTAAATTGTTAGTTCTCTTGGACATTCCTTTCGCAGAGTTTTTATTAATTTTTTTTCAAAATTAGTTGAATTAATTTTTTTTCTACGAAATAACACTTACTAGATAACGCTATCGCCCTATCTCCGCTGAATTCCATTTTGAAAAGTCCTGGCTCTCTTTCGCTCCATTTATCCCAAGCCAACCATTCATTTTTTTCTTTTTCAAACTCGTCTAGTAAGTTAGGTCTAATCAATTCCTCTATCGTTTTTCCACTAACTCCTATATACATACTATCCGTGTACATCTGTATTAATTCAAATCTCTTCTACGTACATTTGTCTAGAAATTCGTAGTAAAATTCCAACATTCTCAATTTAGCTAGTTGATAAACCGCTATTCCACAGTGGAAGGGGCTCTTTACTGCACACCGGGGTTTTCGGGAAGATATTTCGTACGCATCTCCTATCTCTTCCAAATCATCAAAGAATGCAGATCTTAACGCTTTGTCAACACAGGTTTCGTCTTGTGTATATGTCGTATTTAAATGTCTCTCTTTTGCCTCTATCATTTTTCCACAACACGAATTGCCTAATAATTTCATTATATCCGCTACTGGTTTCTTATTTGGTTCTACATCGCCCGTTCGTCTTGCGGCTGTAACTTCTTTTGCGAACCATTCGAAGGGTTTACCACTAATATAATCTATAACACGATGAACTCCCGTTATTTCTAGGCCGTGTTTTAAATACCATTTCAATAGTGGCGCGTACAGTAGTACTTTGGTGGCCGACATAGATCCCACCAATTTTCTTCCATTTCCTCTAGTTCTTCCAGTATCTTCCAAATATTTTATCATGTGTGCTGGAACCTCATCAACATCTACTTCTCTGTTTATAAAAAGTGGAGACATTTCAGAAAACTTATGTTTTAAGTTGTGTGGAACTTCTATATCCACCTCCGCAAACCCAAACCAGTCTCCAGATAAAACTCTTTTACAAAACTTTTTAATAAATTTAGGATTATGTGGGGTATCTAATGATGATATTGTTTCTTTTCCACACGGCATATCTTTATTTAACGTAGATAAATATAACGCGTTTGCATCATACCCCAAAACAGCCTTGCAAGGTTTATTAATTCCATTTGATCTAATATTTGAAACACCGGCTTCTGCATAGCGTGTAAATACGATTGATGGACCCCCGACTAGAGCGTCTTTCATCATTTCGTATGTTTCTTCTTTTGGTGCATATAGAGCATCCTCCGGTATAACCACCTTTATAGATTTTTGTTCTTTAATGGTTCCTATCAATAAATATTGTATAGCCACACCCGGTAGTGTTACCGCATCTTTGAAAATATCCACACCTCTGTGTTTATAAAATTCACACATTTTTTCTACCGCTTCTAGGAACGGTGCTACATCTAAATCGTTATAATATTTCAACCAATCTCTGAAAGTTTTCATATTAATTTCTTCGAAAATTCTACGACATTTACTTAATTCTGTTTCATCTAGTAACATTTTCCCCGATAGTTTGGAATACCAAATCTCTATATCAGGCAGTCCTGGGTAATCAAGTTTGTCCTGGAGAATCGAACACTCGTAAGGAAAGAAAGATTTCTGTCCTTTGCAGTCGTAGGCTTTTATCCAACTATCGTAACTTACACCCGGTCCTAGGTAAAGTATTACATCAAGAATCTAAACTCCGGAGTAAATAGAAATATTGTCGCGTTTTGCCCGTTTTCCGACCATACTTTCTTTGTTGTTACAGATAGTTCACCTACTAAATATTTCTTTATTAAGTTTATATCGTACTTACTGCTGTTAAAACCTATAACCGGTACTTGATCTATCCACTGTTCGATCTGGGTGATTTGTTTTTCACGTAAATATTCCGTATTAAACTCGTATCTTGACCATACTTCTTCTCTTATAGCTTTTCCCCTGACTTTCAAATCTTCTGTGAATTTTTCTATAAGTTTTGCGGGATCTTTATCACAAATATGAGTTACCGTTCCTGAGAAATTATCTCCTATACTAACGCTTACCGGAACGTGCTCAGCTTCGTACTCTAAACTATTACCGGTAGTTTCAACTTCTGGCTGGAGATACGCCTCAAAATCGTATACTATCTGATATGGATAAAGAGTAGTGTCACAACCGATCTTTATATCTTTACCCGTTCATTGGAATTCGCATTCCCACATAACTACTAGGTTGAATTCTTTGCTTCTAATAAATTTTTCTCTTCTCATTGTGGATGCGCGTTCTTCTTTTTTATGCTTTGCATGAATCTCACACCCGTGCCAGTAACAGCCGTGATATTGATATACGGTATTGGTTTTCTGGACAGTATCCATCTACCGGAGCTCCTAAAATCCATCTTTCACCTCCGTGTCCGCACTGTTCGTGGTGAATGTGAATTCCCTCCCCCTTTTCCACAGAATACATCCAATCGATCGCCCCATAACTGTTAGAACCTTTTGGGTGGGTAAAACGCTTTCTCGAACGACGAACGCAGGCGCTCTAAATAATTACCATCACATATTACTTTTGTCTCACCTCTCATACATGTTGGTCCGTGTCTCTTCATATTACTCGCTTTCGTGAATTTCTGCTTGCAATTATCGCAGGCGTAAATTTTAGATAGGTTTTTAAGGATTTTTATCAGAAATGCGTGATTATTAAACAGTCCTATTGTCATTGGTTTATTACCTATTACCTTATAGTGCGCTGGTACCTTTTTCAACCACCATACATTACATTCGGTGGGTTGATATACTTCTATACCGATTTTAAAAAACTCTTCAACCTTTTTCAGATCTGAAAAAGGAATTGGTGAAACCACATTACTACCAAAATATTGCTTACTAAGTTCTTTCGCCTTTTCTGTACATCTGTCGGGTCTTTTATCTGTCATATGCATAGCTAGACACCTGAACAGACAAAGGTCGTCATTATACTTATCTAAAGAATACATACCTTTTTTATTCTTCAGCCATTCTGGAAGTTCTCCTCCTGCTGCTTCTTTGGATTGTAGTCCCAAATCTTTTCCCCTACTACCCTGTATTAGCTTTACGAAAACCTCTACCCATCTTACAAACTTCCACTTTGTATTCGGTCTGTCTATTTTATCGGACATTATTCGTGTTTGCTCCTTATCTGACAGCCATTTTTTAACGGTTTTCATTGATGATAGTGGTTCGCTACCACCGAGATTTTTGTGCATTATTATAGTTACAGGTTTTCCATTTTTAATTTCCTCCATATGTTCTAGCTTGTAAGAATATGAATATCTCAAATAAAAATTGGTTGTTAGATACGGAGCGAGTTTATCGGACATGCGTCCAGACTCGTTAATGTTAATGTTTTTACGAAAGGATAATGTAACTACCCGTCTTCCATTTTCTACCTTTTCCAATGTTTCATCGTGAGCCCCCAATATTTCTTCACCTTTTTCCACTATCGCACGACTAATAGATCTTTTATTTGGTATTTGGTCACCTGTGTGTCTAATTTGAGACAAATTATTTTTACTTGAAGGTAATTCTTTAGAATTAATTACACTAGCCCTTAGCTCCGCAATACTTTCTTTTTGAATTCTGTTACCAACTCCCTCCGCTAGTGAGAGGTCTTTAAATGCCCCTCTTTTATAGGCGCGGGTAAACCGCTTCATAAACGCCTCATTCTTTGTGGCATTTATCAGCTTTGTCAACCCCCTAACTCTCAACCGTGTACTATAAGTAATCCCTAGAGATTCGGCTTCTCTTCTCAAACTTTCTATTTCTGACGTTATCATATTTTCTGTAATATACTTTTGTATAACCTATGAAATTTATCTGTTCAATTGGTCATGAAAACATTATGTTTTTTTCACGACCAATTGAATATAAACATATACATATACATATATAATGGAGTGTGAGACTTGTTGTAAGACGTTTACGCGTAAAAACTATCTACGAAGGCATCTAGCGAGACGTAGAAAAATTCCTTGTGTCCCCCCGCAATTTCAATGCCCCAGATGCCCTTGTAAATTCGTTAGTGCCCAAACTCTTTGTAGACATAAGCAACTACGCTGTCAGGTGGCTACAGGTGAACGTGGTAGACTAGAGTTGGTAGAATTAGTTGCTGATCTACGGAATAAATTAGCTATAGTGGAGGAGGAAAATGCCGTGTTGAAAACAACATGATGTATTTATGACACCAATTTTAGATTTTTCGTGGTTGGTGGGAGACAATTTCCTCGTTAACCAATTTTTTATTTTTTATTTTTTGGGTGTGGAGTAGTATATGGGGGGTGGAAATGATACCACCGTAGGTGGTATCATTTTGACTCCCTATATACTACTTATGGTGTTCGGTACAGCGAGGTTCCACTGTACTTAAAATTGTTTGTAGCCGGCTGTCATGTATATAACAGTATCATGGTATCTGTCTATACTATCAGCAAATGCTAACACTTACTTCGTCCCTTCAACACCATACACTAGTTATAGTAGTTATTGTGAACAGTATAGTTACAAATGAAACAACTCAATCATCCCATCAAAATCCTCACTGTTCTCAAAAGTAATGTTCACATTAAAACAGTATTTTTGTTATTTAACAAGAAACATTTAGTGATATTTTTTATTAAATTAAAATACATGTACTACATTAAATTTCTCATTCCGACTGCCTAGTGTGAAATGAGAATGCGTATATGTTAACGTCCCAGTAACAGCTAAGGTCATATAAGGATGAAACCAAGGTTTAACGTCTCATTCGACAGACCAGTTGGATGGAAATATGAAAATATTTACATACCCTAGGGTCGGTTTTAAACTCACAACCTTCAGGCAGCATGACACAATTATTAGGAGTTGTATGTGTGAATGTAACGTTTTCATAGGAACAAAACAAATCAAAGTACTGAAAGTACTGAAATATGTCATCAAAAACTGATCGGTGTGTGGGGTAAGTTAACTTTGTCAGTAAAACACACTGGTGTAACCTCCTGGGTCAGTGCTGAAATATATAGAAAATCGTCCACCCCATTTTACTGCTAGTTCCGTACACCCCGTGAGACATAAATATAATAGCTGCTGTATTGATATGCACTATAGTCTGTTTCACGAAAGCTGCCCAAATTTTACGGCCATATAAACAATTCAAAAATTTAAGAATTAGCCTTCTTTTTATTTCGTGAAATTTGGTCATTTGCTCCCATATCTTGTCAAAATGTTTTAGGTTTGATTGCTTCAGTGCGATTTTTTTTCAATATCGAATAGATATTATATCAAATTTTAACCCATTTATATTTGGGGTTATTTCTCTCATTTTACACTTATAGATCTCAAGTTTAGCTGTCATAAGTATTTTGTTAAAAACTATTCCATATTTCATTGTTCCAAACAAAAAAACTTTCAATAGCTAGTTGTTTATACCGTTGCAATTATCGATAATCCATGTTTTAAAAGAAAATATGAAGGTTTGTATTATTGGACAGTTCCACAATAGATGTTCGATTGTTTCTACTTCTCGGTGACAAAACGTGCAAGAATTGTTTTGACTAACGCCGATTTTATGTAAAAATGAGTTTGTGCCTTTCTGTTAAATTATTATATATTGGAAAAATCTCAACTGAGTGTCTAATAAATGTGGTTCTAAACGGTAAGCGAAATGCATACGTCCAACTAAACCAACAATCTATATTAAGACTAGTGGTCCACTTATCAATGGCAGAGGGCTGAACTCGATTGTTTGTGAACAGAACAGAACAGAACATATCCTTTATTTGGCAATGATCTCAGAGCACTTAGTGGTATATGAGTGCATACATGTACAAGCATAATTTATTATGAACAACAACAACAGCATGGCGAGAGTTATGTGGGAGTTCTGTACTCGGTCTAATTTATCAGGGAACTTGTTTGCAGGCAAATTTAGTTAAATAGTCAACATCTATATATTTTGCAATGATTCGTTTGATGGTATTTATCATTAGCGAGTATTGACTGGGAGAAATTCATCAAGCATTATATGTAAAGGAACGTGGTCAGTAAGCATGGATCCGAATCAGAACAATTTGTTTAAACATACATGTAGTTGGACAATTATTCCAATTATTAGAAACTCATCTACGAGTTTATAGGAGTTAGATTTGGTAAAATTTAATGCTACGTCAAACATTTTACAATTAAATATACAAGCATATAGAAAACGAGTTGCAAGTATATTCGATTGCAAAAAAGACCCGCACATCCCTGTGTGTCTCAATCTCCAGGAATATGGAGAACGAGACAGGGCATGTCAGGATGAATACACGGTGAATTGTAGTGGGACACACTCTCATCAGAGAGCGAAAATCGAAAGTTGGTGAGAGTATGTATGCCACTTAATACTAAGTTATTATACAGTTTCTCGTAAGTTAGACATCGTAGTATGGGTGTGCCTGTATTGGTTGAATGCGGACCGCACGCACAACGAAAACTCATATATTTGTGTATGCGGCCTTCACCCTCCACTAGCATGCATATCGTGTCGTTATTTACCATGCAAATATCATATCAATCCTTCATGCATATTGATAGGTGTGAACAATGTACATCTTGATTTACTAGTATGTGACTGAACAACAGTATATTGTGTTTACTCATAATTGTCAGTCGTATAATATCTACAATTAGTGTAGCCCCGGATGAGATTGCTCAAAGTAAGCCATCCCAACAGGATCTGCACCACTTGTAAATGACTCTGTGATGTATGATTACTATTGAACTATAATACAAAAGTCATAAATAACAAAATTATGAACATGTGAATTACTTTATAATCTAGGAGGTACATTTAAGTCAATAGTTATTGGAAAAAAACGCATAATCTCAGCAATAAAGATGCTCCAACCGTCGTAACTGTATTTCTGACTTGCAATTGAGAAGTTCTTTGAATTTTATAACATTTGGATGCCGATAATAGTAACGTTTGAGATACAATTTTCGTTTATCCGAGAAATGTGGACAGACTAGCAGATAATGAAATTCGTCACCCAAATCATTTTTATTACATATGGTACACTTACGTTCAAAATGGGGTATCCCTAACCATCTACCTGTCTCGATTGGGAGTTTATGATTACCTGTTCTAAATCTTACAAAATTATAATACAATGATTGTGGTAAACATGTGAAGTATCCTTCTATATTTGTGTTATCTTTGAATACATTATACATCTTACCTTTGTTTGATTCCGAGACACGTGAATGCCAGTTATCAAAGTACATTAATTGTCCCTTTTAGACTCTTTCGTATAAATGATAGTTGAAAAGGCATATATGGTCCTATATAACTAGAAAAGTCTGTTGATATTATATTTAATCTACGCACTGCGGATCTTGTTGCGAGTATTATGACATTACAATCTATAACATTTACGTTTAACATATTGTATTTATCGGTAAATTCTTCGTATAATAAAAACAATCCATTAGGTTTAATATAAGCAAGTCGCGTACCAACGATATGTTATTAGAGTGAAACCGTTGGTCAGTAATCGGTTCGTCTCCGACCTGGAATGTTTTATTGTAACATATAGGTTGTGCTATGAATTCCTCGAAAGTGGTTGGTATTAGTATGTTCGAAAAATCAGCGTAAGATTTGTACACGAAGGTACGGTCATAAAAGGATGGAGATGGAGATGGAGATGGAGATGGAGATGGAGATTTTTTTTATTAATTCGTTCTCACGAAAAAAATAATTTGTTCCCTCAATTTAACGTGGTGACGAATTGTTAATTCGTGGGAACGAATTGTTAAATTGAGGGAACGAATTGTTAATTCGTGGGAACGAATCAATACAAAAAAGAATTCTACGTCCCCTGTTCCATGGCATTTGGTAACGACGCTAATACATGTACTTACAAATATTGTGAATACAGTATTATCACATGACCACCTTTTTATTCCCTAATGTAACCCATTTCAGGGGCGGATCTGGAGGGGGGTTCCATGGTTGCAACCCCCCCCCCCCCCCGCGTTCAGCCACGGAGTTTACATATATCACAGTTTACCACCAGTTGGAGTCTGAATTTAAATGCCGTAAAACACAGGAAAGTGCATGTCGAAGAGCTCAAAAATAGGACAACCCCCTAGTTGCGAACGGTAACTCTTGCAATTACTCCCGTACCGTCCGTAGCTAGCTACGGACGGTACAGGAGCAGATTGCAAGAGTTACCTTCCAACTAGACACCCCCCCCCCCGTTCACCCCAAATGCTGGATCCGCCCCTGCATTTCATAAATGTGATATGACACTCGTGTACATGAATGTATATCGTCGGTTAATATCAACCAACACCTAAGAAAGACTGTTCGTAGTGCCGTGAGTGGAACGAATTTGATGGCTGCATATCACCCTAATTACGTACATATAATTCGTATTAATCCCGGCTAAAATCGACGTATACACGTCAGCGTTGTATTTTGCAGTGACTGACGTTTCTAGCGCAAACATACAATTATGTACATAATACAATGGTTGTCTGTATCATAACCATTAGTAAATATAATGCAAGCACCATGTGGGTGTAATAATACATGATAATATAAATAATACATTTGAATGCACCAGGTCTATGCACATACTCTTGGTCAGGGATTGTGCTAGATATTTAAAAGTTGGTATTTTTCTGTTATGTTCATATGCGACCGTTACAAAAGGCACACTAATAGAAAGAAGACAAAATTCACATTTCGTAATTGCAATATCACTATCGTACAAAATGTTTAGGCATATCCTTTATACTACACAATCTACAGAAACTTTTTAAAAATGTACAATAGCGACGTAATTTGCGGCTCGTGACGTTTTCACTAGACATTTTAAAGTGCCTATTTTTTTATTATGTTTATGTGCGACCGCCACAAAAAGTACTCTACTAGAAAGAAGACAAAATGCATATTTTGTAATTACAATATTAATTATTTTATAACAAATGCTGGCATATATTCCATACCCGACAAGCTTCGTTTACGCTTAAAATAATGTAAAATAGTGACGTAATTCGCAAGATGTGAAATTTCCACTAGACATTTTGAAGTATGTATTATTTTATTAAGTTTATGGGCAACCACCATGAAATTTACATTAATAGAAAGAAGATAAAATGCACATTTCGTAATTACAGTAGTATTATCGTACAAGAAAGTTAGACAGAATTTCTTATCACATAAACTACGGCAACGTTTTATAAAACGCACAATAACGACGTAATTTGCAAGGTGTGACATTTCCACTAGACATTTTAAAATGCGTAGTTTTTTATGATGTTTATGTACGATCGCCAGACAATGTACACGACTATAAAGAAGTTACAAAACACATTTTGTGGTTACAATATAATTATCGTGCTATATAAATTCAGCAAATCTTTTGCATCACACAAACTACCGTAACTTTAAAAACTGTGCATTCGCGACGTAATCCTTAAAGTGTGACATTTTCACTAGACATTTTGAAATGCGCAGTTTTTCATTCATTTTCTGCACGGATCCTACACATTGTATTTCACAAGAAAGACTACAAAATACACATTGTATAAGTTTAATATTATTTAGTTATTTGAATGTGTGACATGAATTTTCTTCGATTGACTTTTCTAATGTTTAAAAGAAAATGCGCATTTACGACGTTGTGACAAAATGTGACACCTATTGTAGCATAGCATCAAATATAAATATATCGATAACGTGTTCAAATTTTTCCCACTTAATTTTATAACACAAACTATTTATACACTAATGAAAAGTGTGCATCTAAGCAATATGCATAATATATACCCGAAATAGTTGTTTAGTCGCCTCGCTTTGCGAATGAAAGTATGTTCCTGCTAACATTTTTTATTTGTGACATAATTCTCCAAATTACAAATTCGTCTCTTATTTATTGATTTGAAAACTTAATACAGCACTAATAAATGATAAACTCGCCTTGAATTCTTAAGATATTTTAAGTATCAATATATCTTCAATTCAGATGTGGGGTATTTATATTCTATTTTTCACGTGTCAACACAGGTTTACTTCACCGCAAAAACGACGTCATTCCAAAATAACTCACTTGACATAATACTTCACGGACATACGCATTTCACATCTTAACCCTAATCACTAGTACAATCAAAGTACTGAAAGTAGTGAACATAGGGTACTACAAGATTAAAGTAGATTTGATTGATTGATTGATTGATTGATTGTTGGTGTTGCAGTTTCATTAATCCTTAAAGGTACATGCCCACTCAGTAGGTACAACATGTTCTTTACATCAGAGACATCATCTGAGTCATTTCTTGGCAAAATAAACATTCATGCGCCATTATCCCACGTACTGATTGGCATTATTATACATTTTTTATCAGAAGTAAATTTACACACTGATATCAGGGGCGATAACCGTGTTTGCTTAAAATGTTAACGGCCATTACTATTTAATCTCTGTATTTATTTTATGATGTGCAATGATCATACAAAATCTGTCGAAAATATTATTTTTTCAGGTGACGCATTTCTTTAGTATAAATAATTAAAAAATATCATGCCTCATTTGCATATGAAAATAGCCTGATACCACCGCGCGTCACTATCAGTAAAATAAATATTACTAAATGATTATATCTGTATAGCGGGCACTTGTAACGTTTAGAACTGGTGGAATAGTGACACAGTTATACACTTATTTAATTTGTTGGGCTTACTGAGTGGGCATGTACCTTTAAAGCGCTGGAAACGACATTTGTCGTCTGCTGTTTTAAATATTTTTATATTTTCTCCTCAAAAACATACCGAGACGATTCTACTGCGCTGCCAAAACAGGTTTTTAAAGAGATTAAAATATACAAAATTTTATTTTTCAGTGTTTTAATGGTTAAGGGGTAAACTATTGATATGGCACAGCTTGAAGTACAGTATGCACTGCTACAGTATGTACCAAAACATTCAACAACATTACAGATTATGCATAGCAATATCAGAAAGATACGGTAACACATATACAAGACATCATCAATTCAAGTATACAGATTCCAGATATCTATGATCATTATAGATATATTGAAAACTGATTGAAGAGCAATAGTTACAAGAATTCCGCCACGGAAGCGGTGTCGCGCCTGAAAATGCCTTATCGGTACATCGCCATGTTTACTTCTGTTTTGTGAATGAAATAGTTGGCCCCGAATCGAGTATATTAAAACATACAAATGACGTCATTGGGGAAACCGCTGACAAAAGTTTCAATGTATGGAAGCCCAAACTTGCTAGAATTGTTTTTGTCGTATTTCAGTACTTGCATTAATATGGGTATTAATATACGCTGGATGTGTTATACTGTCATTAATTTGTTCCCTGACTGTAATTTATCACCTTAAATACTGACTTTATTGACCCCTTTCCCTCCCTGAACGTAGAATTGACACTCATGTTGGCGTGTATTGGCCACCATAGACAAATGTCAATCAGGCCGAATTCGGGAAAGTCACTAAAATCCGCTGTAAATCCATCGATAGAATGAGGATTAAACATCAGTTAGACCCACACGTGCGAGTTTTGTTTCGCACAGGTGTCGGGTGAGTTTAAAAATAGGCTGTCGGAAGGTTAAACTTGATGTCGTTTGTGTGTTAATTATATATATAAACGCGTCGCTTGTTTCGGAGAGTATTCGGAGGGAGTTAACTCTGTTACTAAATTTAGCGATGACCGCACGATTTGTGCCGCAAATGGGGGCAAGTCATGCGCAACAAAATAATCCGATGTATTTTTGTACGTAGAACATCCGTTGTTGATATGGTGCAGTGCAAGTAGTTTTTCATAATATTATTTTCAATTAGCGGTTGCGTATGACAGTTAAACGTTGAGTAACACAATGAATTTTGTTGTTATGGTTACTCCAAGATATCACTACGGACCATCGCATCGAGGGGGGTCTGGGGCGTGGCTAACTGTCGGAGGCGATACCAATACATAGGTATACCCTATGTAAAAATGAATGAGTTCCGACGATGAGAAAGGTAAAATAATAACATGAACGTTCACCCGAGTGTTGATTGTTGTTACGCGTCTACTCTCAAATTTGGACGTAAATGACGTTCGCTAGTCGGTACCATTTGAAACATGTGCATGGAGCACACTATTGTTTGTGATAATTCAAATGAATATCCAATTAGCTTTCTTTTGATGTATGACATGTGCACATTTACATTACATGTGTCCCGTTATGCCATGTTTATACATAATAGTACGGCCGAACACGTCATTATCACCAACAACGTACACGACGTCCAATGTGTCAAATGAATAAATTGAAGACGTTCCAAATGACGTTCCTAGTAGCACGACAAAGCAATGATGTTGACGTCATCGTGTTTCAAACGTCATTAGAAGCATCAGTGACTCAGAAAAGTTACTGAAATTGTTAGAATATGCTACCACTTGGTAATATGGAGTACATGTACTTACAAAGAACATGAACTTGTTATATGGCATATTTATACTACATGTAGTTTTATTACTAGTATACTATTAAAAATAGTTTTCTCTGTGGAGATTTTCAACTAGATACGTATGATATATCTAATTTGCCTCAGGCGCGGATCCAGGATTTCGGGTTAGGGGGCGGGGTGTAACTATTTTGCAATACTTGACTATATTATCGAACGAGCATAGCGCGTTCGTAGACCGAGGGAGCTCGGGATAGCGCTAGGGGGTCCGTATTTTTTTTTGAAATCTACATCGCATTTCCTGCGTTCTGGCGCATTTTGGAGCAAAAATATTGACACTGTCACAGTATGTTTAGACATGATTTTTTTTATTGAAAACGTTTAAATTTTGAAACAATAAGACAACGACCGAAAAATGCATGGAATAAACAATAAATTCACAACGCGAACGTAGAAACGTGCCTTGTAACTTGTAAAAAGTATTTGCTCGGGGAATTTTAGGTGGGGGGGGGGGGGTCTTTTTTGGAGGATGCAGTCATGTGATGAACCGAATCTCAAACTCGATTCCGTTTGGTATGCGATTTATGAAGCTCATCAGCAATTGTATGCACCTCGCCAGTTGCTCGGTGCATAAATTGTGCATGACGAGTTTCATAAATCTCATATCAAATTAAACTCGTCTGAGATACTCTATTTATTAGTCAAGGGGAAAACTTGCAAAATCCAGCTGAACCCCTTCAAAAAACAAGTCATAGAGATATTTGCATTTTTGGCATCCTTAGGACCTCTAGTCAACATTTCTGGATGATAACATTAATTTTGGGCAGTGGCAATTTTTTTATTCGCATATTTTCAAAATGGCTGCCACCCGCGTCAACCGAAAACAAAGAGTAGCATATCTCAGCAAATAATGGGCCGATTCTAATGATTTTGATATCAAACTATATGTTTTCTGGGATGCTGAGTCAATTGCTGAGGTCATTGAAGCAATTTGAGGTCGGGATAATAAGGTCAGTCATATTGGGCCGAAAATGTCAAGGTCATTTTGAGCTGAAAATGTTCGAATTTCTCTTATTTTCCCCAATATTCAGCAACTGACGGCCTCATAGTTGCTGTTATGATGTTTGTGTGTCACCCCTATTATTTGTTGATAACTTCAATCTGATAAATTGTGGTGAGGAAAAAAGTAAGCGGAGGAATATCAAACGCAGCGAAACAACAACAACAAAAAGTATTTTGGAACAACAAATTTGAAAAAAAAGGAAGATATTGAAGTTCTCCACAAGTTCTTTGCGTAAGTAGGACAACATTTTTATAAACAATGATACCAAACATAAGTATGTCCAGAATATAGCAAAGCTAGTTCTCAATGCTGCTCCCATGTTTATATATCAATGTAAATAGTTGTGTCATTGGTTTTCGGGGGTTGATAACTTTTACGGGAGGGACATTTTACGATGTCTCGGTTAAAGGGTTGGGGGAAAAACTGAAATGGCTCCGCCCTAGGGGAACTCCTGGCCAATTTTTTTTTAGGGTTCGACTTCCGATTATTTTTGCCGATTTTTTTCCACCAAATATGAAGTGGGAGTTCCCCACAAGCAAACTGCATATGTGTATGCCTACACATTTAAACCACTGTGCAACTATATACATGTAACATTGATTCATGTACGCTATTTGACGTTATGGTGACATGGTATAACAAAATGGGGCTTGTGATATCACTATTGAACTGATACAGCACATAATAGTCAGGGGGAAATCCAGCTGAACCCCTTCAAAAAACAAGTCATAGAGATATTTGCATTTTTGGCATCCTTAGGACCCCTAGTCAACATTTCTGGATGATAACATTAAATTTGGGCAGTGGCAATTTTTTTATTCGCATATTTTCAAAATGGCTGCCACCCGCGTCAACCGAAAACAAAGAGTAGCATATCTCAGCAAATAATGGGCCGATTCTGATGATTTTGATATCAAACTATATGTTTTCTGGGATGCTGAGTCAATTGCTGAGGTCATTGAAGCAATTTGAGGTCGGGATCACATGTTCAAGGTCAACATCGAGGTCATTTCGGGCCAATAAGACCTGAAAATGACATATCTCCGCAAGTTATAGGCCAATTTGGATGATCGTGTTACCAAACTATTGGTGTATTGGAGTATTAAGTTGATACCCATGGTATTTAACGTCAGATAGTCGAGGTCAATTTTGGGGTCATTTTGGGGTCATTTTAGATCACATGAGACAACACGGAAATGCCATATTTCAAATTTAATGTTAACACTTTCAAAAGAAATATATAGATCTAGGCCTAGTAGTGGCACCATAATTTTATACATTTATGTTGTTATTATTGTTTATATATGTTGTACAACTTGTGCTGTTGAGTCTATGGTTTATTGACCATCCTCATCATCATCATCGCCTTCATCATTACACTCAGCTTCATCATCATCTGATATCTCTGATCTCTTGGTCAGTGTGTTGAGACACAATGGACCGGCTTCACAGGCACAAAACACTGTGCAACCGATGAGGCTACACTTACAAATTGCACCCTTACAAGCCGACTTTTCACACCCACACCGTACCATTTGTAGGATCTCATCATGAGCCAGTTTTGTCCCTGGTGTGACGGCACAGGGCTTCAGGACAAAGCCATTCTGCTCGCATCCATGGTCCTTTGGACTGAGTGGTGGTGGCATGCCGGACATGGCTGTCATCCAGTGTGCCACTTGGTAGTGCGCTCTCTTGATATTGTCATTGGCTGCTTCAGTTGTAGGTGGTAGTCTAGACAGCTTGATAGATGCGCCAGCTCCTGTTTTTTTCTTCCACATTTTGAGGTGACACTCGCTCATTGATTTGCAGTCAGCATATGTCTTGCCAAAGCAGGCAATCAAGAAGGCACTTGCTGAGCTGCATACTTCATTGAGATCGGCTTGAGGGACACCAATTATGGACTTGTGAACCATTCCAGAAATCATATTACCAATCAGGAGGCCAGTCAGAGAATCACTAAACTTTCCACTCACTTTCTCAAGCAGACTCAGAAGCGTTTCGCTGATGGGTTCACGAGCGATGTCAACATCTATGTTGACTATGTATGTGTTCCTCTTCTTCTTCAACGTGCTAGTCTGTTGTTGTATATTCTTTGCAACTTTGGACACGGCTGCATCATTGTCATCCTCATTCTCATCTTGCTTCAGGAGGTGGAATAACTTAGTGGTTTCAGATGCAAATGCAACAATACTGGCAATTCCCGGGGAGCACAGAACAATTATAGCATCTTTGAAATACTGCTTGATCTTCTGGATGAGACTTTTTCTTCGGGTGATGATACTCCCACCGCTCTCCTCGTACTCTTGCTGTAGTTCAGCCGAATTCCACATCTTTGCCCTGTTAGCAGACATTGTATCGGCAAGGACAGATGGGTCTTCAGATTCATTGCTGTTGACCTTGAAGTTGTACAGGAAATTGGTTTTACATGCATGATGATACCTTGCGTCAGCCGCATGCAGATCAGACTCAAGCTTGGACTCTATTCTTGTCTTGACCACATGCCCTAGCCTGTCATTTCTCTCACAACATTTGGCACAAATAACTTTTGTGAACTCCCTGCCATGCTTGTCGACATCAGTACGTACCAGACTGGCAGGTTGGCAACGACTACGTGGAACTTTGGCATCATATTCACATGGTAATGTACATGTCGCAGGATTAATACAAAACAGACAATGTATCTTGAAATCAAACTTGATACCACTATCATCCACAGGAGCATCTGGTCTCAACTGTTTTGCATGTCGAGCTTCAGTCAATTCCTCGTCTCTAACCCGTTTCTCTCTCAACTCTATCCACGAGTGTTTTCGAAGTATATAAAGATGCACACTTTCTGTGGATCTTCATTGAAAAGTCGCTCTCCAGCTCTTGGTGCAGCCTGTCACCTCGTCGTTTACTTGCTGATCGAATACTGTCAAATCGCGCTTCAGTCACACACAATTGGAAATCCTCCCCAGCTGCTCTGCACTGACCGACTCTCCCCAGTGTACACTCCATCTTAGGACCTAAGGAGTAGAGAAAAGATACACTGATGTTGGTAGGAAGATAATAACATGCATGCAATCAATGTAGATCCAGATGAGCTGGCTCCTAACGAGCCGCCTCATCAGGATCTTCACTGTTTGCAAGTAATTTTTAATTAACAGAAAAACACCTTTTGTTTGTAACTGAACTGGTCTGAAAATCATTTTCTGACGAATTGATTGGACTTATCATGGATCTGTCTATCTACGTTACTTGGCGGTGAACGGGTTAAACAAACCAATGGAAAGAAAGATTGCTGGCGGGGCACCAATGGCACCACAGTACAATGCCAGCCCAACGTTCGAACTCAGGTGTGCGCGCAGCGTTCCATTAACTGACATAGTTGATGAATACAGTTTTATACGGTTTTCTCATCTACAATGCAATTTAATGGAATTATATAATGTGCTTTCATGCGTTAGAACGTTGTGTCGGCATTCAAACTGTGCCGCCATTGTTATCTACTCAGTATAATAATTTGAGAAGAAAGTTTCTATACCGGTACAATAAATGGTATTATTTATGTGGTGATAATTGTTTCAAATATTAAATTATATCATATTGTATTAGCAGCTAGTGTCTCTGCATCCAAAAACGTCGGTTGTGTTATGTATGATCAGTGTCAATCCAGGCTGACAATTGCACTGTGTATGTGAAACTTTTATTGAGCTAGGTATCGGTCATTAGTTATTACACATACTTACTTGAAATAGCAACAGTGGTAGCGTTAATGCGAAATTGCTGGACAGCATCAGGAAGGTTGAGCCATGTGCCTTGAAGACAATGGTGTATTGCGATCCGGTCACAGTCAAACGTCAATCAACAGAGCTCCAAGTAGACCATTGTAGTTTGGTGAATCAATCTGGAAAAGCAGAACCAAAATATGTGATCGTGAATGTACATGTATTCATTATAATATTATATTCAGAACATGGCCAAATACATAGTTTAGTTATATGTACTTATCAGTATTGTGGTTTTTCGGCTTATAACGCTCCATTAAAGCGGCTGTGTCTGTGATGAGGAGAAATGTGAGCAAAAATAGTTGGTAAAAGAGCATTTAACGGTAGATCGTTTGTATCGGTTTTATGAACATATATATACTCAGATCGGTGGTCAGTCTCAGAACGGGGAAACGGGGGTCGAATTCCAGAACGGGGGGCTTATTTGTCTCAGAACTGTCGTTTTGAATATGGAATGACGTCAACGTTAGCGGCGTAAGGTCACACTCTGGCCACAGGCGTTCAGATAAAGAAAACGATGGCGGTGACTATTGAATACGTCGGGTTTGTCATCGAGACTAAACGTACAATACCCACCGTGAAGTGCGTATTAATAATGATAACAGTTCCTGCATTTTCCGGCCATTGTGAAATTGGCCCCCGTTCTGGGATTGACGTCACATTGTTGGCCCCCGTTCTGGGAGGGCCACCGTTCTGGGGCTGACCCCCGATCTGGGTCTACATGTATGACCCTATGGGTGACCGGAAAAATAAAGTAAAAATATTATTGAAAAAGTAACTAGCGTTGCAAACGCTAATTTTGGTCTAACGCATGGGAGCTCTATGAGTCAGGTCTCAACGCATCGAGGAGCTCTATGCATCAGGGGACCGTTTCACTAAACTTCGTACGACTAAAATGCTTGTAACTGCAAATTTAGGATCGTCTTAAAATTTCAATTGATGGATTTACATGTATTGAGCATCGGCTGCATATGCAGCATATGCTTAATAAATGTAAATCCAATGTTTGTTTACAAGAAAACATTGTTAATGTGAAATTTATAGACTATCATAATTTTGCACTTACGAACATTTTAGTCGTACGAAGTTTAGTGAAACGGTCCCATGGAGCTCTATCCGGTCTAACAGTGTACTGTAAGCCGTGTGTCAGTCCAAATCACATGGTGCTGCTGTCCGAAAAAGAAGACATTCTCAGATTAACATACTATTCAATATAGGCTTCTCATTATATTTAACATGGTACATGTATACACAAATGCATATGACAATTACTACGGTACATGTTTAAATAATACTAAATAATAGTTAGTTTCAGTGCAAGGATGTGGTACACTTAGATCCAAAATATGCCCCGAAAGCTGTAGAAAATGCAGTCTATAGCCACTAAAATAGACTCACGAACACTCGCAGGCCATGATAGTGTAGTATTGGCATACAATAATATAGCACATGCGCCAATCGGCCAGGAAACCCCGAATTTTAAACGCTAGTAGGCTACACCCCATCTTTCCGTATTTCCAGCAAAATGTAGGTTTTCTCGACATAGCTGCTAAACGGCTCAGTCTACGAGGACGGGAGGACATCGGCAAATGGGGTATCTGCGGTGCATCGCCTCAACCGCTCCAGTAGTTGCTGAGATATTAAATAAAGTTTGGTCTGAAGTGGTGGATTTTTCTTACCTGATTCAGTGCACCCCATCCAAATAGCAGGTGCCCGTGACGTACTATACCCACCGTGTATTGAGGGGTGAAAAGGTGAGTGGGGCAAAAAGGGTAAACGTATGGAAGCGTCCTGGTGTCAATGCTATTTTTTTTATCTCCCTAATTAGGAGATAGTAACTGCTAATTAGGAGATATATTAACTACTAATTAGGAGATAATATCTCCTTGTTAGGAGTTAGTATCTCCTAATGAGTACTTATTATCTCCTAATTAGGAATTAGTATATTAGGACTTAATATCTCCTAATTAGGAGATAATAAATCCTAATTAGGAGATAAATATATTTTAGCATTGGCACCAGGACGCTTCCATATAAACGTGTATTTATGGACAACTGAGAACGGATCTGGGGTGTCTGAAAGTTGTTGGATCAAACTTGTTCAGGTCGTTGCCGAGATATTTAGGAGAATGTCTGCAGCTAAAAGGGTGGTGTTATTAGCAGGTGATGTCCAGAAAGGATATGGGTTATCTGCACTTTCTTGGATCACAGCCGAATTCCTTATGAAAGCAGTCAACGAGTTTAATACATATTACGTCAGCACTCGTGTGAGATACTATATGTATTTGTGCCTATGGTATGTATGCTGTTTGAGCTGGCTGATTCACGGGTGGACGTAACGGAGCAATGTCTATACATACATTAACTATACCTAAGGGTATCAATAAGTTAACACATATAAGTTAAACCCTTTCATGCTGAGGATACGTCATTATGTTTGTGGAAAATCCTAAATATTTCCTTTTATGCACTCACAAGTATATGTAGCGACCACCATTTGAACCGTTTCATCTTTCTTTTATATTTTCTGTACCCTTCTAGCTGAGATACCGGCTTAGTATTTATTGTCACAATAACAGCCCATTCTCAGTCATTATATCCTCGCGTTCTGCGGTCTTACACTTGGCAGCATTTTAGGGAAAAAAACATCCATAAACCAACGAGAAACGTGCAATTATACATATGTTCACCTCGCTTGTCAGACCACGCCGCAAAGCGCGAGGAAAGAATCGAATCACTGATAATAGGCTGTTATTGTGAGGTGTCTCAGCTAGAAGGATACAGAAGATATAAAAGACAGATGAAATAGTAAAAGGCATCCATATAGTTGAGATTAGCTAAGCTACTACAGCTAATGTTACTTGAACATGTGGTCGGATGCTGGCATTCCTAAGCAGCAGCCGATAAACAGCAGACGACACCACGAGAAAACTGTTCCAACGGAGACGCCACCAGACGGACATTGTACCCGTAACCGATTTCACCAACATTGCTAAGCATACTTATCAAAGTGTACTTTGAGGGAGTAATCATTTATTTTTCCAGAAATGCATTATTTCATATAGAACTAACGACTGCATAAATTTGATGATAAAAGTATGCAGAATTATTATACTGAATTTATCACATTATCGCAACGAAAACGGCTATGATAATGTGATAAATTCAGTGTAATGATTTGGTCAGAAAATATTGTATTTCATTCAATATTAATTAATAATTTATCCTTAAATTGAAAACTTCAACCTCAAAGTGTACTTGGCAAGATAAGAATACTTTGCAATTTTGGTGAAATCGGCTACTGAACAAAAACTACGGTCAGTTCATATACTGGTACATCTCACTATTCGAGTGTGCACTGTTCGTAAATTGCGGTTGAGCGACATACATACATGTACATGTATGTCGGTGTGCCTTCTGTGAACTACGGTGGAACCCCTCTAAACCGAACACTCGGGAAAATATGGATGTTTAACTTGGATGTGATTCGTTGCTATTTATCTCTGATGACAGTGACTGTTCATGATACCAAAACACTAGCATGTGTCATGGTGAAGCGCTGAAGTGCATGAAGTGTCTGATTTACAGTGTAACTTCTCCAAACCGGACACCCTGTGGACCTCCCAGGGTGTCCGGTTTGGAGAGGTTCCACTGTAAATATATGAATGGATAACACATTATTTCATCGTTACGGTTATAATATGTGGACATGCCTGGAGAAATGGTGGCTTATTGGTTTTGCGGCCAGTCTAGATGCAGATCAGCCTGTGCACCCGCACAGTCTGATCAGGATCTGCACTTTTCGCCATTCCATCAATGAAACACCCGCCATGCTTCTAGCAAGCAGTATAGATCGTTATCAGGCTACAGGAGTGTGTTAATTGATCAGGATATACACTGATCACACACCCCATATGCGCCATTTCTCCAGTCGCAACCACATAATTGAGACACGCCATGCGATTTTGTACGTTCGGACATCTGCGTAATTTCATGAAATACGTTTACAAAATTTACAATATATTTCATAAATAAAGACAAAAGTTGACAAAAGTTTCAGAGTACAGGCGGAATATAATTCCGCATGTACTTTGAAACTTTTGTTAACTTTTGACGCCATTTACGGAAAATATCGTAACGTTTGTAAACATATTCCATGAAATTACGCAGATGTCCGAAGGTACAAAATCGTATGGCGTGTCTCTTATATTATGCCAGTAGGAAGCTGCCTGCAGTCAGCCTCGTGAGAATCCAAGGTTACATCTACCTGTAACATCTGTTGTACAACCTTGGATTTGATCATGGTTTTCAACATGGTAAACATGGCCTATGCTATGCACTGTTTGCTTGTTTCTTATTGAAACAATCCGAATCTTTTTGGAACAAACAATAGTATCGTTAATGGCATTAGGAGTGTGTAAAATGATAGGATTTGGTCTGGTTACAGGGACTATGGAGCGGATTTTGTCGTGACACCTCACAAACCCGTTGAGTCGGAATCAAGATGGCGGAGGGGAATTCGTCAATACAGGTTAGTGATGTGTTGGTCTAGTCTATCAGTTTATTCTATACAGTTTGTGAAAGCCTTTGAACATGTTTGAAACCGAGTTGTTTTATTAATCTACTGATCTGGGGCCTGTTTCACTAAACTTAGTACGATTAAAATCTTCGTAAGTGCAAAATTATGATAGTCTGTAAAGTGCACATTGACAATGTTTTCTTGTAAACACTTATTGGATTTACATTCATTGAGCATAGGCAGCCAGGCGATCCTACATTTGCACTTAGGAACATTTTAGTCGTACGAAGTTTAGTGAAACGGGCCCCTCATCTGAACATTACCAACGAAGTTCGCATGCACTAACAGCCGAGTTTGTGAAATAGTTGGTGGATTTATTCAGATTTACTGACTCCTACATGTAGGTAGTAAATGGTAGCATTGGTGAACAACATTTAACAGGTGCACGATCACGTGGTTACAACAACAACAACAATGGCTGAAAGTGTTGAAAGCGCGCCCACTCCAAACGGTAAGTATTATTTGATAGTTTCCTTAATAGGCAACGGATTTTGATGAAATATAGCGCAGCAAACGCGTCTTAATGAGCTGCATTTGGTGGTCCCGGGAGTTCGGCACGTACTTATGTAATGTTTTGCGAAGAATCGATTTCCGTGTCAGTAGACCTGGAAATCGATTCTTCGCAAACACAACAGAAGTTTGGGTCAAAGTACCGAGACCACCACATGCAGCTAGCAAGACGCAAATCAGTTACATAATACGGACAAAATAAACGAATAGTACTTTGAATCGGAGGGCTCAGTTTCAGTACGTGTTGTTGTTGTTGTTGTTGTTGTTGTAACCACGTGATCATACACCTTGATTAATGTGCTAGCTAAATATATAACTAGATGGCCGCGGCCCTGCATGGCGCGCCCGCCGATGCTTTGATAGTATACCGAAAAACTATAACCAAACAATCTCGGACGTATTACGTCAATGTGCCGACTATATCGTCAATGTGCCGACTATATCGCGCTGTCCGCTGATTATTACAACTGATGCCTGCATTTTATTTGTGGTCGTGGCTGGAGAAATGTGGCTTATGGGATTTGTGACCAGTGTAGCTCCTGATCATCTAGCATACGTCTGTAGCATGATAACGATCTGTATTGCTAGTTAGAAGCATGACGAGTGCTTCATTGATTGAATGCGGATGCGGACGGATGCACAGTGGCCAAAATAAAACTTCACAAACGTCAAATGATGGCAACCGCGATGCATTTACACCATAATTACATCATCATATGTTATCAACGTCATTATGAAGACATTTAAGATACAAAATCAAGAATAATGTCAGTATTTTTATGTATACTGAGCAAAACTAGAAACGTTCCTTCATGTTCAAGTAAAGATTGCCGGAAATTTATAAAAATCTATAATGTTGGTGATACTAAAACAGAACATGAAGTTTATTGATTTATGGATCCATATCAGTTGACAAAATTGTGCTGCGATCAAAAGTTTTAGAATGAGATGATGGCGAAGTTTGAAGGGGCCAAAATAAAAAACCTGAAGAAAAGAAATCTTTAGGGAATAATGGTTTCTCAAAAGAAAAAAATCCGCTGTATTCCGTATAATTAATATCGTGTGTGACAACAATTTGCACGAATACACACCATAATTCTACGACACACGGACGTGACGTAACGCAGAATTAGTGCGTTAGGCAGATTCCTCTATTCTCGCTGTAAAGTCCGTGACAGATCTCGAATGTTGTCAATTTTGTGGATGGCAATCGCCTTACGACCCAACGCATCCCAGATGTGCTCTATTCGCGTTTGTAATACTATGCTCGTGTGTGCACACCTAGCGTGCTTGGCGCTGTGTCCTTTTTATATGTATCGCCACTGTCTTGAATTCCGTCAAATAAAATCACAGGTTCTAAACAACACATTTATTATAAAATATCCATGATCAAAGATATATTTAGTTTCGGATATCATTAAGCGATATTCCACATCCGCAGCTGCATGCCTGATGCCCGCCAATGGGGCAACCCCTTTGCAATTCAGCTCTGACCTTACATCTTGAGTATCTAAACAGAACTAAAGTATTATAGAGGCGTTGCCTAGCTACAGATGGGTCTTATCAAATCAACAGATGCTTCGTGGCCGCCTAGTGCCCGTATTACTAGAAATATTGCTAAGTTATACGAGGTTGTATCTCCATGCAGCCGCACTGGACAGCTAGCTATACAAAAAGGTAATCTTTCTGCAATAATACAATATGTTCAACAATTGTTATGCAAAAAGGGACCAGTTCCCAGTCTGTTGATGCCGGGCCAAAAGTCTCTATGTGTTTTTCGACAACAGCCGAAACTGCGAGCGACGGCACGGGCCGTTATTCCCGCCTCCAGCGTTCCAATTGCCTGATTTCTTTAAATTTCATATAAGCGTGGCATGGTGAAAACAAACGTTCCCGTTAGTGACCGTTTTGCACCTGTATTTTACACGAGTGTTTTTGCACCTGTATTTTACACGAGTGTATTCACAAAATGACCAGTGTCTCGCATGTATATTCACTGAATGTGTAACACAAACATAGGGCAGAACTATGTCGCTTCAAAAACAAGGACGTTTCTAGTTTTGCTGAGTATATAAATACAGCATTTGAAATAATAATTAATGTTTAATGCACTTCCGTCTTATTTTCATAGGTTTGGAGTTTAATAGGCCATTCACTGTAGAGAGGTGGTCATGTATTCTCACCTCAAATAGTTGGTCGATATGTAGCTGCACGTGTTCTGCTTTATAGGCAATGGGTTGCACTATATCGCTACACCACGCCACACAGTAAAAATGTGCATTTACACTTCGCGCACTAAAATATAGAAAAAGACCTGCAGGGCGTTGACGTTCATACTTCACTATATTGTTAGACAATTCTACAATATGACACAAACGTATTACCATGAACTTTACCTAATAAAGTGCGTATTGGCAAAATTCTTAGGTCACTCTCTAAGATTTAGAAGTAAACAAAGAACGCTTCAAACGCACATTTGGAAAGACTACTCCGTCATAACTCTTATTTAACGCGTGTAACGAAATGTAATTAGAGGTATGTACTCAGAACTATTCGATATGTAATAAATAGAATCTGGCATTCCTGGTATGTTCACGTGGCATTTGAATGTATTAATCGCGTTGATTGATTATATAAGAACCTCACAGATCTTCATTTATTATGAGATACTAAGTCCTAATTAGTAGATAGTAAGTCATAATTAGGAGTTAGTGGCATCAGGACGCTTCCATAGATTGGCGTTTATTCGACTGTAAGAGCACGACTTATTTGACAGAACATGCTGGAGGAAGCCACCTGGCTATATGACGAGGAGCTATACATTGTTCAAAAATTCAAACAGCGTCATGTTGTCATAGTACAGTGAACCCTCTCTAAACCGGACACCCAGGGAGGTCCCCAGGGTGTCCGGCTTAGAGAAGATTCACTGTAAATCATACATTTGATCATTCTGAGCCGTAGCTGTGTGCTATGCGATCACGAATATACATTATCACCTGAGATAAATGTCCAAGAAACTCATCAAAAATATGATCGCATGCGTATTCTTGGTGTCCGGTTTAGAAAGGTTCCATTGCATATCATATATGTCTTATCTCCCTTGTAGGAAGCTAAACGCGGCATTGAAGAACTCTTGGCCTCTAAAGATTCGGAGAGTGACGACGATTTCGGTGACGATGACGAGAAAAGGAAGATTCAAAATCTGCTGGCGGACACAATTCGCTACCACTCACCGCTGAAGGACATCGAGATTGTGATCAAATATGGCGGCGACATCCACTGCTCCGTGAGGAAGGGTCTACACCCGCTCCATTATGCCGCGTACCACGGTTACATGGAGTGTGTGCAGCTGCTGTTAGACATGGGCGCAGACATGAACGTGACAGACGACATTGGATACACGCCGCTACATTTATGCGCCAGACGCGGGAACTGTCAGCCGATGAAGGTGTTGATTGACAATGGCGCAATAATTAACTTTTGCCAGGCCGGAAGTGACGCAGATGAAAATAGGAGGTCGCTTGGATTTTTGTCAATGGAGCCGCTTAATCTCGCTATTCAAAACAACCACACGAAATGTGTCAAACTGTTGCTGGAAAGTGGTGCTAGGCCCGACAATAAATATTTCATGGGCTACGAAATAAGCTTAGTTCCCCTAGAAAATCACGAATGTCTGAAGTTGCTTCTGGAACATGGCGCCAATCCGAACGTGTTTAACCGGTGTGGGGTGTCGCCGTTGATGAAGGCGTGTAAGGAGCACGAGATCGAGGCTGTACGGACGCTGACGGAATACGGGGCGGACATCGACGCCCAGCCACCGCCATTGTTTGAGCTTAGGTCTGCGCTACAGTTCGCTATCCAGAGCGGCAATGTCGTGATCACGAACTTACTTCTGGAGATGAAGGCGCAGACGAAACGGTTTCCCGGCAGTAAATACAGCGCCCTACATACAGCCGTACTGAAGGGCCGGTTAGACATATGTACGCTACTTCTGCAATACAAAGCAGACGTGAATGAGAGAAGCGAGGAACTCGCCACGCCATTAATGATTGCGTGCGCAACACGGAACTCAACGACAGACAGGGAATCGTCGAATTGCTGCTGGCTTCCGGTGCGGAGGTCAACGTATACGGACAGAGTTACAATTACTTAGACCCGAGCCTCTCACCATTGGTGGAATACCTAAAGAACATCGGCAACGCTGAAGGCTTCACTATTCTCCTACCGTTAATACGCCACGGTGCCGCTGTTCACTTCTGCGGTAACATTCGCGAGACGTACCGTCGTCCGGACCCATTCGGGGTGCTGAATTTCGTCCATTGTATGAAGAATTTCGTAGAAATGTTCGAACTGCTCGTGGTATCGGCGTCTAAGTATGACGTGCTGGCCATACACCAGAACGACGACATTCCTGATTTTCTGAAAGACTTTCTGCTACAGTTCGCTACGAGTCCGCGCGAGCTGAAGCATCTAGTGAGACGGTCTCTGTGTGGCCACCTGAAGGCGAACTTTCCCAGTAAAGCCCGGCGGCTGGGACTGCCGCCTATCTTGCAATCTTATCTTATGTACAGGCTGTAGACATAAACCCTTAAATGGCGGGAAATTAATGGATGTCGTCTGCTGTTTTGTATGTTTTATTTCACAACAACAATATGTTTTGGTAGCGCATGAGAACTTGTGGAAAAAATCAGAGTACGCGCGTAATTGAATTCCGCCTCTGCTCAGTCAACTTTCTGAAGTATTTATGGATATTATATTGCATATATCTTTATTATTTAGTCTAAACCTCATTGGTATAAGTAAATGGCATAAGCAGTTGTGACAAGCTGTATATCAAATATGTAGAGTTACAAAGGATAGAAATTTGCATTAAAGTTTTTGGATAACTTATTTGACATTGACCGCGAACATAGGGGCTGCATTTCTGCATATAATGAACATATTGATGATGGGAAATAAGTATATGCAATTGTAAGCTATATAACCAAAAACTATTAACGCAAATTGCTAAGTAACTTGACATTGACCGAGGTCACGCGGTCACATGGTTGGGCTATGGGATGCAAATATAGATGGTGATAGACAGGAATATGAAGTGTCGAGTCAATCGGAAATCGAAATAATAGGTAGTAAAAACTTTACCGCAAACAATTTGACCTTGACCTTGATGTGGGCCGCATGGGTGTGCAATGGTCATACTGTATAATCTGTCCAAACTATTATGCTACAGGTGCCTCATTTAATTAATATAAAGAATTACCAAAAAATATCATGCCTCATTTGCATATGAAAATAGCCCGACACCACCGCTAGCCACTATCAGTAAAAACAATATTACTAAATGATTATATCTGTATAGCGGGCACTCGTAATTTTTAAAACTGGTGGAATAGTGACACAATTATACACTTATTTAATTCCTTTCAAGAACAATTTGTGCCTACCTACCTTTAAGGCTTCTAGTGCTGATAGACAACTGCCTGTGTTAATCCTGCCCAGTAGCCGATTTCATCAACATTGCAAAGTACACTTATCTAGCGAAGTGTACTTTGAGGGAGTAATCATTTATTTTCCCCAAAATTCATTATTTCATATAGAACTAACAACTGCATATATTTGATGATTAAAAGTATGCAGAATTATTATACTGAATTTATTACATTATCACAGCCAAAATGGCAGTGGTAATGTAATAAATTCAGTATAATAAAAATTAATAAATTAATCCTAAAATTGAAAATATCTCCCTCAAAGTATACTTTGCTAGGAAAGTATACTTTGCAATGTTGGCGAAATAGGCTACAGATCAACATTCCCGAAATTATATTGACAATGTCAACTCGCATTCAAGCAGTTTCATTGGCTGATCCCGAGCTGTAGCACAGGTCAGGCTCAGCCAATAAAGCTGCTCGACTTGGAGCATAATATGTAAGTATTTTGAAATGAAGAAATGTATAACTATTGGCAAGATAAACACAGGCGGTGTAGTGTTGTGTTCATATAAACACAGGCGGTGTAGTGTTGTTTCATATAAACACAGGCGGTGTAGTGTTGTGTTCATATAAACACAGGCGTGTAGTCATATAAACACAGGCGGTGTAGTGTTGTGTTCATATAAACATAGGCGGTGTAGGGTTGTGTTCATACAAGTTATTTAACCCACTCCTTACAGTATGACATTTATTAAATATTTTCTGTTTCGTTTTGTTATTTCTCAATGAAAGTACCGGTATATGTTGTGACCGCTCATTTGAACCATCTCGACGAGTCGGTTCAAAGGGTCGTTGTGAAATGAACTTCCGAGCACATAAAGGAGAATATTTAGGATTGTCTGCATAAATAATGGCATATCCTCAGCATGAGAATGGTTAAATAATATACGGTCATGGAATTATGTACAAGATGTGTTTCGTTAATAAACTACTGTTTAGATAGATGTGGAAGAATCTGTGAGTTTAGCATCGAGACATCAAATTTTGCAAACTCTTAATGCAACGATGTCAGGAAGTAGAAAAGTTGGAGAAATTGGGAATCTGTGAACAGTGTACATCCAGATCAGCCTGTGCATCCGCAGTCTGATCGGGATTTGCACTGTTCGTTTGTTGGGGTTTAACGGCCTATCAACAGCTAAGGTCATTTAAGGCCGGGCCAATGGGTACTAAATCCCATATATTACCTGTACAAGTACATGTACATGTTCTGCACTGTTCGCTAATCCATCACCCGCCATGCTTCGAACTAGTCACAAATCCCATAAGCCCCATTTCCAGCCCTTCCAGCAGCGAAAAAAAAATATAGGATTTTTTTATAGGACACTATATCTGGCCTCCCAACACCCCTTCTAGCCAGCCGCGTTCCACCACAAATCATTTATTTGTGCAAATAAGTCATTTACCTCAACGTATTGGGGCGGGGCAGGGGACAGAACAACTAGCTGGGAATAGTTACCCATCGAGGAGTGTACCAAATGTAACGGAACAAATCTACAGGATCATCACAGATGACAAACACATGACATAGACTAAGCAGTATTTATTCAGATCTTAACACTGTATTGATAAACATGCTACATTTGGAATATTACCTCCTCAAACATTCAGCAAAACGTCTTCAAGCATTTCAAGATTGTACGAACTGAGGTTGGAACATTTTCATTTATTTCTTAAGTATACATAATTTTAACAGATAAATGACCTGTGATTTACATTTACAATGGAACCTCTCTAAACCGGACATCGTGAAAACATCTGTGATCTTATTTTGACGAGTTTCTTAGTCATTTATCTCAGGTGATAATGTCCGTTCGTGATCGCATAGCACACAACTATGGCTCAGAATGATCACATGCCTGATTTACAGTGAAACCTCTAAGCTGGACACCCTGGGGACCTCCAAGGGTGTCCGGTTTAGAGGTTTCACTGTATGTATACCTTTGTTTTCCAAATGTTTTACTGTTCAAGCAATAAAACTAGAAACTTATTAATGTCACTTCTGTTTCTCTGTCCATGAATGTATCGCGCACGAAATGGTGATTGACCGCTCGCTCGACTGGCCTGCCCTGTGACTGTTACCGAGGAATAGTAGCCGTCTTGGCACAGATACAGAGACCGAACCGTTTGTACGTCTCCGTTTCTGTTTACTGCTCTGACAATTGTTTTGTCGTTATTTCTCTTATTTCCCTTTGAAAGTGTACGTTGTAACCACTCATTCGAACTGTCTTGGTGCGACGGTTCAAATAGGTGGTCACAGAGAAACAAACAAAACAATACAGGCGTTTTTCAACAGCAGGACTGCACTGGTAATATATTACAGCTCATGTCATACGGAGACGGCACCTCGGTTTTATGTTTCATCCGAAAGACTTAACAGATAGGCAATAAATACTATCAAGTATTTGATACATGCTAGAGATTCACGGCCGACCCAGGGATCGTGACCATCAGACTGGTAGTCTACCAATTCTATCCCTGGACCAGGGATTCCGCTGGCGATCGCCACTTTCGCAATTGGCGATAAAAATAAAGAATTGGTGATAAAAAATTACAATTTTCGAAAAAAAAATAAATAAAAAAATTGTAATTTTTTATCGCCACTTGTTTATTTTTATCCTATTGGTTATTCCTTTTTTTTGAAATGGCGATTTTTTTATTTTCCCCAGCGGAATCCCTGCTGGACCAACATGCCCCACAATCCCCATCGGAAATAGCTGGACAGGGAAGAAAGTGTCTTGCCCAAGGACACGTCGAAATGATGAAACATCAGTGTGAACGTCTAATTCCGCTTACAGGTGTCACCCACCCATCTACACGAGACAAGCCATGAAGAAGATACCGAAGAAGATGTGCGATTTCTCGTGAAAAATATTTGTGAAACTGTGATATTGAATGTAAATGATGTCGAAAGTGTACAAAATCTTCAGAGCAAATGCGGATTCCGCATTTGCTCTGAACATTTCGTCAACTTTCAACGTGATTTACGGACAATACCGTAGATTTTGTAAACATTGCTCACGAGATATCAACGTACATCTTCTTAGGTACAACATCACTCGTCTCATACGGGTCACAATCTGACAAACCAGAGTTCATTGCCTTGGCAACGGGCGAAGACGGACCGGCAATTGGCTCAGAGACCCTACACTGGTTGCAAAATTAAACCGTTTTGTCAGATCTGATCACATCTACCATATCCATGTTACACATGAAAATCGGTCCAAAGACCATCGAGTAATCACACGGGAACGAAAATCCGTGACGGACGGACAGATGGACAGTGAGAATGTGCGACTATGAAATAAAATGCAAGCAAATGTAGCTATAAGCAATTACCACAACCATTGTCTGGTGTTACAAACCAGAGAAAAATGTAAAACTTTGTAAACGTTACCAGATTTGACAATTGCATCGAGAAGCGTCTAACTGTACCACAATTACTAAGCAATTTCATCAACGTAGGGCCATACCATAGCTTTTCTATGTTAAGCGTCCACCCAGTTGACCAAAACCTACCTACATATCTGGTAAAAATAAATAAGGTCTTGAAAAAAAACGAAGGTAAACATATGTTAAATACTCTTATTAACATTATTAAGTGGACATTCATGAATGGATTTAATACTTGGACAAATCAGTTTTCATATTACTTCACCAGTAAATAGTGTAAAATAGCATACAGATTGTGTTTTTTTCACAGAACCAATTTGAAAACCTACCCGCACGCGGACTCTTAACATATAAAGAAATTGCTATGGCCTGTTTATACCTACACATTTACACGTGTCGATTCTGGTTGCTGTGCTTATAAACCTTTTAAGGGTGTACTCGGTTCTCATGGTTGAAATCGGGCAGTTTGATTGGTCGAGACTCAACCAATCGAACCGTATGATTTGAGTACGTATTTGGAGAATGTTCCAAAGGCTTATAAACAGCGTCCCTTGTAGCAGGAATTATACCAGACTTGGTGGAATCTTCAGCACTTTGTAACTCCCACCTGTCAAGTCCGGGAGAAATTCTCCAGGCATCGAAAGGGTGAACACGTTTTATTGCTTTACAACTGCATATATTACATTCCGTTCCCACCACCTCCAGTATAGAACAGAATTAGATTTTCCCACACATCATCTGTGACGTGACTTGTGTACACAATTGATTACCTACAGGTATATGTTGAAATTCCATTAATAATAAAAACATACACACGCTATGCTGGTACAACACAATATTCATGAAGCATGGCCCGAATTCCACCAACAAACCTGGAGAAGAATTTTGAACAAAAAATAATTATATACGAGGAGCCTTCAAAGACTAACTTATGCTCAATAAATGCAAACAATATGGACACAGTATAGGAACTTTCTGATCGCCCCTCGTACAGATCAGAACATCCAGATATGGCTTGTACTGATTTCCACTGTTAGTACTTTTGATTACAAGCAAATTCCCAATTTCTATATAATGAAATTGTCCAAAATTACACATGGAACAGTAAATTACTGGTCGTTGTTTAGGGAGGAAACAAATTGTTCCATAAAAAAACAGCAGTAGCCGATTTCATCAAATTTGCAAAGTATACTTTTCTAGCAAAGTATACTTTGAGGGAGACATTTTCAATTTAAGGATAAATCTATTATTTTTTATTATACTGAATTTATTACATTATCACAGCCATTTTGGCTGTGATAATGTAATAAATTCAGTATAATAATAATTCTGCATACTTGTAATCATCAAATATGTGCAGTGATTAGTTCTATATGAAATAATGCATTTTGGGAAAAATAAATTACTCCCTCAAAGTATACTTTGCTAGAAAAGTATACTTTGCAATGTTGGTGAAATGGGCTACAGAAATATGAGGCAATTCTGTTTGTACAATCTTAGTCTTCTATAGTCTTGTTTACACCATTGGCCACAATACTTGATCATGTTTTCCAGTTTAACATTGTCCGTGTGTTCAGTGGAATTTGGGCCAAAATGGGCAGTAAAGAGCCGCAGCAATATTTGTTTATTATAAAGTAATAAATGTCTACGCGTAGGAATTAGTCTAGTGTTTCTGGCTAGTTGACAAACATGGAACCCGTAAAATGGGCGTAATCGTAGGCATCTTGTAAGGTTCGACCCGTGCGGTCCACATACGGCTCCATGCGACTCACGCAGTAGTCCGCTTGTTCCTTCGTAAGGTTCTGCAAGTGAAACATGGAACAATCGATGAGGAATCGTAGCTTGTTATTTCCCTTTGTAAATCTATTTATAGATATCCGGTCCTATGCTGTATTTCAGCGTTTATTTCTTTATATACTGAATAGCACGGAAAAAGAGTTTTGTGAACAGAGCAGACACAGATCAGACTGCACATCTGTGCAGTCTGATCTGGGTCTACACTGATTGCAATAACATTAATAAGTGTGAAAATCTGAATCTGGCAAATAATGCAGTCCCTGATCAGATTGCACAGATATGTAGGATGACATGGATCAACGCTAGTCGAAAACAATGTACATAAGCATGATGTAAGCATGGCAAAAAGGGGACAGTGTGTCTGCTATAATTTAAAGGTGGTATGAATTGCAAATAATGATATTCACATTTTGTTGTATCAAGCATATTGGTCTAATCATGCAGGGATTCCGCTGGCGATCGCCACTTTCGCAATTGGCGATAAAAAATTACAATTTTCGAAAAAAATAATATTTTTTTTTCTTTCGAAAATTGTAATTTTTTATCGCCAATTGTTTATTTTTATCCTATTGGTTATTCCCTTTTTTTTTTTTTTTTTTTTTTTGAAGTGGCGATTTTTTTATTTTCCCCAGCGGAATCCCTGATCATGGTAATGAGAGAAATGAAGTACACAAGTACGAGACAAGCCAAGCGATTCTGTACCGAAGATGTGAAATTTTTAATGAAAAATATTTACAGAAACTGGGATATTTTCTTTAAATGACGTCGAAAGTTGACAAAATGTTCAGAGCAAATGCAGAAGTAATTTGCTCTGAACATTTCATCAACTTTCTACGTCATTTACAGAAAATATTGTAAATTTTGTAAATGTTTTTCATGAAATATTGCATATCTTCACAATGAAACCTTTTCTGCATAATGGAACAGTTGTAAGCGCAACATGAAATAACCCACGTCAGTAAGTTGGGGGTGACAGGGTTAAATGATCGCACGTGTAAGATAAGGTCGTCTATGTTATTGTATATACTGACCGCATAGAGCTCTGTGGCAGTGATGAAGGGCTTGTCGCCCGAGGTGAGAGCACGGAACGCCTGCTCCACCTCCGTGCTCGACTGGACGTTCTCGGTCTCGCGACTGATCATGAACGCCATGTACTCCTGTAGGGATACGTCCCCATCCCTGCAAAAAAAAGTGAGTGAATTGGTTTAACGTCCCAGCAACAGCTAAGGTAATTATTATAATGTAATTATTCTGAAAGTTCGACCAACAAAGTGAAAGTGAATGGCAAAAGCTAAGGTCATATAGAGACGGGACCACAGTTTAAAGTTCCATCTGACAGACCAGTGGGATGGAAATACAATGCAAGTTTTTATCATGCCTAGGGTGAGGATCGAACTTGCAACTCGCAGTATTGATGTCAAATGCCATATGAGACATGCCATGTGATTTTGTACCTTCGGATATCTGCGTAATTTCATTAAATACGTATTATAGGAATGAATGGCCTTTTTGTGGAATTTATCAGGGTATAAACTTGGAAAAGTCGAAGGCCTCGTCCAGTATTCCCGCGACTTTTCCAAGTTTATATCCCCGGTTAAATTCCACAAATGGGCCATTCATTCCTTATAATTCCAGCATTTGAAATAAATTCATCAAGAAAATGTGTTTATTTTCCATTTTCTTAAGAATTATTCGGCGTGGGAGTTTACTGGGATATACATTTTGGACAGACTTGCTACGGGCCAATCAAATGTTAGGGAATTGTGTAAATATTTGTGTGCTGGAATTATACAACAATATTCTTCATAAATAAAGTGAGACGTTGAAAAAATTTCAGAGTACATGTACATACATATAATTCGCATGTACTCTGAAAATTTTGTCAACTTTTGACGCCATTTACGGAAACTATTGTAAATTTTGTAAACGTACTTAATGAAATTACGCAGATGTCCGAAGGTACAAAATCACACGGCGTGTCTCATATAGAGATGGGACCACAGTTTAAAGTCTCAACTGACAGACTAGTGGGATGGAAATACTATGAAAGTATTTGTGATGCCCAAGGCGACGTTTGAACCCACAACCTCCGGATTGGGAGTCAGGTGTCCTAGGCCACAACACATCCATGCCCATCCCTGCAAAACACAACAACCGTGCCAAAGGTCACAATATACGCCGATGAAAACCAATACGGTTCTTCCTCTTGCCATGAGAAACATGTGTACCAAATTTGGTTATGATCCGTCAAGTAGATATTGCGCGGACAAGGATACAGAATGTGAAAATTAGAAAATTGTCATCAAGGTGAGATAAGTTATTCGACAATTTTGAAAATGAATACAGTTATTTGTTTTCCCCAAGATAAACATGTGAACAAAATTTGGTTACAATACGTGACGTAGAACTTGAGTTATTGAGTCGGCAAGGATACAGAGCGTGAATATTAAAAATGGCCGCCCAGGGTAGATAAGTCTTTGGAAATCTTTCCAAATCAATAGGATTCTTTGTCTTGCCGTGATAAACATGTATACCGAAAGTGGTTACGATCAGCCAAGAAGAATTTGTGTTATTGCGTGGACAAGTATGTCCCGTTTTTCAAACTTATAAAATGTGTAAGTGAATGGGTTTTTTGTTTGTTTGTTGGGGTTTAACGGCCTATCAACAGCTAAGGTAATTTAAGGCCGGGTCAATGGGTTTAGTACTAAATCCCATATATTACCTGTACAAGTACATGTACATGTTGAAGTACATGTACAAATGGAGTGAAAATCCCAAAATCAGAACTGAATATTTACAAAAAAACCCACTATATATTCAACCCTGAAATCAGAATAATACTGATCTGATGCCAGGTCCTCGCCACACCAGAATCACTTAGCCCCTCCCAAAAGCAGTAGGATCGGTAATAATCTTACTACTTTTATAATGGACAATAACCCAATTCAACTCCCAGGTAACAAAAGAGCCAAAGATAAAAACGTACCTGAGGGCCAAACTAGGTAAATCATGATTCCTATAAGGAGGAACCCCTACCGTTAATTTACACCGTCGCGTTCGCCCGACCAACCACCCACGAGTACGTACCTGTTGGGGTCGACGGTGTCGAGGATAGTCTGGAACACGGGGTCAACCTGGCCGTCCTCGACAACGGGAAGGTCATATCCAAGGGCACGCAGACACGACTTGAACTCCTGGTGGTCCAGTTTACCCGACTTGTCCTTGTCGAAATGCCTGAAACATTGTGGGACAAGATATATTGGCTATTGGTACAAAACCTATAAATAGAGTCTTTCATTGGCCAATTTGCTAGTTTTAGTAAAACATAACGGGTCCAACCAGAGCTTATTATATAGCATATTTTCCTTTCTGATTGAAACACAATGCAACGCAATATGTCAATATTTTTCCATATCGAGTTCATATTGGTCAGTGCCGGAACTACGCTTCACATCGCAATAGTTCCTTCTATATTAACACTAATTTGTTTATTTTATTTATATTTTGTTTATTTTTTGAAGCGCATACAAATTGCGAATGATGTACATAAAATATAACAAGATTATTAGATTTGTATGTGAATATAATTCCAGCACAAAAATATTTACACAATTCCCTCACATTTGATTGGCCCGTAGTCTCTGTCCAAAACTTATTTCAAATGCTGGAATTATAAGGAACTTGGAAAAGTCGCGGGAATACTGGACGAGGCCTTCCGGCCTTCGTCCAGTATTCCCGCGACTTTTGCAAGTTTATACCCCGATCAATTCCACAAAAAGGCCATTCATTCCTATAATATCCCACTCGTTCCGCCGCGCAACGATATTGTGCTCCTAAAGTCGCGCAATATCACACGCTATGGAACTTGTGCATATATCCATATACAAATCAAATAATCTATAAATATAGACACTAGCTAAAAACTCCATATTTGCATAGTATTTAATATTGCCAGTACAAGTAAACTGTGTAACAAGATATATTGTCTGGCATTAAAATTGCCAACAAATTGTGCAACAGTTGCGAAATGACAAAACCTTTTGTGACAGCTGTATTAATCAGATTAATAAGTTTCATATACGAGACACGCCATGTGATTTTGTACCTGCGGACATCTGCGTAACTTCATGAAATACGTTTACAAAATTTACAATATTTTCTGTAAATGGCAGGAAAAACTGACAAAATTTTCAGAGTACATGCAACTTTTGACTTTATTTATGAAAAATATTGTAAATTTTGTAAACTTTATTTAACGAAATTACGCTAATTTCCGAAGGTACAATATCGCATTGCGAGTCTCACATAATGCCAATGGGGCCACCTATCTAAACGATTGATTGAATGGGTTTTCAGTCCGCATAACGAGGACGAAGGCTGTACAGAGATGACGACTTACTTGAACATCATGCTGAATTCCCGAAGAGCATCCTCGGATACACCGCTCCTGTTGCGCGCCTGTATCTGTTGTTCAAGGTTGTGCTGCATACGCATGCCAAGTTGGTCGAGCTGATCCCACTGCTGGGCCAATCCCACAGTGCTGTGCTCTGTGTACCTGTCCGTGATAACACGCACGGTAATAACACAAAATGATTCACACACAAATTATTCTGGACGAATTCTAGAATTTATTCTATTACTTTGCAACACCAGTAGCCTATTTCACCAACATTGCAAAGTATACTTTTCTAGCAAAGTGTACTTTCAGGGAGAAATTTTTAATTTTAGGATCAATTTATTAATTTTTATTATACTGAATTGATTACATTATCACAGCCAGTAATAAATTCAGTATAATAATTCTGCATACTTTTAATCATGAAATATATGCATTTGTTAGTTCTATATGAAATAATGCATTTCAGGAAAAATAAATGATTATTCCCTCAAAGTAAACTTTGCTAGAAAAGTATACTTTGCAATGTTGGTGAAATAGGCTACTGGGGGCCATTTCACGAACTTCATGGCTGGACATGGTCGAACGTTATTGTTACATTTCCGTCGGATATATCATGCAATTTCATCATTTATGTAGTACTTTCGGTACTTTGATAATCTGCTCCATTCAAACAGCCGATTTACTCGTACATATTCCGGGGCTGCAGTACACGTCGCATGATGCAGCTGCATTAATTCTAAAATTTTAGTGCGACCGATGTGAACTGGTCTGGCAACATAATGGCGCGTCTAGTAACGTCATGAGGTGTTGGCTTGACCCCAGAATGAGCATTGTCTACAGACATGGTCAAACGTTTGAACAGGGCTGTGAGCAGTGTCGAACGATGGCAGTCATAAGGTGCAAGAACTTGTTAACAAATATGGAGTGCGGATAAATTATTCATCATTAAACACTTTGCTTCCCTTTGATAACTAGAAAGTCGGTAAAACCGACAGATGCTCCTGATGCAAACATAGCTTTTAACATAGACAAGCTCAGCCAATCAGAAAAATAAATGGGCAATAACTCTGAAACTGGTCATGTGACATACGTAGTTTAAGAACTCATCCGAGATATCGCCAATATAAGGTTTGGTGGAAACCGGACTTGAACTTTTTGAGTTAGTGTTTGCTAACCCTTAAAAGGCGGGAACCGAAAATGTCGTCTGCTGTTGTTTCATATTTTGTATTCTTTCTCAGTAAAAACATGGTTTGACAGCACTTAAGAATCATTTCCAATGGAAATGATTCTAAAGTACTGTCAAACCATGTTTTTCGTGAGTATAATAGCAAATGAAACATAAACAGCAGACGGCGGATGGACAAGGCGGTAACTATTTGCTCCTCAATCAGGATCTGCACTTTTTGCAAGTAATTTTCATATTTGTGAGAACAAAAATACCACTATTTTATAATGGACTAGTCTGAAAATTTTGTGACGATTGGTTTGGTCGGAACATTAACACATCACAGTCGATTCCAGTAATTTAGCCCATTGCAGACGGATATCATTAAAGTACATGTACATATAGTATGAAATTTTCTAAAAAAAAAATCCCTATTTTCCTCATTTCTTCTCGAAAGTATACATTGTCACCACTCATTTGAAGTGTCTCTGCCAGTGGTAACAATACATACTTTTATTGAGAAATTAAGTTTTTTTTTCAACAAAAGTTATTGTGTCCTTATACTTCAATGTGTTAGGGATGAGAGGGCTAACCCTTAAAAGGCGGGAACCGAAAATGTCATCTGCTGTTGTTTCATATTTTGTATTCTTTCTCAGTAAAAACATGGTTTGACAGCACTTTAGAATCATTTCCAATGGAAATGATTCTAAAGTACTGTCAACCCATGTTTTTCGCGAGTATAATAGCAAATGAAACATAAACAGCAGACGACAAAATCTAATTCAGCATTGTAAGGGTTAATGTTTGTATCAAATGCATGTACGGTACCTGTTGTCCAGAATGAGCCTCTCCTCCATGGCGGCCCCGTGGTCCTCTATCCGCTTCAATTGGCCCTTCTGCGACCGCACCTCTGTCGCCTTTTCCTGTGCACAAGTCAGTGTTTCATTAACCCTTTGAACCCGAAAGCCCGCTATATCGGTTTATGCAAACAGTGCAGATCCAGATGAGCCGGCTCGTAACGAGCCGTCTCATCAGGATCTGCACTGTTTGAAAGTAATTTTAATATTTTTGAGAAAAACAAATACCCCCTTTTTATAAATGGAATACATGTAGTCTGAAAATCATTTTGCGATGATTGGATTGGTTGCAAAACGAACATATCGCAGCCCATTCAGTTACTTAGGGGTGAAAGGGTTAAAGATTGGCATGCTAGCGGCTTTTAAATAACTGCATGTTAGCGGTGAAAGTAACGGCCAACAAATTAGGAGTTGAATTGTCATCTGCTATTTTTTGGAGGACTCAATTTATAATGAAATTCCAAGACATATTCATGTCAGATATTTATAAGGAGAATGAGGTAACCTATATTGTCATCTGCTCAAATACTTCTCAAATATATTTGAATATTACAAACGACATATGATCAACTCCTTTGCTTCTAATTATCGGATATAAATTTTGTGAGAATGTGGCGTATCCGAGTACCTGTATCGCCCGTGTGTACCATAATAACCCTATATATTCGGACATAATTTGCTTTGCAAATCCAAATACATTGTTATTGTGATTAAACCAGTACTGCCATACTAACCCTAAATATTGGCACGCTCACTGTTGTGTGGAAACCATACATTTAAATTCGGACACCATTTATTTGGGGAAAGACATACAAATAATTTTTATGTGTTTACCTAAATAAATGATGTCTGAATATTTAGGGTTATTATGGTACATACCTTTATTTATTTACTATAGGAATGAATGGCCTTTTTGTGGAATTTATCGTGGGTATAAACTTGGAAAAGTCGCGGGAATACTGGACGAAGGCCGGAAGGCCTCGTCCAGTATTCCCGCGACTTTTCCAAGTTTA
This sequence comes from Conchocele bisecta, assembly GCA_029237695.1. Classification (NCBI taxonomy): domain Eukaryota; kingdom Metazoa; phylum Mollusca; class Bivalvia; order Lucinida; family Thyasiridae; genus Conchocele; species Conchocele bisecta. The sequence continues at coordinate 62,784,112 of CM055271.1, read as the reverse complement.
TATCCCCGATAAATTCAACAAAAAGGCCATTCATTCCTTATAATTCCAGCATTTGAAATAAATTCATCAAGAAAGTGTGTTTATTTTCCGTTTTCTTAAGAATTATTTTAACTGCGCCTCACGGTTACGGATAGTAGTTCGGCATGGGAGTCTACTGGGATATAAATTTTGGACAGAGACTTGCTACTGGCCAATCAAATGTTAGGGAATTGTGTAAATATGTTTGTGCTGGAATTATTGACTTCAACAGCCTATCAACACTAAGGTCTATTTATTTGTTTATTTATTTAATGGACTTCAACAGCCTATGAACAGCTGAGGTCATTTTAGGCTAGATTAACCCTTACTACGCTGAATTAAATGTTGCCGTCTGCTGGAAATGTTTTATTTTCAATATTTCTCGACAAAACCAGTTTTTTGTTAAGAATTAAAGCAAAAATGAAAAACAGCAGACGGCAATTTCCGTCAACAGCGTAGGAAGGGCTAAGGAACTTAACTTCCTGTTGGGACTTTCCATTTAACCCTTACAATGCTGAATTAATTTGTGTCGTCTGCTGAATATTTTTAATTTTTCCATTTTTCTCATCAAAAACTTGGTTTGGCAGCACTTTAGAATCATTTCCAATGGAAATGATTCTAAAATGCTGCCAAACCATGTTTTTACCGTGAGAAAAGACAAAATATGAATTATCAGCAGACGACTATTTTCGGTTCCCGCATTCTAGGTTGGATTAATGGAGTCAAATCCCGTATTTCACCAACATGTATGGATGAAAAATCCCAAAATCATAACTCCCAATATTTACGGAAAAATATATATTCAGCTCTAAAATTAGAATAACCCGACGTGACATCACACCAGCATCACTTTGCCACACTTCCTAAATGTAATAGGATTAGTACTAATCTTACTATTTCTATACTGGACATACCTTTGTAGCCTCCAGCTGATCCTCCAATGTTCCCGAACCCTCCATCATGGCTGCCCTGTAACCATAGAGATCGTGGTAACATGATTGTATGTATGGGCCACTGGCTGAGAAAAGGTACCTATATGGGCCACTGGCTGAGAAAAGGTACCTAAGACGTTTGTGACCAGCATATAGCCCCAGATCAGTCTGATCAGGGCCTAAGCTGCTCGCTGTTCAGTTACTGAAGTAGCTGTGCTGTCCTCAGAAAATATACAATCATACCTGTGAATGATTTGATTTATTGGTTTAACTGCCTATCAAAAGCTACGGTCATTTAAGGCCGGGCCAACGGGTTCGATCCCGTATATAACCTGCTGCAATGGGGAGAAAATCCCAAATTCATAACGGAATATTTACATCGAAAAAAATAAAAAATATATTCAGCCCTGAAAATTAGAATAACCGGACCTGGTGCCAGGTCCACAATTAAATGCCGCATTAGCTGTGAAAATATCATCATTTTTGGATGTCATTTACAGAAAAGATCAGTTTCTCAACATATATTTCATGAAAAATCGCACATGTTCTTGGGTACAAAATAACACGGCGTGTCCCATTATATGGCTGTGACTGGAGAAAGTGGGCTTATTGGATTTGTCACCAGTGTGGCTCCTGATCACATAGCAAACTCCTGTTGCTTCATCATAATGATCTATATTGCTTGTTAAGATGCATGGCGGGTGTTTCATTGGTGGAATGACGAACAGTGCAGATCCTGATCAGACTGTGCGGATGCACAGGCTGATCGGGATCTACACTGTTCGCAAATTGTTCGCATTGTCCTTGGTAGAATAGCAAACAGTGCAGATCCTGATCAGACTGTGCAGATGCACAGGATGATCTGGATCTAAACTGGTTGAAATACCCATAGGCCCCATTTCTTCAGTCATAGCCATATATATATAAATACAATGTAATGTCCGACTATTTAAGGTCATTAAAGGTTAAAGCACTCCATGTATATACAGTGGAACCTCTCTAAACCGGACAACAAGAAACATATGTGATCATAATTTTGATGGGTTTCTTGGTCATTTATCTCTGGTGATAATGCCCGTTCACGATTGCGTAGCACACAACTATGGCTCTGAATAATCATATGCCTGATTTACAGTGAAACCTCGCTCAGTCAAAGTATACGTTGCTACCACTCATTTGAACCGTGGTCACAACATATACTTCTGTGCGAAAACGAAAACAAATATTTAAAATTTCAGTCAGAAATAAATGTGTACCTTCAGCAAAAATAGGTTCACCGTAATAACCCTAAATATTATGACACCATTTCTTTTGTGAAACCCCTATACAATATGGACTTCCCAAAACAAATTGTATCCAAATATCTTGTTATTGTTATAAACCAGTACAACCTACTAACCCCAAGCATTTGGGAGTCTTTGTTATGGGAAACCAGATATTTATATAGAGAATAGTAGAGCCGAGCCCATTCCGTTTCCATGCCGCACCAGATATGTTTCCCATTCACGGCACTAACTTACTATTCTATTATCACATCAACACTACAAATAGCTTTAAAATGCAAACAAAACCCCCAGCCGCATCCTCAAAATCGAAGAACCGTCTAGTATGACAACTGCACATATTCATGCACAGTGATTAGGTCGTATTGACAGGATATCAAAAATGTTTCACGGCACATACGCACTGTGTTGACGAATGTTGTTCAAATATTTAATGTTATTACGGTAATATGCTTCACAACTGATTGATTGATAATTGGTGTTTATCGGCCTATCAACAGCTAAGTTCATTTAAGGCCGGCCGGTCAACGGGTTGGACTATCCGTTAACCTGTCCATCCCAAAATCAATAATTACAGAAAAATATATATTCGGCCCTGAAATTAGAATAATCCTGGTGCCAGGTCCATACCACACCAGAGTCACTTAGCTCCAACCCCAAAAGTAATATGATCAGCACTAATCTTATTAATTTTTAAAGGGACATAACAGGATTTAGCTCTCAAGTATCAGAAGGGCCGAACATGTACATGAGGACCAAACCATGTAAGTCGGCATTCTGGTAAGGATGAACGCCGATCTTTAATTTACCGGACAAACCACCCACTACACAATGGGAAATGAGCATACATTTGCTGTGTAATACCTGTATGTACAGTCATTAGCATACTTAGTATGTGGTGGTTTTTTTAACATTATAATTTTAGTGTGACAACATATTGCAAAATTTGTAACCTAACATGCAGCTTTCTAATACGTAATGTTAGTATGAACTTGTTGCACACACATACAATGGCAGAGTTCCAGATAAGCTGCGTATTTGCATAAATACCCAATTAAAATTGCCAAAAACCCAATTGAAATAGTTAGTATCAAAAAGCAATAAAAAATTTGTGGTATGCTACAGAAAACAATAAACAGACCACAAATATAGCATATTTTCTTATTTTTCCATGAAAACACATCTTGGTATTTCATTAGAATTGTCTCCAAGGAGACAATTCTAATGAAATACCAAGATGTGTTTTCATTTAGAAGCAAACTATTCAATAAGTGCGGTCTGCTGATGTGTAAACAGTAGTGTGATTCTACTTCACACAATTAAAATTTTGAAATACCCAATTGCTTCAGAAATGATGGGAGTGACAATACTGAATTACTAATTCCTTATCTGGAGCCCTGCAATGATCTAATGTGTTCAGTCATCTGTAATATATGCATCTACCTAGATGACCAAACTAGCCTGCTCCACTAATACACGTTTTGACCCGCTCTCTAAGCATTTCTTGATGGCGAAAAACATCTAAGATTAGATCTTACAAAACAGGCTGTGACCAGTGTAGATCCAGACCATAGTGTAGCTGTATCGCCGGATCAGGGTTTTCGCTGTTCGCTTAGCCAAATATCCATGAAGCATATCTCTGGCAAACAATGTGGACCGTTTAACGAGGAGGCCGGCTGATCTATATTTTTCACTGGTCACAATGAAGATCTGCCTGTGACTGGAGAAATGGGGCTCCTTATGACCTTTGTGGCGGGTCTAGTTCCTGAACAGACCTCCAGATAAGGTGCGTATTGGCGTAATTTTACACACTTATTTTAGCAGAATACGCATTGCTTATCAAAAGTGGGAGTACAAAATACTCACAGCAATGTGAAAATATGCATTGATTTTCAAATTGAGTAGTGAAAATACTGTCATAAAGTTGAAAATTTAATTAGTTGAGCTGCATTGAATGTGCTTCATTGAATGAATGGTGAACAGTACAGTCCCTGATCAACCTGCACGAATGCACAGGCTGATCTGCGACTTCACTGGACGCAAATACGATAAACCCCATTTCTCAAGTTACAGTATATGTGTAATTTAATTACGGTGGAATGGTCTGAATGAAATGTAACTACATGTAGTTAGTAGCGGCTCAGAGTGGAGGAATAATCCAACACTCCACCCGGATTCAGTAAGTCACGTATACAACAATAGAACCTTGGGGAAACATAAGGTTTCATAGCTAATATAGGACAAGCCAAGTGATTTTGTACCTGAGAAAAGAGGTGCGATTTTTCATCAAAAATATTTATAGAAACGGTGATATTTTCCGTATGTGACATCGAAAGTGGACAAAATGTTCATATTCCGCATTTGCTATGAAAATTATGTCAACTTTAAATAGTGTCGAATGTTGACGAAATTTACTTCCGCATGTGTTGCTCTGAATATTTTATCAACATTCAACATCATTTACGGAAAATATCGTAAATTTTGTAAATATTTTCCATGAAAAATCGCCCATCTTCTTCGGTACAAAATCACATGGGTTGTCTCGTATATATCTACTAACTGGCATACCAACGAAATGTTGTTAGTTGTCACAGAGTAAAACAGCTTAAGATGCATGATTTCTCAAAGCCAATCCATGCTTTGAAGCAAAGCAACTAAATGATGTTCATAAACCTGTATGTATTGTTGACGGTAATGTGAATTCAACATTGCATCTATAATGGCCTAATGTGCTGACGGGTACCTTACCACAAACCAAACTCACAATTGGAACTTTAGTTGCCGTTTACGACCAACAGGGTTTGCTATGGACAACTCTATAAACTAGATTTAGAAGGTTCTCCGCAGAAGACCAGGGACCCGTTTCACTAAACTTCTTGCAACTAAAATGTCTGTAAAGTTCAATTTATGGATTTACATTTATTGAGCATAGGCTGCATATGCAGCCGATGCTCAATAAATGTAAATCCAATAATTATTTACAAGAAAACATTGTTAATGTGAAATTTACAGACTATCATAATTTTGCACTTACGAATATTTTAGTCGTACAAAGTTTAGTGAAACGGCCACCTGGACCCGGTTACCACTCCAGCTCAAATTTTATCAGGTAACCTGCCCTGTATTGACTGAATACATAGACTGATAACATATTGTTGTATCAGGCATTGACCTGATACAAACATCCGGGTTACAACGAAATGAAAACTGATGTTCCGTTGGTCAGATGACGTCACGTGACGTTAGTGAATGACGTCAGTGTAATGACGCAAAGTAAACAAGTCCGCGTTCTGTCCATAGATAACGACGTCATCTGTAGTCATTTTCGCGCATAAAACGTTAGATGATAAATAGAATACCAGGCTAATGTCTTTTGATATCAAGTTTATCAGGCTTGGCTCGGAAATGGTAGGCTAATAAACTTGATATCAAAAGACAATCTATATAGAAGTCTCCCTAAAGGCACTGGGTCTCAGATATGCACAGAATGGTGAAATTGATCAGTAAAGGAGAACTTATTTGCAGATATTAAAATCATGGGCCTTGGTCATTCATGGATTGACTGATTGGAGTTTCACGTCTATTCAACAGTCATATAAAGACAGGTGGGGTATGATTTGTTGGTGTTTAACGGTCTATCAGCAGCTAAGGTCATCTAAGGCAGGGACCAACAGGATGAAATCGCATATGTGAATTCAAGTAAGCTTCACCAGGAAGATTTGAATCCTTAACCCTTAGACCGCTATCTTATTTTTTTTTGTCGTCTGCTGTTTTATTTTCTATTTTCCATTTTTATCATCAAAAACATGCTTTGACAGCACTTTGGAATAATTTACAACATGCTTTGACAGCACTTCAGAATCATTTCCATTGGAAATGATTCTGAAGTGCTGTCAAACCATGTTTTTATTGAGAAATAAGGCAAGATATAAAAGCAACAGCAGACGACAATTGTTGTGAGTAGCGGTCTAAGGGTTAAGGACGGACCCATCTCAAGATACACATACCGTCCCTTTCTCCATATTTTGAATATTAATCTGGAGAATATCATCTCCAATCATGGAATATTTTGTCTATGATGGAATACATGGGCGCACAATACTAACATAACAACAAAACAGAAGCTGCACACAACAACATAACAGTTTCAACTGCAGAAATTGCTCAACAAAAATGCTGTTTAATGGAGCTCAGCTTCCGTCAATTTACTTGGAATACGTTTTATTCATAACATAAGTTTCCACATTACACATACATGTAAATCAATTATTGGACAATTACTTTCAATTACTCAACACGTTTGCTCAAAGATACATCGACTGATTGACAGCATGTCGACATCCAATATTTTACACCAAATTAACCCTTTCAACACCACAGACATCTGTAGCAGTGTTTGATGAGCCGGCTTGTCACACAGACTTTTCATAAATAGACTAGTCTGAAAATAATTTTGTGACCATTGGATTGGTCGGAAAATTAACATATTACAGTACATTCCAGTTATTTAGGGGTGAAAGGGTTAAGGACAGAGAACAAATACTGGGATTTTTGTATTTAAAAGGAAGTTCTACTGATATTAATAAATAACTATACACTGTTATTGAGCAATTGCTTGCATATGAAACATCGTTGGTCAAGACTCAAACTCCGTGCTACGAGAATAAAGCCTGATATTAACCCGTCCAATAGCCACATTCTGTTGTCATGGAAACCAACCGGAAAATAATACAGAAACAAGACACAGTTACATGAAGAACAACATAAAGTATTGGCTATACAAAGGAGTTACTACTCCACATATTTTACAAACATAAATGCTAAAGGAGAAATAGACTCCATTCAAGGCTAGAGTAAGTGTAATTTTTTAGTCAAATAATTGTCGTAGACTTCTTGGACAGACTATATTTTACGTGAAGATTCAAGGATTTAATATCAATCAGTTCAGCATGTTACCCTCACCAGTGTAATAGACGAACGACATAGACAGTTATCAAGAAATGGAGATCTCCGAGGCAGTAACCACCAACTGTGGTACGACGACAGTGACATACCTGTAACCGATTTCACCAAAATTGCTAAGCTTACTTATGTAGCTAAGTATACTTTGAGGGAGTAATCATTTATTTTTCCCGAAATGCATTATTTCATATAGAACTAACGACTGCATATATTTGATGATTAAAAGTATGCTACTGAATTATTATACTGAATTTATTACATTATCACAGCCAAAATGGCTGTGATAATGTAATCAATTCAGTATAATAAAAAATAATAAATTTATCCTTAAATTGAAAATTCCTCCCTCAAAGTGTACTTAGCAAGATAAGTATACTTTGCAATTTTGGTGAAATCGGCTACAGGTCTCGGTACCCCCGCCATTGTAACATATGACAGACAGGTTTGAACCCACAACCTCTGGATTGGAAGTCCGGTGTTCTAACCCCGAGGCCACAACCCATCCCTTACTTGGTGGGAGGTACCTTTTACTAGTGTAACTGATGACATAGACAGTTATCATGGAGTAACCACTGTGAATGGCGGGACGACAGTGACATACCTGGTCTCGGTGAGCCAGGCGTGGAAGGCGTTGGCAGCCTGGGCGAACTGTTTACGCAGGTAGTCATTCTCCACCTGTCGCTGCTGCTCATTGGCCAGGTCGGCGTCACGCTCCTGTGGACACACGACACAATAGGACATGTGACAATGGGAGGGTTTTAACATCTCAGCAAGTATCAGCTAAGGTGAGATAGACTAGAAAGGACCTTGCCAGGTCTGTGTTCCGCTCCTGTTGACATGCACAACACATGAAAATGGGAGGGTTTAATGTGACAGCCACGGCTAAGGTCATATATGTGACGGGTGGTTCATTGACGGAATGGTGAACAGTGCAAAACATATAAGCCCCATTTCTCCAGTTACAGTCACATATATAGACAGGACATTGGCAACGTATGTGTCGCGCTCTTGTGAACACACACAACACATGAGGATATGTGACAATGGGAGGGTTTTTAAACTGCTAAGGTGATACATATACGAGTAATAGGATTAGCCACTCGACTCACGAGTATGATCTTCTGCAGGTTATTCCAGGTATCCTGCAGGGCCTCCATGGTGAACCAGGTGTAGGGGTTGGGGCCCACGTTGAAGCCCTTGATCTGCTTGTCCAAGGCCGCCAGCTGGTCGAAGTCCGCCTGCGCCGCCGACAGCGACGCCTTGAACTGCTCGTGGTTCTCCCGCAGGTGCTGAAACAGCGCGGTCAGTCGTTAGTGTACAATTTTAAGTCTTACTGACATCGCTCAGACACAGTAGTTAGTGTTCAAGTCTAACAAACAACGTGCGGTCACAGTCGTTAATGGTCCAGTCTAACAAACAACGCAGTCAGTCGTTAATGGTCCAGTCTAAAAAACAACACAGTCAGTCATTAATGGTCCAGTCTAACAAACAACGTCAGTCAGTCGTTAATGGTCCAGTCTAAAAAACAACACAGTCAGTCATTAATGGTCCAGTCTTACAAACAACGCAGTCAGTCGTTAATGGTCCAGTCTAAAAAACAACACAGTCAGTCATTAATGGTCCAGTCTAACAAACAACGCAGTCAGTCGTTAATGGTCCAGTCTAAAAAACAACACAGTCAGTCATTAATGGTCCAGTCTAACAAACAACACAGTCAGTCGTTAATGGTCCAGTCTAACAAACAACGTGCGGTCACAGTCGTTAATGGTCCAGTCTAACAAACAACGTGCGGTCACAGTCGTTAATGGTCCAGTCTAACAAACAACGTGCGGTCACAGTCGTTAATGGTCCAGTCTAACAAACAACGTGCGGTCACAGTCGTTAATGGTCCAGTCTAACAAACAACATGCGGTCACAGTCGTTAATGATCCAGTCTTACAAACATTGCACAGTCCAAGTGGTAAATGCACAGGTGATTACCGTGGTTTCAAACTTACAAATATCCCTCCAATTGCCCAGTTTCTTTCACTTGAAGAAAAGAGCTCGTATGTATATATATATTTTATATTAATAATAATAAGTCTGTAGTTTTGTATAAGAAATGTTTGACAAGATACTGGTATTCTACCGATTCAGTTTGTATAAGGGTTTCCTAAACAAATGGTGTCCGAATGATTATAGTCTGTTTCACGAAAGCTGCCCAAATTTTACGGCCATATAAACAATTCAAAAACCATATTTTTTTTGATAATATTAAATTAAAGGAAAATTTAAGAATGAGCCTTCTTTTTATTTCGTGAAATTTGGTCAAATATTGATTTTATTGCGAAAAATTGATTTGTCTATGGGAATTTAACATGGGGGAAAAAGTGGTAAGGAAGTGTGGGAGGAGTCAAAAAACGAAAAAATTTGGAAATTGACTCCGAAACCTGACTAGATAGCTTGGATATGATCTAAGAAAACAAGTTAAATTTTAAAAATCCGTCCAGTATTTCTAAAATTCAAAATATTTTACCCATGTTAAATCCCCATACAGGGATCCTCTAGATTATCGGACAAAAATGGCAGGTTTTTTATGATATTTTTCTTAAAATAGCAGCCACGGGCATACAATTTGCACAGAACAATCTTCGGTTCTTGTTTTCTCAACGCATGCAAACTATTTAGCAAACTGTGCCATCTTTCTCACTTAAAATTGGGTCAGATCATCAGTCGTAAGATTGCCCTAAAATTAACATCGACAATCAATTATCCGGACAAATGTATGACCGTCTTATAACTTATATTCTCACCTTACAATCATAATTTTATCGCATGAAAACCAGTATAAACAGCATTGTGTAGTTTTGCAGAAAAAACAATCAACATTCGCTTTTTGGAAAACATCGTATTTATAGAATGTATTGTATTTATAGAACAACTCTGCAATGACGTAATTGGCGCACTCGATTGAGCTCTTCATAATTTGGTAGAAAAATCCGCGGTAATGAGGCCCATAAAGGAAATTATGATCGTTTCGTACACTGGTGTTTTCGCACCTGTCGATTTTACCCACGAATTAATATGGGTGCGAAATGGTGCGTAATGGATTGGGTCCGAAATGGCTTGGGGCGATTTGGCCTTGAAACAATTATTATTTGTTTTTGGATAAGTAGCGCTTCGTTCTTTTTCTATCATGATACATTTTCGCATTCCTTCCTATTTGCTCTGTATTGTACATTGTGTATTAAACAGTCTGAAAATGATATTGGAGGAATGCATCGTATCGTCTGCATACTTCGCTCAACAGAGTATTGAACAACTCTATAGGGGGCCTCAAATTATGCGCATGCGCAGTGACAGATACAAGCCCCCGCGCGACGTTTGACGTTGTAAACAACTTGTGGACATAGTTGGGGGGAATGTTTTCAGCAAACTTTACTAAAATGTTTACCTTGGATATATTATTCACACTGGCATGGAAACAGCAAGCATCTGAGTGACTTAGATGTGTTCGTTGCAAAATCGGATCAAATGAATGCGTTTAATTAACAGCTATTTTCATTTGTCCGATAAATTGATTGTCCGGATAATTGGTCGGACCCCTGTAGACATCTTCACTGTGAAGATGTCTATGGGGATTTAACATGGGGAAATTATTTTTTCGCAATAAAATCAATATTTGACCAAATTTCACGAAATAAAAAGAAATCTTGTTTTTGAATTGTTTATATAGCCGTAAAATTTGGGCAGCTTTCGTGAAACAGACAGTAAGGTTATTACGGAACTTCCAACACACACACACAATGTAGCGTTTCCCTGATCACCCACCTTGATTTCCTCGACAGAGTTGCACCGGACGGGGTCAGTAAGATCCTCCTCAGCGTTCTCGAACCACGAGTTGAAGGCGGATGCCTTCTTGGCAAATGCCAGGTACAGATCCTCGATCTGGCGGTACTGGTCCTGCAGGTTCAGCAGGGTCTGCTTCCGCGCATCTGAGTCCTGCAGCAGCTTCTGCCACCTGTAGGGGGACACGGATTGGTTGGTTGGTTGTGATCGTTTTATTGATTGGTCGGTCAATTGATTGGTTGATTGTTTGAATGTTTAATTAATTAATATCCTGATTGATATATTGATTGAGTGTTGCTTACTTGCTTGCTAGATTTTTTGATTGATCGATTTACTGTTTGATGGGAGTTTTATGTCTGTTCAACAGCAAGGGCATATGAGACGAGCCATGTTGACTGCACGTAAGAAGATGTACGATGTTTCCTGAAAATTATTAACAGAAACTCTGATATTTTACGTAAATGACATCAAAAGTTGATGAAATTTTCATAGCAAAGGGTGTCTGTGTGTGCGGTGTGGGAAGGGTCTACTGTATACACTACACCAACCTCGCCATCACGTCGCTGTAGCGTTTGTCAATGGCCGGCGTCTGGGCATGTTTCGCCGCAATCAGCTGATCTTTCAGTGCAGTGATCGTCTGGATTCCTTCCTTCTCAAACGCAAGCAGACCTGCATCGAACGTGTCCTGGAAACATACAACATGTTGGTGGAGTCGACAGTTAACTGGACATGGAGCATATAGACAGTACCAGTCTACCGTAAGTGGGTAGATTAAATGGGGTTTTACGTCCATTCATGCGACAATATTGGCAGTAAACATTAATTATTTTTAAATAGGTGGCTGTTGAACAAAGGCTGATAAACGACATTATAAACTCATCCTAACCCGGCATCGGGTATCAGGATATGAAACAATTAATAGTTGAGGATGGTCAACATGAAATAGAAAAATCAATCCATCACTTAAAAATTATTAACATTGGAAATATTAATTGTGGTTTTACATCCATTTAACACAACGTCTAGGACAGACAGCGGTAGTGTGACACAATGTAATTGGTTTGGCTAAAAAACAGGTTCAATTAAGTGGTTGGATAAAGTGGTTGTGCAAGGTAAGAGTTCTGAGGCTGTTTCATTAAACTTTGTACGACTAAAATGTTCGCAAGTGCAAAGTTAGGATCATCTGGAAATTTCAATTGATGGATTTACATTTATTGAGCATAGGCTGCATATTGCAGCCTATGCTCAATAAATGTAAATCCAATTACAAACTTTTTGGTTGTACAAAGTTTAGTGAAACGGGCACCAGGTAGCCAATTTCACTAAACGCCAAACGCTGGAAAAGTCTGATCGAAAAATAGAAAACACAATTTTCTAAATTTCCATATGCCTGATAGTGTATTATGAATAAAATGGACAAGATACACAGAAAAATGCCATTATGCGACCATCAAGCAGATTTATGTCATAGTTCAATGACCTGTAAACTTGTGTTTGAGACAAACTATCTACAACAGAGCGGAGAGGAAGGATACAGGAAGACATTCTGGCCTCGTATTCACCAAACGTTACTCAAACTTGAAACCTTTTACAGTCAAACCTGTGAACAAGGCCAGCCTTTGTTCACAGGTGGTCTTTGTTCACAGGTTCATTTATGTAGTAATTGAATAATTGGGAAAATGAAAGTGTGACTGCTATGGACAGGTAATTGCTGTTATGAGGTGGCCTTTAGCACAGGTTCGACTGTACTTTTATTTGATTAAACAAGCCAATTAGTTATGAGGTAAAGAAGTTATAGCGGAATGACAGACAGATGACTTTTGCATCCTAATATCCAGTTTTTGCTACATGATATAATAACCCATTACAGACGGGATACGCTTTTAGTAGTATGAACCTTTTGAGAGAAAAATATCCCATTTTCTTTATATCCTTTCGAAAGTATATGTTGTTACCACTCATTTGAACCGTCTCAACGAGACGGTTCAAATGAGTGGTAACAACATACATGTATACCTTTATAAATGAATGAACAAAATAATGAGATTTTTTCAACAAAAATTATCGTATCCTCAAGACTGAAATGGGTTAACGTAACATGTTTGCACGAGTCATTCTTGTAATTGAAACACATGTATGTTTTTCAAGATAATATGAGTCAGGTAATGCTCAGATTTTCTGTCAGTGATGCAGAATGACAAACTCTGAAAACCATTTCAGATCTAATTTTAAACTTTTAAGTACCAAATTTCAACCCCAACTAGTTTGGCGAACTTGATACCTTGAGGTTTTTTTTCTATATTATCTTTTAGATAGAATCAGAGTTGCAGATAAGTTGTGTGTCTAAAGAGTATTGTATCCCCAGATTTAAATTTCAATGCGTATTTTTCTTTTACAAATGTATGATTGATTTTCTTCGTTATTAAATAGGGAACAAATTATAAAAGATAAAACAAATTTAAAAATTCACTTATTTGAGCTGCAAAAAGAGTGTTTCCTTTTTTCAGTTCAACTAAGTAAATTTTCAACTTTATTACTGTATTTTCCCTTCTCAATTTGAAAATCAATGCATATTTTCACATTGCTGCGAGTATTTTGTACTCGCACCTTTGATAATCAATGCGTATTCTGCTAAAATAAGTGCGTAATATACGCCAATACGCGCCTTATCTAGAGTCTGAGAATAGCGAGAGGATAGCACTGATCATGCAATAGAATGACAAAAATAGAGCAGATTGTTGGATAATCTCTATTCAGTACGGAATGGGTTGGTAACACCTTCTGCAGATCTGTATTTACGGTCTTAACCCTTTCAACACTACTATAGGAATGAATGGCCTTTTTGTGGAATTTATCGGGGTATAAACCTGGAAAAGTCGCGGGAATACTGAACGAAGGCCGGAAAGCCTCGTCCAGTATTCCCGCGACTTTTCCAAGTTTACATCCTCGATAAATTCCACAAAAAGGCCATTCATTCCTTATAATTCCAGCATTTGAAATAAATTCATCAAGAAAGCGTGTTTATTTTCCGTTTTCTTAAGAATTATTTTAACTGCGCCTCACGGTTACGGAAAGTAGTTCAGTGTGGGAGTTTACTGGGATATAAATTTTGGACAGAGACTTGCTACGGGCCAATCAAATGTTAGGGAATTGTGTAAATATTTTTGTGCTGGAATTATAGACTGGTGTTTGCAAACAGTATAGATCCAGATAAGCGCACTAGTAATGAGAACGAGCAGTCTCATCAGAATTTTTTTTGCAAGTAATTTTCATACTTGTTAGAGAAAAACAACACCCCTTCGGATAAATGAACTAGTCTGAAAATAATTTTGTGACTATTGGATTGGTCGGAAATTTAACATATCAGTCCATTCCAGTTATTTAGGGTTGAAAGGGTTAAATCTGCAACTGTGACGTGAGAAATGGGGCTTATGGGATTTGTGAATAGCACACTCCTGTAGCCGGATAACGATCTATCTTGCTTCTTAGAATCACAATGGGTGTTTCATTGATTGAATGGCGAACAGTGCAGATCCTGATCAGCCTGCACAGGCTGATCTGGATCTACACTGGTCACAAAACTGATAAGTCCCATTTCTCCAGTCACACTAAAGACAATAAGTTCCATGTTTGCAAACAGTATTGTTTACAGAAATAGCCATGTTCTGATCGATAGAATTATTCAGAAATAATACAAGAATGCATGCCAGTTACTTAGGAAGTGAAAGGGTCGAGAATGAAGATAAACACAAGCAGCAGCAAGAGTATAGTTTCTGCAGCTAACGCTTTGGCTAAGGCATGTAAAAATACAACCTGTTGTGCGGGTAACGGTCCAGAAAAAAACTAGGTATGGAGGGTAGGCCTTTTTTTTTAAATACTACTAGACAGCTGTACGTGTCAATATGGTGGAATAGGTTCACTATTTGGTATTTATTTATATCCGACGGTAACATGTTTAGGCATCAAGTATGAAAAGCCAACTTTAATGTACACACAAGAATCAAAAATTAACTTTTTTTTTTTTTAATGTTCAAAAAAAGTCTAGGGTTGGCGGCATATTCATAGGTAGGGCCGAGTTGCCTACACCACAATACACACAGGCTACCCATGTGAGAGATTTAGGTAAGTCCCGTTAAAACAATATTCTAATGCACTCTATAAATATCACGCAATCTGATTGGCTGATGGTCATACATTACAGGTATATCATTGTTGATGAACGGTCGCAAATTATTTCAATATGTATTCCTACGCCAGTAGTAAAGGAATGCATTAGAAATAGGTTAACCGCATTGTAATTTTGAAATTTGCGGCGTATATCAGAAAATGATAGGTCGGAAAACATGTTTAATGGCGACGCTAGCTCGTCGCCATTAAACAGATTTTCCGACCTATCATTTTCTGATATACACAGCAAATTTCAAAATTACAATACAGTTAACCCTATATTACAATACAGTTAACCATATACTCCACACCTTGTCTAGTGTTGGGGAAACATTATTACTGGACTTTGGAGCAGCGGAAAAGCAACAGGCTGTGTTCGCCGACCGTTCATTGCTAGTGCATCTATTTGCAGTTGAAGCAAAACTTGCGAGACATTCCGTATGTTGTAACAAACAATTTAGATCCCGATTTGGCAGCAGGATGTTAGGTTATCAGTCATACTTCCATCATATAGGATGTGCAGGAACAAGGGCTGAGTGCATTGTGTGTGTGGTGTGGTGTTGGTGTGGTGTTGGTGTGTTGGTGTGGTGTGGTGGGGAGGGTGGGTAGGAAGTGGGAGGGGATTGGTTGTGGGAGTGTGTGTGTGTGGTGTGTGGTGGTGTGTGTGTGTGTGTGGTGGTGGTGTGTGGTGTGGTGGTGGTGTGTGGTGTGGTGGGTGGTAGGAGGTGGGAGGGGATTGGTGTGGGAGTGTGGTGTGGTGTGTGGTGTTGTGTTGTGTGGTATGGTGGTGTTGGTGTGGTGGTGTGGTGTGGTGTGGTGTGGGTGGAGGGTGGTAGGAGGGGATTGGTGTGGGAGTGTGGTGTGGCGGGGAGGTGGGTAGGAGGTGGGAGGGGATGTGTGGGAGTGTGGTGTGGTGGTGTGGTGTGGGTGGTGGTGGGAGTGTGGTGTGTGGGAGTGTGTGTGGTGTGGTGTGGTGTGGTGTGGTGTGGTGTGGTGTGGTGTGGTGTGGTGTGGTGGTGTGGTGATGGGGAGGGTGGGTAGGAGGTGGGAGGGGATTGGTGTGGGAGTGTGGAATCACTTCTACTTCATATAGTTATACACATTTGGAATTGTTCAACAACATGGTCATATAAGGACTGTATTGGGTAATTACTGTACATTCAGCACTAAAATTACAATAATAGCTTTCAGGACTGAAAGGCAGTGTCCTGTAGCCTATTTCATCAACATTGCAAAGTATACTTTAGTAGCAAAGTATACTTTGAGGGAGAAATTTTCAAATTTATGATAAATTTATTAATTTTTATTATACTGAATTTATTACATTATCACAGCCAATTTGGCTGTGATAATGTAACAAATTCAGTATAATAATTCTGCATACTTTTAATCATGAAATATATGCATTTGTTAGTTCTATATGAAATAATGCATTTCAGGAAAAATAAATGATTACTCCCTCAAAGTATACTTTGCTAGTAAAGTATACTTTGCAATGTTGATGAAATCGGCTACTGATCTTATGACAGGCACCCTTACTACACCAGATCACTTGCCCTATATGTGAATCCCAGGAAGATATGAATCCTTAACCCACTACATGCGGAATACATCTTTAATAGCATAATATTTTTTAAATATTTTATTTTTAGTTTTGTTATTTCTCAATGAAAGTATAGGTCTCGATGAGACGGTTCAAATGGTGGTCGCGACATACTTCTAAGCACCTTTAAAGATTTTTTTTATGATTTCCTCCGATCAAAATGGCATATTCTCAGCATGGAATGGGTAAAGGATGGATAAACATGGGTAAACTCTCCAACTCCTGATACTTGGACTGCTGCATTGTGGGCCAATATATTTCACATTACATGTACCAGGCTACGCTAGTACTGGTATATCGGTGTGATTGCGTGTTGGTGGTTCAGTGTGGAAAGCTAGCTTTATATTTTCATGCAGTGGATACATCGACGGTGAAGGCAAGTACCTTTTTGGCCAATATAATACCAGATATAGTGGAGAGACGTGCCTACAAAATGCTACACGAGTTAGTCAGAAATGGTCGACCGGTGCACAAAAGAAAACTGAACGAAAAGGGAGATAACTATATCGGGACTTAGCCCCTTCGTGCACCAACATCTGAAACCAATGAAATTTTGAGAAATGCGGATCCCTATCATCAAATGTTAAATTGCCATTAACCTGTACAATACTGTGTTTAAATTTTGTCGTCTGCTGTTTACATTTTATTTTCAATTTTTCTCACCTAAAACAATGGAAATGAAATAATTTACAACATGGTTTGACAGCACTTCAGAATCATTTCCATTGGAAATGATTCTAAAGTACTGTCAAACCATGTTTATGTTGAGAACAAAGACAAATTATGAAACAACAGCAGACGACAATTTTCGGTTTCCGCCATTTAAGGGTTAAACATGTGGATTACAAATTAGGCATATGCCATTTGTGACCAGTGTAGACCCAGACCAGCCTGATCAGGGTCTGCATTGTTCCACCATTCAATTGGTGAAACACCTGTCACGCTTCCAACCAACAGTATAGACCCATACCAGGCTGCGACTGGCAATTGCGCTCATTTTGTGAGCCAGTGACACATGTTGGTTAGGGACAGTTCAATATCTTTTGTCACTGGGGCCTGTGCTTATACAACAGTCTGAGCACGCACTTCGTTCTCATGCTCAAAATAAAGAAGTCTGATTGGTCGAGAAGAACTGTGTTTAGTATCAGTCAAGCAAATTACGAGTACAAATTTTGAGAATGTGCTTAGAAAGTTATAAAGCACATTTGTCTCAGATTAGTGAAAGTGTAGTGGTATTGGCAAACAGTGTATATCCAGATGAGACGGCTCGTGACGAGCCGTCTCATCAGGATCTGCACTTTTTGAAAGTAATTTTCATATATTTGAGAGCAAAAACCCCCTTTTCATAAATGGACTAGTCTGAAAATCATTTTGTGACAATTGGATTGCTTGCAAAATTAACATATCAAAGTCCATTCCAGTTACATAGGGGTGAAAGGGTTAAGGAATATTAAACAGAACACACTGTTAGTTGAAAAACATATATAAATGTTATTTTAAAGATACATGCCCACTGAGTAGGCACAAAATGTTCATTATATCGGAGACATCATCCGAGATATTTTCTATCAAAATAAACATTCATTCACCATTAGCCCACGCATTGATTGGCATTATTTACATGTTATATCAGACGTAAAATGTCCACACTGATATCAGGGGCGATAACCGTGTTTCCTTAAAATGTTAACGGACAGTACTATTTATTCTCGATGTGCAATGATCATACTTTATAATCTGTCTATACAGTGGAAGATCGATCTCTCGAACCGGCAACGGACAGGCGTAGTTCGAGGGATCACGGATCATTTGCATACACAAGCAATAAAGTGTTTGCAAAAGATCGGCGTGTAACATTCATTAACGAAAGAAGACCGGTGCGAAACATCATATCCCAAGAATGTGTCTATAATTAGCACACTGGTTTATTAAATATACAAACTGTACAAATAAAATATTAAAGACGGACAATTATTTTCTAAACATTCGTCACTCAGGAATACAAATACGAACATGTCCCTTCATATTAAAACGTCCATGAATATTTCTAAAAGCGAAACAAATCAAACAGACCGCCAATCATGATATTCACACCTCGTTAGGCAAAGAGATAGCTGGCGACAGACTTACCTGTACGAGCTATCAATAGCACTTTACGTTCATTGACTGACCAAGGGATCGTGACTTCGGTTCGAGACTTCGACTTTGTCATAGTTATAGTTTTAGGTAAAAAAATCGTCAATCGTGATATTCACACCTCGTTATGCAAACAGATCAGCCGACGACAGAACCTGTACGAGCTATCAATAGTACTTTACGTTCATTCACTGACCAAGGGACCGTGACTTCGGTTTGAGAGTTCGACTTTGTCGTAGTTCGAGTTTTAGGTTGAAAAATATATGATTTATATAGGGAAATTTGTCGGGACCACAGGAAGAGTTCGAATTTTCCGGAGTGTTCGACAGAGACCGGTTCGAGCGATCGATCTTCTACTGTAATATTATTTTTTCAGGCGATGCATTTAATTAGCAAAAACTAATTAGTATAAATAATTAAAAAATGTCATGCCTCATTTGCATATGAAAATAGCCCGATACCACCGTGCGTCACTATCAGTAAAATAAATATTACTAAATAATTTTATCTGTTTAGCGTGCATTTGTAATTTTTAGAACTGGTGGAATAGCGACACAATTATACACTTATTTAATTCCTATAAAGAACATTTTGTGCCTACTGAGTGGGCATGTACCTTTAAGTACATGCATAATTACTAAATCAATACCACAAGACAAAGACAAATTTACAATTCAACACCAAAGTAATTGAAACAGAAGACACCATGCTGCAGACAACTGCTGATCGCGAAAACTGTCGTCTGCTGTTGCTTTATATTTTGCCCTGTTTCTCAATAAAAACATGGTCTGGCAGCACTTTATTTGGAAATGATTCTAAAGTGCTGTCAAAGCATGTTTTTGATGAGAAAAATCGAAAATAAAACATAAACAGCAAACGACAACATTTCATTCAGCAGGCTAAGGGTTAAAGAAGATACTGTCAATGTGTTAGTATTAGAAACAAAAGAGCAAACAAACAGTCAAATCCAGGCACTAACAGTCATAGAATTTCTGGAAGTTCAGTCATAATTAAATCAGTTAAATGCGCGGAGATATATGTGGAGACCCATTTTCCGCCTGTACCCATTTCCCGTCCACCCTAAAATAATACTATATTTGGACGTTTTCTTATAAATTGTTGTTCCTAAATGTGCATAGCCGACAGACACCGAACAAATTGATGTTCAATTATATCATATTTAATTATGTAAGTTAAGGTATCGATACTGTATTCACCTTTTTTTAAGTGTCTGGTAAGGGAGACAACTCGTATAAAAAGCCACAGAGTTGTCTGTTTTATGTTAATATTGATTGACCTTAGTACAATTGTTAAATGTTCTTGGATAACAGAAATACAACTTTGCTAGAATAATACTGTTTCTGATAAACTGTGATGAAATAAGTTGACGGAAAATAGGTACAGTAATTTTATTCAAATTGGGATTTTAATTACCCTACATAGACACACGGTAAACGATCATCATGCTCAATAACAAGTTATTTCATGAAATTCAATAGCAGAAGAGACGACCTATTCATTGATGTAATGCAAAATGCTGAATTTGATCTAGAAATGGAAGGAGTCAGTGGCAGAAGGGGACTAGGGCTCCAGTTAAGGTGCGTAATTTGACCAACTTGGGGAGAAATGTTATTTCTTCACCAAAAATGGCAAGTTGGGAGACCTTTAGAATCATCTCATTGAGACGATTCTACAGCACTCCCAACTTGCCATTTTTGATGGAGAAATAAGAAATTTACCTCCAAATTACGCACCTTAACTGGAGCTCTGCCCCTTCTTCTACCGACGCCTTCAATTGTGTTATTTTCCATTAATTCTTTGAAATTTAACAGATACTTGGTATTGATTTCTGTAAATATAAAAAATAATTAACATCATCCAAACTCCGTAATGTTGAAATATTAGAATTTTTCTGCAATTATCAGGAACCTCAAATCCTGAAAATTCCCACCCGTGACCCATAATAAACCATGCAGGGCCTGACTACATCACACAAAGTTCCACTATCATTGACACACGGACAAACCTTACCTGTTTGGTGAGCAGGGTCTGCACGGAAGAAAGGTCGCGGCCATAGTCGTCTGAGCGAACTTGGTTCTCCTTGTCTGCGATCCAGCTCTCGACAACGTCCGACTTCCATATGAACTGCAGGAAGGCGGAGTTATCAATAAGCCCCGCCTTACGGAGGGCGGCCGCTGCATCCAATTGGCCGAGCCGGTCCTGGAGGCCGGCAATGCGCTGGCCAATGGCATTGTGGTTGTGGTTGCCCTCGGCGACCAGTTTCTCGCCCTCACGCTCCACCTCCTGGCAACGGTCACGGTGTACCTGGAAGTCCGTCTCAAACACCTCGTGTTTCTTCAGCAGGCCCTACAAAATTTTCAGTTTTAGGATAAATTTATTAATGTTTATTATACTGAATTTTTACATTATCACAGCCAATTTGGCTGTGATAATGTAATAAATTCAGTATAATAATTCTGCATTCTTTTAATCATCAAATATATGCATTTGTTAGTTCCATATGACATAATGCATTTCAGGAAAAATAAAGGATTACTCCCTCAAAGTATACTTTGCTAGAAAAGTATACTTTGCAATGTTGGTGAAATAGGCTACATGTAAGGCTAGGAAATATGTAGGAATTACGAGGCTGTCACACGGTGGTAGAGGTCAACTGGAGCAATGGGTGTGTGAAATGTGAAGCAGATTCGAGCAAGCATATAAAAGTTATATAACCAATTTCTCTCATGTTAAGTTTTGTAAAGAGATTAAGTATGTGACCTTGACCTCGAGATCAGCGGGAATTTGTCACAGCATGATAGTAGCGCCTTAGAGGAATGCATGCATGAAATATTAAGAATTTACGATGAAAGAAATAGAAGTTATAACATATTTCTCTGATGATAAGTTTTGTAAAGAGACTAAGTATGTCACCTTGACCTTGGGATCAGCGGGGGTTGGACGGTCGTAGGTTTGTCACAGCATGATAGTACAACCTTAGAGGAATGCACAAGTTAAATATTAAGAATGTTCAATGAAGGAAAGAGCAGTTATAACTTATTTCTCTGATGTTAAGTTTAGAGATGGACGGACGTACGGACAACCTGACTCCAGTATACCCCCCACAACTCGTTGCGGGGGGTATAATAAAAGTTATTCAGGTGAGGCAAGGTAATGTATAGGAATTCTGAGGATTGCTGAGAATTGTTTGCTGTTTCCAAGCCAAGCCTGATAAAATTTATATCAAAAGATATTAAAATATTTCTAGGAGAGTTTAGGGGAAAAGGAGCTAGAGCAGCTGCAGGAGGAGCTGATAAACAAATTTGACTCCGAAACATGGCTATATGGCCTTAATAGATTGAAAATCGGTCTACTATTTCAGAAATTAGAAAAAAACTGAACATTTTCCCTACGTTAAATCTTCATAAGGAATATTTGAAAAAAATTCACTAAATATAAATAAGCTCATTTTCAAATGTTGCTAAAAATAGTATTGAAAACAATGTTTGAAAGTTATTTGCAATGCTTATGTAAGCAAGCGTAGAAGGTAGGTTTACAAGTTCCAAGGAGACGTTATGTGCGTACCTGGACGGCGGCCATGGTGTCACCGAGGTCCCCACCCGACAACAGTCGCTGCTTCTCTGCGATCCACGCCTCCTCCTCGTCTACATTCGCGCTGAACTGCTGGAACGCGTACGACTCCTCCAACATACGGCCCCTGTCACAGATTAACAAGACTGTGAGTCAGTCATACAGACATATTGATCTTTTGTCGCAACTATAGTCGCCGCTTTTTCCGTCGTCGTCGTCAGAAATATAAAAAAGTTTGTACAAGCTTTTTCATCATGGTTTAACTCATTGCATGCTAGCAGCGAAAATATCCGCCAAACGAATTAGGAGTATACGTTTTATTTCTCTCTGTAAATATGTCTTGAAATTTCATTAGAATCGAGTCCTCAGGTCTCAATTCTAATGAAATTCCAAGACATATTCATGATATTTACGGGGAGAAATACAAGAAAATATGATGAATTTTTGTCCGCTAGTTTTGAACTATTTATAGCCCACAAGTTTCCCAGCATGCAAAGAGTTAACTTTAATATTATTTGACATATTGCTTCAATATTTGGAAGCTTGATACATGTGATTATGCCGCTGTTAACATGGCATTGACCTTTTTTATCTGCATATGTTTGCGAAAACACATAGCCATTTTATTGCGTCAAAAAGTTTATACATGTTTCTTCATCATCGTATAACATTAGTAGTACTTGATGGAGCAACAGTAGTCTATGACGATAAGCCGTGGTGTATCAACTAGCAATGATTGTCCCCCAGGTACGTACCTTTTCTCGGCCATATCCTTGAGTTCATCCCAGCTGGTGGCGAGCTGCTCCAGGCGTTTCTCTATGTCTGCGGTGCTGATGTCCGCCTCGCTGATCAGCTTCTCTCCCAACTCCTGTACAGCCTGTAGACACGCGGAGACATATATGACATGTCATATGATTTAGTATGTAAGAATATAGGCGATTTTTCATGCAACATATTGACAGAAACTGTGAAATAATGCTCAGTATGGCCTAGTTTCTTATGAAATCAGTAGACTTGTTCAATATCATATTAAATCATGTAAGATCCACATGTACGTCTAAATATATATCTAGCCAGTACAGTCCAAAGACCAATGTGACAATCAATCGCATGAGAATCTGTAATCCAGACAATATTCCTTCACAAACCTTTATGGCCGGTTCGTGGCTGGTCAGCTCGGCGTCTAGACGTTTGTGCTTCTTGCGGAGATTCTGGACGCCGGTCAAGTCCTTGCCATAGTCGTCCGACCCCACCAGCAGCTTCTTCTCCCTAGGCAACAAAAAAACATGAATGTGTTTTATCCCGTCAACACAGAGTGCGTATGTGCCGTGAAACATTTTTGATATCCTGTCAATACGATTTGGAGATGCGGCTGGGATCATTTCTTGCATTTTAAAGCTTTTTGTAATGTTGACGGGATAAATAGAATAGTAGGTTGGTGCCGTGAATGGGGAAAATATCTGGCGCGGCACAGAAACGGGATGTGCTCGGCAGAGCCTCGCCCATCCTGTTTCCTGAGCCTTGCCAGATATTTTTTCCCATTCACGGCACTAACCTACTATTCTCTATTTACGTTCTAGCAACATAATATAAACTTATACAAATAATTTCGTAGTCACAGATGAAGGTGTAAGGGTGATCATCAATGTGGGAGGAAACCGGAGAAAACCCATTTGTCCGATCTGGCGACCACCATACCATCTCACATACACCCCTGCTGAAAATCGAACCTGGGGTCGCATTGGTGAGAATCGCACTCGTTACCGATAGCGTGAACCGGACAACAGTTAAAGTCATGTAGGGAGGACGGGACCTTGGTGTTAAAAGAACCAGACGGATGAAAATACAATGAAAATATGTTTCACGACGAGGGCGGGGATTGAACTCGCAACCTCTGGTAGGGCAACAATGCAACAATTATAAAATAGTTTATGCTTTATGTACTGTAATAACCCAAAATATTCGGACATCATTTGCTTTGGCAAATAGGGGTTTCCCAAGACAAATGGTGTCCGAATGCAGTTTTGCAAATTCAGCACAACCATTATTATCTCCAAATAGTGAGGCACACTATATTTTAGGAAATCACATATTCATACAGGTGTCTCTGATTAAAGTATGTCCACAATTACAGCGTATTCTAGAGTAAAATATTTTCATGTTTTATACAGCGCTCCAGATAAGTTTTGTAGCTAAAGAGTAGTATACCCCCATATTTCAAATTCTATGACTATTTTACTTTTACAAATGTATTATCAATTTTCTTCCTTATTAAACAGGGAACAAATGATGAAAAATAAAACAAAGTAAATTTTCAACTATATACAGTATTTTCACTACTCAATTTGAAAATCAATTCGTATTTTCACATTGCTGTGAGAATTTTGTACTCCAACTTTTGATAATCAATGTGTATTCTGCGGGAAAAAAAAGTGCGTAAAATTTTATATACACGAGAAAATTTATTCATGAATTAGACATGTTTATGTTTCCAATGTCAACTGTGTTTGTGTTCAAGGTACATTGTAGCCAACCACAGTAATGAGAAATGTGCACAAAGGAACTAAAGTTTATTTAACAACTAGATGGCGCCCGCCGAGGCTTTAATAGTATACCGAAATACCTTAACCAAAAACTTTAACCTCGGATGCACGTACGTACGGACATATGCCAGTGTGCCGACTAGATCGCACTGTCCACAAGCGGGTGCAAAAAAAAGCTTCCATTTTGAAAATAGACAGAAATTATATGAGCAAGTCATTATGCTAATATTGCTAAAATTATATACATATAAGCACATTTATGTATTGTATACATTGGATATTTTACGTTTCAAGTTTCCGAATGTGTTCAAGATTAACATTTACTGATGGTAAGCAAATTATATTTGTGGCTGTGATAGGTGAAATTGGTCTTATGGGTTTTGCGACCAGTGTAGATCCAAATCAGCCTGTGCATCCGCAGTCTGATCAGGATCTGCACCGTTCGCCATTCCATCAGTGAAACCCCCTACATTCTTCTAACAAGCAAAGTAGAGCATTATCAGGCTACGGGAGTGCGCTATTTGATCAGAAGCAACGCTGATCACAAATCCTACAAGCCCAAATTCTCCAGTCACATCCACATGTAGACGCCACCTCTCATAGTACTCACATTTTCAAACATTCCTCTCTAGTTTATGTATGTGCTTAGAATAGAACTCCGAAAGACATTCGAGAAAAACCATGCTTCTCACCAAAGTGAATGTGGCTCATAAATATTCAGACAACTATTCAGAAGGAGAGAAAGAAAATAGAATATGTGACAACGAGTTCCATGGTGACATAAGACCCATTTCTCCATTATACAGTAGTGAAATGGTGTAGAAAGTTATCATCAATAGGAGGAAAACATGAACTGCTGGTCAAACTTAGAGGTGCCAATATAGTTGGAAAGAGGTATTCAGAGCTCCAGTTAAGGTGCGTAATTTGGAGGTAAATTTCTTATTTCTCCATCAAAAATGGCAAATTGGGAGTGCTTTAGAATCGTCTCATTGAGACGATTCTAAAGCACGCCCAACTTGCCATTTTTGATGAAGAAATAACAAAATTTCACCCCAAGTTGGTCAAATTACGCACCTTAACTGGAGCGCTTGTATTATACTCTTCTTACTGCTCCATCCAATAGATCCGGACAAAGTGCATATAGAAAATGTGTATAGTCAGGGCTGTACAAATTGATTTTTTAGCCACTTGTCCCGGACAAGTGACTTGACAAAAGTGACTTGCCCGGACTTGTCCCGGAAAATATAATTTTCAGGGAAAGTAATTTTGAAAAAGTGACTTGTCCTCGTATTTCTTATACGAAACTGTCCCAAAACAAAAACTATTATCATAGTTGTTAAATATAATACAATTGAGCACTTGGCACATATACATATTATATTAAATATCTATAATAATAAACATTGTATAGTACATATTTATTCTTGTGGTCTTTTGTCACTGTGCCACCGCGGACATAACGTTGCGACAAGTGCATACTCAAAACACATTTATCGACAATAATAAAACATAAAAATCGTTTCCTAAAATAATGAGAATCGTCTCGCGTTTTCGCGATCTCGCCTTTGGCTTTTGAAATATTCGGATTAGTTTCGCTCATGCATCATGTGCATGTGCGGCGTGTTTGCAAAACGCGAGATTGAATATGATAGAATTTCGCGTTTTCGTCTCCAAAGCTCGAAAACGCGAGGGTGCCACATGTCCCTAATAGGACACGTAAACATTGTCTTAGGAGACGATTCTCATGTGCTGCAAAAACATGTTTACGTTTTTATTAAGAAATAGAACACATGAGGACAAACATCTATATTTCTTGACAACAAAAACATAATTTGACAAAAAATGATACTCGTCTTAGGAGACGATTCTAATGTGCTGCCAATACACGTTTATTGAGCAAAAAAAACATATTTCAATACGTGTTATTGGTTAGGCTACTGCATCGCATCGTCGACCTATACACAAGATCGTGGAAACGCGAGATCAAATCGCGAGGCGAAAACGTGAGATTCTATTCTATTCATTCTCGCGTTTTCGCATGGCTATCTCGCGTTTTCTAGACCGCGGTGTCGCGTTTTCGCCTCGGCCTTTTCACAATGTCGCCTACCGCTTTTGGAAATACGTTTGTTCAAGTCATTATGCAGGCCCCTTAGTAGCCTGGGGGGGGGGGGGGGGGGTCGATCGGGAGAGGATTTGACCCCACCCCCCCCACCCCCCCCCCCCCCCCCCCCCCCCCCCCCCCCCCCCCCCCCCCCCCCCGCCCAGCCTCGAGGTCCAATTTTTCAGAAAAAAAATCGGGTATGGAAGGTCACAGTTAGAAGCTCGGCTGTTGCGGAGAATGCAGGAAATTGCATTTCAGATCACCCACCTATATTTCAAATTTTCCGGGGGGGGCGGGGGGAATGCCGCCGGACCCCCTAGATACCTCAGGCCCCTTGGACCTTCGAAACGACCCCCCCCCCTTCAAACAGGTCTGGCTACGGGCCTGTAATATGTGTGTGTAGAATGCATGCGTGTTGAAATCGAGTTTTGCGCATACATTACATGTATGTACGTAGAACGCAAATCCAACACGCATGCTGTCTACACATGCATGGGCAAATCGTATTTCCAAAAGCGGAAGGCGAGATCGAGATCGCAAAAACGCGAGATTGTAACAAAAAAGAAATATGGCCGTACCCACCCATCCCCAATTAGCACATTTGCGACATATCATTTTCGGTCTAGCTGCACACCTGATGGTGTTTACAATCATCAGTCGCTAATCCAGTTTCACGTGCAAAGTGTGACTGACCTTTAGAATTCTGTGCCAACAAACATACCAAAACCACGCTATGTAGTCGCTCACGTCATCGCATAGCCGATTAATTGATAATTACGCATTAGCTTGTGGAATTTCACATTTGTTTGATTTTTGGATAAAACCAAGATTTGGCAGCACATGAGAATCGTTTCCTAAGACGATTCTCAAATGTTGTCAAAATATGTTTTTGTAAAGAAATATCAATGTATTCGGGTTTTCTTTTCACATTTGTCCGATGTCTTAATAAAACATGTTTTGGCAACACATGAGAATTGTCTCCTTAGACGATTCTAATATTTTGTAAAAAGAATTGTCACATTTGTTTGGTTTCTTAGACCGTACAAACAATTGACAAATTCAGAAATCCACAACTTAATTTGTGTTTCTTGAGTCGGGTTTCATATGATGGTGAGGAAATACGATCGATTACACACCGTGAAAATCTTGTTGGAACGTAAATGTCAATTGTCACGTAGGCCATTTCAGTTTACTGCGCGTTACGTCAGCTGTTATTCTAAGTACGTATGGTCGCTCGTTAGGAGCATTTCTTTCCTTCGTTTATAAGGTATGGGTTGTGACCTAGGGCTTAGAACACCGACTTCCAAATTGGAGGTTGTGGGTTCAAACATCGCCTTGGGAATCAAACATACCTTCATAGTATGTCCATCCCATTCAATTTCACTTTTTTTCATTTATATGCCGCGTAGAAACGATAATTTAAATTAAGAACCTTAAATTCCATTTCCACCCCGTGAAAGAACATACATTTATTTCTCTAAAGTTAGGTATCTTGGCCTGTCGACGCAGTGAGACGAAAACGTTAACATACATAAAATAAATCAATAACCATCGATCGCCGCAGAATATTTTCGCTAATTCGCTAATTACTTTCAAATTCGATTAAATTAATATAATCAGGGTCGCTGTAGATTGCTATATCACTTTATTGCGATACACAGGTACTGTGTTACACAGTAGCTGCGAATCGCCAGGACGCCCGCAGCGTTATCGATCGATAAAGTGGTCAGTTTTGGGATTAAGTTTATGACAGTCCGGTTCCAAAAAGCGGGCTTGTGGCGGGACGTTCTAACAGAAAATAGTGACTTGCCCGGGACTAAATTCCAGCATAGAGGCACTTGCCCGAGATTAAAACCGACTTGTCCCGGGCGTCGGGCGTGCCAATTTGTACAGCCCTGATAGTCTTAAGGAATTAAAAGAAACATGCCATGTGATTTTGTACCTAATATTATATAAGAACATGTGCGATCTTTCCTGAAAAATATTTACAGAAACGTTGGTATTTTCTGGAAACGACGTCGGAAGTTAACAAAAATGTCATAGCAAATACGGAATGGTATTCCGCATTTGCTATGAAATTTTTGTTAACTTTCAGCAACTTTCAATGTCATTGACGTAAAAATATATTTTTTGTAAATATTTTTCATAAGAGAAGGACGTCTTCCTAGGTATAAAATCACATGGCTCGTCTCAAAATACTATTTATTACAGTAATACATTGTGTAAAAGTAGAATATATAGTTCAGATGTTCACAACAGGTGAATTGAGGAAATGGCTATGGTATTTTATAATGGACAGTTGTGTGTGACGTGGACCTGCATGCATGGCCAGAGCAGGCAGACTGCAGTATACCTACCAAAAGAGCACATCATTGTATCTGAAGACAGTGAACATATATTCAGGAGTTATCTTTTTGTATTTTGTCAAAAGGATTTTATCCTGCGCTGTCTGATTAGGGTGTTCACTGTTCGCTATTCAAACGGAGAACCATCTTGTCAGGCTACACAAGAGCACTGACTGATCAGGGTCATGATTGACTGAGTTAATGGGTTTTACATCCATTTAACAGCAAGGTCATAAGCAGGGTCATATGTGGCTGTGACTGGAGAAATGGGGCTTATGGAGTTTGCGGCCAGTGTAGATCCAGATCAGCCGATCAGGATCTGCACTGTTCGCTATTCCATAAATGAATCACCCATCATGCTTCTAACAAGGAATATAGATTGTTATCAGGCTATAGAAGTGTGACATTTGATCAGGAGCTAGTCACAAATCCCATAAGACCCCTTTCTCCAGTCACAGCCACATATATAGACTGGACTGCATCTGTATCAGTTATTACACTTGGCCCTGGAATGAATCCCAGCCAGATTCACACTAAGATATGCAGTCAGGTAAGAATGGATTCATAGTTAAGATACAAGTATCCCCCCACACCCCGCCCAGACCTGGCCCACCCCCTCCCCTGGTCCAGTGACCTACTTGATCCATGCCTCCTCGTCATCAATGTCCTGCAGGAACTGGTGCATCATATTGGCCTCCTTCACCCACCCCTATCCCCCCATGGACCTGGCCCACCCCCTGCCCTGGTCCAGTGACCTACTTGATCCATGCCTCCTCGTCGTCAATGTCCCGCAGGAACTGGTGCATTGTGTTGGCCTCCTTCAGCCGCGTCTTCCGCACGATCGCCAACTCCTTGATCCTGTCGGAGGACAAGGTGCTAATGTAAAGCCCTTCACAATTAACAAACAGCATATTCAGGTTGCTTTTTTTGTCACAATTTTCAGCCAAAATCGTATTATTTTCCTGATAGTTCAATAATTCTAGAAATTTAGCGATTTTTGAAATGTATGGCTATTATTTGGCCAAAAGTAATATTAATATACAAGTGAACAAACAGAATTGGCATATAACTGAAATTACATTACTAGTGTATGAAAAGTGGAACTGAAAGGGCTTAACGTCCTGTGCCATCAACAGCTATGGTCATGTAGGGACGGGACCTCGATTTCAAGCCTTATCCAGGTCATATAGAAACGGGACCACAGTTTAAAGTCTCATCCGACAGACCAGTGGGATGGAAATACTAGGCAAGTATTTTTGATGCCCAAGGCAAGGTTTGAACCCACAACCTCCGGTATTGAAGTCCAGTGTCATAACCTCTAGGCGACAATCCATCCCTATATTTTTAATGTAATTTAACCCTTTCCCTGATAGAGCCGACTTTTCACGCCTCTGCAGAAGATGTATTTTGAAAACATTGTGGGAAAAGGAGAAATTGCTTGTAACAAGCAATTTCTCCTTTTCCCACAATGTTTTCTACTCTATCAGATAATTTAACCATCATTTGACCCAGCATTTCATTCTTTTATTCAGATGTTTTGGATTTGGAGGAGTCGAAATATCGCAAAACAGGGAAAGGGTTAACATTAATGTTTACAAACTACGAACTTACGCAGTGTAATATTACATTTATTTAAAGTTGAACTTATTTAGTTCACAAGAAACGAGGCAACAGTGCATTATGCTTTTTACTCCAATGTGTTATTACTGCAATAAAGCAGCTTTACATAGATATCCTCAATGTATATGCGGCACGACTTACTTCTCGTATCGTTCGTTGATAGTCCTCTTCCTGACCTCGATGCTCTCTGCGTCCCACACCCCTCCATCAATAAACTGGTCTGCCTGAGAGTTCAGGTCCTTGATTCGGTCCTGTATCACACGATAATGGATAATGAAATTGTCAGCTTGTACTGCGACTAAAGCCATTTGCATTGGATTGTTGTTTGTAAAAATGGTCGCTTTCGCAGAATCTTAACTCTTTGCATGCTAGGAAACTTTGAATACTAGATAAATAGTTCAACTAGATAGCCGCGGCCAGCATGTCGCACCCACCGAAGCTTTGATAGTAGACCTAAAAACTTTAACAAAAAGCTTTAACCTCAGACGCACAATCATACGTACGTCAATGTGCCGAATATTATCGCGCTGTCCGCAAGGGGCGCGACAAAAATAACCAATGACAATTATATTTTGTTTTATTTCTCCCTATAAATATCATGAATATATTTTGGAATTTCACAATTGATTCCTGAGGACACAATTCTAATTAAAATTCCAGAAATATTTACAGAAAGAAATAAGAAAATTCTCACAAATTTGTTGGCTGTTAATTTTACCGCTGGCATGCAAAGAGTTAATGCGAATTCTCCAGTGATGTTATTATATTTCCCGGCCAGCATATCACGCGTGCCAAGGTATTTGAAGGCCCCAGTATGTATGCATGTGGTTAGTTGCAATTGAATTGTGGATATATTGGATACTTAAAACTTTAACAAAACATTCAGAGTGAATTGACCTTGACCTTGGGCAAGGGGGCTGCATGAGTGGGCTATAGAATGAATATATGAATGATGATAAAGACAGTTGAATTCAATTGGACTTAGGGTTGTGGAGATAGTACAGATTTTACAAAAAAACCTTTAACGCTAAAAGTAATTCGACCTTGACCTTTGGCATAGCTGCCACATGGCCAGTGATGGCGGGTAAATCTCACCTCGTGGGCGGCGATATCGGCCTCCAGTAGTTGGTGTTTCTTCAGGAGGTTCTGCACGGATGACAGGTCCTTGCCATACTCCTCCGACCCCAGCATCTGCTCCACCTGAGGGATGGGCAATACAAAGGCAGTTGTAGTAATGATGGGATGGCAGCTATCTAATTGGTAACATTAAATTCCACATTCATTCAACAAATGTTACATTCATTCAACATTCATTCTACAAATGTTACATTCATTCAACATTCATTATACAAATGTTACATTCAATCAACATGCATTCAACAAATGTTACATTCAATCAACATTCATTCAACAAATGTTACATTCAATCAACATTCAGTCGACAAATGTTACATTCAATCAACATTCATTCAACAAATGTTACATTCATTCAACATTCAGTCAACAAATGTTACATTCAATCAACATTCATTCAACAAATGTTACATTCATTCAACATTCATTCCACAAATGTTGCATTCAATCAACGTTTATTCGACAAATGTTAAATTTAATCAACATTAATTCAACAAATGTTACATTCCTTCAACAAAGACACTAGAATGGTATTCTATTTATGATATCAGAGGAGCAACATGAAGACAAAAGAGTGTAAAATGCTAAAAACAGCTAAGGATACAGACGGGGCGGCCTTTGTTTCAAACGTGAAAGGGTTTTAACGTCCCAGCAAAAGCTAAGGTCATATAGATTCGAAGCCTTGGGTTCAAAGGTGAAATGATTTAAAATCCCAGTTATATAGGGATGGGGCCTTTGCTTCAAATGTGGAAGGGTTTAACCTCCCAGCAACGGCTAATGTCACACTGAAACAGTGCCCTGGTTTTCAAAAATGAAAGGGTTTAACATACCAGCATCACAACATCCCACAACTCCAGGGCAAAACATCACCTACCTCTCCGAGCCAGAACTCAATGTCCTTAACCCCGGCGTTGTACGTCTGTTGTCGACTCGCCTCCTTCAACTTGTCGCTCTTCTCCGCGGACTTGGCCACGAGTGTCTCCCACTGTGTGGCCAGGCTTTCCAGTCTCGACTGCACAGCTGGCTCCGAACCCGCGCACTGTCGCTGGTCAATCAACGACTGACCGGTCGACAACAGCGAGCTTAGACGGTCAGAGTTTGCGGCCAACTCGGCCTCGAAGCCCTGGTGTTTCTGGTGCTTGCTCTGGATGTTGGCCGGGTCCTTGTATGACTCGTCACTCGCAATCTGCAGCTTCTCCTGGAGCCAGTTCTCCATCTCATCGGCGTCCCGCGAGAACTGCTGCAGTGTCTGGGCCTCACCCAACTTTGAGCGGTTGTCAATCAGCGCGTCCTTCAGGTTTGTCCATCTAGACAAGCGAAATAGTCATTGAATTAAGCATCTGGACAAAAGTAAAAGTGAATGGGTTTAATGTCCAAGCAGCAGCTAGTCATATAGAGATGGGAGCATCTGGACAAAGGAAATATTTAGTGAATTGAGCAGTTGTCAATGATGGAATGGCAAACAGTGCAGATCCAGATCAGACTGTGCGGATGCACAGGCTGATCTGGATCTACACTGGTTGCATATGTTTACACTGGATTCAATGGAATGGCGAACAGTGCAGATCCTGATAGAACAGTTGTTAAAAGCATGACGGAATGGCAAAGAGTGTAAATCCTGATCAGACCATGTGGATGCACAGGATGATCTGGATCTACAATGGTTGCAAAACCAAGAAGCCCCATTTCTTCAGTCACAGCCACAAATATTGTTTACACTGGATAGGAATGGTTGCCAATGAGCGCTTCCTTCAGGTGTGTCCATCTCGACAAGGGAATATATCAATTGAATCAAATGGTTGTTAGAAGCATCACATGTGTTTCATTGATGGAATGGCGAACAGTGCGGATACCGATCAGACTGTGCGAATGACAACAAATAACTTTCAATATTGTCTATAATCCAGCAAGGAATTGGTTCCATTAGAAAAGTGAAAGGGTTCCAGCAACATCCAATTACCTTTCAAGGACCTGGTCGCGTTTGTCGGCAATGGCATCACTGTCGTAATGTTCCCCACCAATCAGCTGGTCGGCAAACACCTGCAGGGCCTGGATCTTCTCTTGCTGTAATCGTGATGGGACAAATGATTGCGAGTGCTATATAACGGCCTGTCAATAGACCATCTCTGACAGAGTTAAGAAATGATAGATACAGAACTGACACATGTAGTTTTTCTAACAGAATATTCATTTTTTGCAGGCTCATATTCTCCTTTACTTTAAATCTGATACAGTGGCATTAACCACTGTGGTAATGCCAGTTTCACCTTCAGCAAGGCTGTCCATATCAGAGATGGACAGAATGCATTATCTATTCACTTATTGCTGCCTGGCTCAATACCTGACTGGAACAAGTCCTTGTGTTCCTTGATAACTGTTGTGATGTTTGTGATGAGCATGGTCATACATCAACCTGCAAATCAGCACAGTCCAGAGGCTATACGTTTTTGCCACAATCCACATCCCAGTCTCTCACATGTAATTCTGCATGTACCTGTAGCCGATTTCATCAACATTGCAAAGTATACTTTTTTAGCAAAGTATACTTTGAGGGAGAAATATAAAAATTTTGGATAAATTTATTAATTTTTATTATACTGAATTTTTTACATTATCACAGCCATTTTGGCTGTGATAATGTAAAAAAATTCAGTATAATAATTCTGCATACTTTTAATCATCAAATGTATGCAGTCATTAGTTCTATATGAAATAATGCATTTCAGGAAAAAGAAATGATTACTCCCTCAAAGTATACTTTGCTAGAAAAGCATACTTTGCAATGTTGGTGAAATTTAATCATCAAATGTATGCAGTCGTTAGTTCTATATGAAATAATGCATTTCAGGAAAAAGAAATGATTACTCCCTCAAAGTACACTTTGCTAGAAAAACATACTTTGCAATGTTGGTGAAATAGGCTACTGGCTACCGATGGCACGGTCGAACTCCTCGTATTTGTAAATGTTACTGATGTATGTATCTGCCAGTTTGATCTGTGGCTATGCTGATTGCCATGATTCGCCCCCACCCTCCCACATGAACTTCTGCACTTACCAGACTACTGATAGCAATCAACCTCATAACGTGAAATTATGACACTGTCAGTCTTTATGTAACTGATGTTTGCAACAAGTACCAGTCTGTGCGATTTGATCTGTGGCTACAGTTTTTGCAACAATCTACCCCTCACGTCATGAAATTCTGCACATACCTGGCTGCTGAAGGTGCAATCAAAGTTAACTGTTTCTGTGTGTCACTCTACACGTACCTGGCTACTGATGGCGCGGTCAAAGTCCTCGTGTTTCTTGATGAGGGTCTCCACGTTACCACCGTCCACCTGGTCGCCGGAGAGGAAGGCCTCGCGAGACGCCATCCAGAACTCGGCCTGCTCACAGTCGCGGTAGAACAGCTGCAGCTCCAGGCACTGGTCCAGCTTCATCCGACGCGATATCCATGCCCTGCAGCAGGTAACATAGTTTCATATAAATAACATATACCAATTTCATATCCGAGACACACCATGTGATTTTGTATCTAAGATGTGCGATTTTCCGTGAAAAATATTTATAGAAACTGTAATATTGTGTGTGCAACTTTCTATATGCACAAATTTGTCAACTTCCGACGTCATTTATAGAAACTGTCTTGCACATATTTTTTTATGAAATATCACACATCTTAGGTACAAAATGACATTGTGCATCTCCCATATAGCTGTGACTGGAGAAATGGGGCTTATGGAATTTGTAGTCCGTGAAGCTTCTGATCAAATAGCACACTCCTGCAGCCCGACAAGATTCTATATTGCTTGGTTCTAGCAGGACGGGTGAGGTCATTGATGGAATGGCGAAGATCCTGATCAGACTGTGCGAATGCACAAGTTGATCGCAATCTACACTGGTCGCAAAACCCATAAGCTCCATTTCTCCACACACAGACACATATATAAAATATACACATTGCGCTTAAGCGTGCATATTTTTTTGCAATAGTAAACGAGGCTTGACAAATTTAATATTTTCTAAACACTATATACACACAACATGCTAAATTGACACATTTGTTTTATATATATGGACCATCAGCACCAGATACCTTGAATATGTCAGGAGCAATTGGTTGTACGTACTGTTCGAGGTCTTCGCGAGCCTTGGCGAGCTCCTCGAGACGTTCGCGGACATCCTCGCTGGCGTAGTGCTGGTTGTGCAGCAGCTGTTGGCCGAACGTCTCGAACGCCTGGAACGTGCCCGCACGCGCGTCTATCTCCGTACGGTGCTCCTGCCGGGAGGATATGGATAAACAGTTATACAGGGGGTATGTTTTTTATTCTGTAATTCACTGCAATGCTCCAACTTGAAGATAACATTCAGAGAGCTCCAGATAAGTTTTGTATCTAAAGAGTATTATACCCCCAGATTTCAAATTCAATGCGTATTTTACTTTTACAAATGTATTATTGATTTTCTTCCTTATTAAATAGGGAAAAAATGATAAAAAAAAAATATTTTTTTTTTAAAAATTCACTTATTTGAGCAAGCTTTTTGCAGCTCAACGAAGTACATTTTCAACTTTATTACAGTATTTTCACTACTCAATTTGAAAATGAATGCGCATTTTCACAATGCATACTTTGTACTCCCACTTTTGATAATCAATGCGTATTCTGCTAAAACAAGTGCGTACAATACGCACCTTATCTGCAGCTCTGACATTGACAATGTCTACTACTGTCTGTTTCACGAAAGCTGCCCAAATTTTACAGCTATATAAACAATTCAAAAACAAGATTTCTTTTGATAATATTAAATTAAAGGAAAAATTAAGAATGAGCCTTCTTTTTATTTCGTGAAATTTGGTCAAATATTGATTTTATTGCGAAAACAAAATTTCCCCATGTTAAATCCCCATAGACATCTTCACGGAGTGAAGATGTCTATGGGGATTTAACATGGGGAATTTTTTTTTAATTTTAGAAATACTGGACCGATTTTTAAAATTTAACTTTTGTTTTCTTAGTTACATCATATCCAAGCTATCCTAGGTTTCGGAGTCAATTTCCAATTTTTTTCGTTTTTTGACTAATCCCACACTCCTTTACCTCTTTTTCCCCCCATGTTAAATTCCCATAGAGAAATCAATTTTTCGTAATAAAACCAATATTTGACCGAATTTCACGAAATAAAAAAACCTTTAATTTAATATTATCAAAAATAATATTGTTTTTGAATTGTCTATCTAGCCGTAAAATTTGGGCAGCTTTCGTGAAACAGACAGTAGTCGTGTGTGTTATATCATGATGCGACGTTCCTATACATGACAAATACAGTATATGGTGAATCCACAAACACCCAACAAGTGTCTTTATTGTGCTAATGTAAAACATAATATAATTAGAACTATAAGCATATAATTGTCATTCATTACCAGAGAACATACTCAAAATCAGGCAGTTTGATTGGGCGAGGCGGAGCTGTGCTCCGTCTCGGCCAATCAAACTGCCTGATTTCAAAGTATGAATTTGAGAATATGCTCAGAAAGTTAATGTCAAGTACAAGTTTTTAAAAGATAACCTAGCACAAGAATATAATTATTTGTCAGTTAGCTCAACTGACAGCAACAATCTCCACTGGCTACTCATATTTTAGAATTATTAGAAAAAGTACCGTTTTTATTATTCGAAAACAGAACTGAACTGAATATTTACATAAAAATATGTATTCATCCATGAAATTACCAGGTGTTCACGACATAATTCATTTAGTCCCACCCACTAAAAGTAATAGGGTTACCACAACTCTTACAATGGGTATAATCAGATTCAACTGTCATGTACCAAAAAGCCAAAAATGTACCCGAGGGTCAAGCCAGGGATATCGGCATTCCGGTAAGAACGAAACCCATCGTAACATTCAACTTTGCATGCTCCCACAACCTGCCGCCAGGTTGTCTACCTGCAATGCCAGTATGTGAGCTGTCATAACAGAAAGGAGCTTTTTGAGTTTAAGCTCCAAATCAGCTGCAACACTAGAGCAGAGCTGAAGTTTTGCGAATAATGTATCCCAATATCAATAGCTGATCTGGATCAAACTCAATAAGCCACCCTTTGTCATGGTGAGTCAGATGTGAAACATGCCATGTGATTTTGCACCTAAGAACATGAGCAATAGTTCATGAAAAAATTACGATATTTTCCTTAACCCTTTCAACCCTAAGGAACTGGAATGGACTGTGATATGCTAATGTTCCCACCAATCCAATGGTCACAAAATGATTTTCAGATTCGTCCATTTATGAAAAGGTTTTTTTTTGTTGTTATCAAAAATATGAAAATTACTTTCAAACAGTGCAGATCCTGATGAAACGGTGTTACGAGCCGGCTCATCAGGAGCTGCACTGTTTGCATAAACCGCTATAGCGGGCTTTCGGGTTCAAAGGGTTAAATGACATCGAAAGGTGACAAAATGTTTGTGTTTGTTTAATGTCATTTACAGAAAATATCACTGTTTCTGTAAATGTATTTCATGAAAAATTGCACATGGCGTGTGTGTCATAACTTTACATGGCCAGTAAACTGCTAGTTACCATGGAAACTGAAATCCCCACAATGCACTGAGATGCAGATCTAGGTGTTAGTTCTACTTCACATTTCAATACAGTATGCTGGATTATGCAGAATGTGTTACACGCCTTTAAAATGTGTTTAAGTATCCTTATAGATAATTCACAGGTGGCCGTTTCACTAAACTTCGTACGACTAAAATGTTCGTACATGTAAGTGCAAAATTATGATAGTCTGTAAATTTCACATTAACAATGTTTTCTTGTAAACAATTATTGGATCTACATTTATTGAGCATAGACTGCATATGCAGCCTATGCTGCATATGCAGCCTATGCTCAATAAATGTAAATCCATCAATTGAATTTTCCAGACGATCCTAAATTTGCACTTACGAACATTTTAGTTGTATGAAGTTTAGTGAAACGGCCCCAGATTCCTTGCTGATGTATGAAGGCATTGTAGAGAGGGAAACGGAACATAGAAGTAATGTACGGTGTTGTATGTTTTCAGATATCTTCATCCGCTATCTTATTTTTTTTATTTTCTATTTTCCATTTTTATCATCAAAAACATGCTTTGACAGCACTTTAGAATAATTTACAACATGCTTTGACAGCACTTCAGAATCATTTCCATTGGAAATGAGTCTGAAGTGTGGTCAAACCATGTTTTTATTGAGAAATAAGGCAAGATATAAAAGCAACAGCAGCCGACAATTGTTGTGAGTAGTGGTCTAAGGGTTAAATAGAGGATCTTACATGAGTGATGATTTAATATGATATTTATTAAACGAGTTTACTGATTTCATAAGAAATGAGGCTATGTCGAGTTTCTTATGAAACCAGTCAACAAATTTAATAAACATTAAGTCAACACAAATGTTATATTCTATGTATTGCATAGGCACATTATACATTGAAGCTGTACTGGCCATCAATCATGTTTTCAGCAGACTAAAATAAACATGTTTTAGTCTTATATAAACATGTTTTAGAAGAAAAACAGAATCGTTTCCTGAGGTTAAAACATGCATTATTTTGGATTTGTGTAGCTTTATGTCACAGTTTGAAAATCTGGTACAGCAGGTTGTAGGAGTCATAGAGACCGTCGATCAGTAGATTCGCGTGATGGTGAAACATTTCCTAGGCTCTTATTTGAGACGCGCCATGTGAATTTGTACCGAGGAACATGTGCGATAATCTAGTAACATAAGGTCGTAACTGCTATGCTTTAGCATAGCAGTTACGACCTTATGTTACTAGACCATCCATGTGCGATTTTTCGTCAAAAATATTTACAGAAACTGGTATTTTCCATAAATGACATAAAAGTTAACAAAATTTTCATAGCAAATGCAGAGTTCATTTGTTATGAAGATTTTGTTAACTTTTGACGTCATTTATGGAAAATATTGAAAATTTTGTAAATATTTTTCATGATAATTATATCGCACATCTTCTTTGATAAAAAATCATATGGTGCGTCTCATTTCCATCATCTGCCAACATTTAGTAAACGTGTATATTCCGGGAAAGTTCTCAGACCAACAATTCCCCATAATGTTGTACATGTCCTCGACGTTTTAAACGGCATGCAAATGTTAACGCGAGGGTTAGTAAGTCTTGATTTGAACAATGAAACACTCTACAAAGGAGGGGAGATCTAAATCTGCATTTTAGTACAACAGGGAATTGACAGCCTGATAGTAAATGTTCAGTAGACATTGTCACAAATGGTCTCGTCGGCCTGGTTTATATTTCCAAATTTGATAAATGTTGCATTTATTCAGGTTCCAAAAGTGTGCGCCAAATATAGGAGAATCTATGCAGGTATGGTAACCTATCATTTGGGTCTACAATGACCAAGTAAGGTTTATATGTGGCTGTGACTGGAGAAATGGGGCTTATGGGATTTATTACCAGAACAAATCATGATTCAATAGTAGTTGTAGCATGATAAAGATCTATATTGTTTGTTGAATTGGCGAACATTGCAGATCCTGATCAGACTGTGCGGATGCACAGGCTGATCTGGATCTACACTGTTCGCAAAACCCATAAGCCCCATTTTCCCAGTCACATGTTATTTAAAACCTTTGCCATCATAGAAAATATGGTTGGATTTTCTTCATTGATAGCGGAATTTTTGTTCCAATACAATACATTATCTTATACACAAGCCAAAATCATTTCAAGACTAGACCATTCGTTAACTGTTTCATACAGAAATCATATATACAATGCAATTAGATCTACCGGTTCTGAAACATCCAAGACTGAAAAATAAACGCTAAACATTCATTGTTAATAGAACTAAACTATAAATGGCGGAAGCGATCCAGTAAACCATGCAGAAATCGTCAATGGTATCTAACCTGCAAACATTATCAGATAAATGAGATATCTTAACCCTTACTACGCTGAATTAAATTTTGTCGTCTGCCGGAATTGTTTTATTTTCAATATTTCTAGACAAAAACCTGTTTTGACAGCGCATGAGAATCATCTCCTCTGGAGATGATCCACTGGAGATGATTCTCATGTGCTGTCAAAACTTTTATTCTTTTTTTTAAGATTAAGGCAAAAATGAAAAACAGCAGACGACAATTTCCGTCTCCAGCATAGTGAGGGTTAAGTTACTGAAATAACTAAACTAGACTGCTACTTGATATGATGTATTGGTGTTTAATGGCTTATCAACAACTAAAGGTCATTTCAGGCCGGGCCAATGGGTTCGATCCCGCATTTAACCTGCTGCTTGACGCTAATATGATCACTGAATGTGCATGGTGCATCTTCTCTTAAACAATGTATCTTGTAAACAAAGTGTCTAATTATAGTACATGTAATACCAGAGCTCCAGCTAAGGTGCGTAATTTGGGGGTAAATTTCTTATTTCTCCATCAAAAATGGCAAGTTGGGAGTGCTTTAGAATCGTCTCAATGAGACGATTCTAAAGGACTCACAACTTGCCATTTTTGATGTAGAAATAACAAAATTTCACCCCAAGTTGGTCAAATTACGCACCTTAACTGGAGCTCTGAATACATAACATCGTTGTCACTAAATGCGTCAAAATTAAACAAACTATTTTTACTATAAGAACATACAAGTCTATTCACCATGTTTGTGTTTTCTGACATTTGAATTTTTTTCTCTCCAGAATTTCTGATTTTCAGGTTTGCTCGACAATTCAACAACAGGAAACAAATTGCATATGTGCCGTGAAACACGGTGCCGTGAAACATTTTTGATATCCAGTCAATACAATTTTTGCATATTACAGCCATTTGTAGGTGTTGACGGGATAAATAGAATAGTAGGTTAGTGCCGTGAATGGGAAAAAATATCTGGCGCGGCATGGAAACGGGATGTGCTCGGCAGAGCCTCGCCCATCCCGTTTCCTGAGCCTTGCCAGATATTTTTTCCCATTCACGGCACTAACCTACTATTCTCTATATTGTCGTCTGCTGACTTTTCATATTGGCAAAGACCCAGAGCTCCTGATATTGGCGTGTTTTACACAAATATTTTAGCAAGATACGCATCGAGTACAAAATACTCACAGCAATGTGACAATACACATTGATTTCCAAACTGAGTAGTAAAAATACTGTAAAAAAGTTGAAAATTTACTTAGTTGAGCTGCAAAAAGCAAACAGCAGCTCAAATAAGTTAATTTTAATATTTGTTTTATTTGTTTATCATTGTTCGCTATTGAATAAGGAAACAAATCAATAATACACTTGTAAAATACGTATTGAATTTGAAATATGGCGTATAATACTCTTTAGATACAAAACATATTTTGAGCTCTGAAGACCCATTTTGGAAGTGCATGAAAATCGTGTCGACGATTCTCATACGCTGGCAAAACATGTTTTGGCTTCACAATACTGAAAATAGGTAAGCAGAGCAGACGACAATATTTCAGCTCAATATGGTGGTACACTACCATCTGCGCTAATCTTGCCAATATTTGTCAATTTCTATATTATTTCAAAATACTTGAATATTGTCCTTAAAAAAAAGTGAAAGGGTTTAACGTCCCACCAACAGCTAGGGTCATATAGAGATGGGACCACAGTTTAAAGTCTCATCCGACAGACCAGTGGGATGGAAATACTATGAAAGTATTTTTGATGCTTAAGGCAAGGTTTGAACCCACAACCTCCGGATTGGAAGTCAGGTGTTCTCACCCCTAGGCCACAATCCATCCCTCCTTAAAATCAAGTAACTTGATTGTATGAGCCTGAGCTGTGCTACAGCTCAGGCTCAGACAATCAAATTGCTTGACTGCTAGTTGACATTGCCAATATATGTTCGGAAATGTTGACAATTCTGGGGAAGATTAACTCCGGTGGTTGTGTAGATGTTAACCTATAGAACAATCTACTAAATTGGGGCACACATACACGAATGGCTATCAGTCGCATATCAATAGTCTCTGATTATACAGCCGCCCAAACATGTACTAGGAATTTAAATTTTGTCGTCTGCCGTTTATGTCAATAAAAAAACAATGGAAATGATTCTAAAGTGCTGTCAAACCATGATTGTATTGAGAATTAATGCAAAATATAAAGCAACAGCAGACGACAATTTCGTGAGCAGCATTCTAAGGGTTCAAATAAAACCATTTGATTGGCCAAACCTGAATCAACCAATCATTTTGATCCTGGCATGAGACACGCCATGTGATTTTGTACCTTCGAACATCTGCGTAATTGCATTAAATGTGTTTACAAAATTTACAATATTTTTTATAAATGAAGTCAAAAGTTGACAAAATTTTCAGAGTATGTATGTACTTTGAAAAAAGTGTCAACTTTTGACGTCATTTAAGGAAAATACTGTAAATTTCATGAAATTACGCAGACGTCCGAAGGTACAAAATCACATGGCGTGTCTCATATTACAGTACAGATTAAATATTTATTGATTGAATACGAGTTTTACTGCAACGGCCGTAAAATCACTAAATTAACCCTTACACAGCTATCTAATTTTTTGTCGTCTGCTGTTTATTTTCCACTTTTATCATCAAAAACATGCTTTGACAGCACTTTAGAATAATTA
Source organism: Conchocele bisecta (assembly GCA_029237695.1). Classification (NCBI taxonomy): domain Eukaryota; kingdom Metazoa; phylum Mollusca; class Bivalvia; order Lucinida; family Thyasiridae; genus Conchocele; species Conchocele bisecta. The sequence goes on along the minus strand of CM055271.1, from coordinate 62,740,207 downwards.
ACAACATGCTTCGACAGCACTTCAGAATCCTTTCCATTGGAAATGATTCTGAAGTGCTGTCAAACCATGTTTTTATTGAGAAATAAGGCAAGATATAAAAGCAACAGCAGACGACAAATGTTGTGAGTAGCGGTCTAAGGGTTAAAGCTGTATAATCATGGACCAAGATCACAGGCAAGGTCAAGGGTCACAGTCGGCATTCCAAAACAGATGCACGTGCGATTTATTGCGGTCACCTCGTCTGGTTCGATCGGCTCGCCGTCTAAGCCGATCTCCGGCTCGGTGTCTACCTGGGGTAGCTGCGTGATCCCGTAATGGCTTACTATCTCCGAACTATACATCTGCAAATTGACAGGGGGTATGGGGGCCTGCGAGGTGTGCTTTTCGCTTTCGTTTATCTCACTTGCTGATGGCGGAATAGCGTCAAAATCCTGGAAATTTGCATTCTGTCGTTTGCGAGGTGTTTAGAACATTCTCTGCTGTACCGTAGCACGAGCAGTTAAAATCAGTTTCAAAAGTTACAATATGGGCCTACCGTCTGTTTCACAAGACCCGACCAAATTTTACGGCTATATCCACAATGCAAAAATAATATTATTTTTTTATAATATTAAATTTTAGCAAAATTTAAGAATTATATATTTTTTTATTTCGTGAAATTGGTCAAACATTGATTTTATTAAGTATATTTATTTCTCTACGGGAATTTAACATAGGGGAAAAGAAGCTAATTTTTTGGAAATTGACTTTGAAACCTGGCTAGAGAGCTAGGAAATGATTTAAAAAAAACAAGTTAAATTTTGAAAATCGGTCCACTATTTTTGATACAGTCTTAGAAAAAAATCCCCATGTAAAGATATATATGGGAATTTAACATGGTGAAATTGCTTTATAGCAATAAAATCAATATTGGAACAAATTTCACGAAATAAAAAGGCTCATTCTAATTTTTTTTTTAAAATTCAATATTATATGGAAAAAAGATATTTTTGCATTGTTTGTATAGCCGTAAAATTTGGGCAAGTTTCGTGAAACAGACAGTAGTTCCAGAATTATCTCTCTTATCACATCTGTCTATTGGCGATATTGATTGCGAAATTGAATTATAAATACTCTTTGCCAGTTCTGTCAATTTTTTATTTCATTTACAGAATCAATATTGACAAAACTGGCGGTGAGGTAAGGGAGACAATTCGAGAGGCGGGCCCACATCGTTCACTAGACTAGACATAGGGACAAGGACACGGCACGACAGAATGTACATACACCATCAGACAACATCAATCTGGGGAAATATACTACGGAAGTCCCATTCAACAAAGTACAAACAAATTGTGCTGCGTCTCACAGCTATTTTTTTTTTCAATAAATAAAATATTGTCGATTTAAATCTCAGAATAGCACCACCAGCTTCAGTTTCATGTACATGTACATGGTCTTTACTATTCAATTTTACTATGATTTACCCTTAACCCTTTCAACACTACAGACCTGTATTGGCAAACAGTGCAGATCCAGATGAGCCGGCTCGTCATGAGCCGTCTCATCAGGATCTTCACTTTTTGCAAGAATTTTTTTTTTTTTTTTTTTGAGAACAAAAACACCCACTATTCAAAAATCTGAAATTTTCTTCTTTTTTTTTTTTAAGAACAAAAACACCCACTATTCGAAAATCTAAAATTTTCTCTTTTTTTTTTGAGAACAAAAACACCCACTATTCAAAAATGGACTAGTCTGAAAATCATTTTGTGATGATTGAATTGGTTGCAAAATTAACATATCATAATCCATTCCAGTTACTTAGGGGTGAAAGGGTTAAAACTTGTTTGGGAGATGTGCACGAAAGCTGAAAGCAGACCTCTTACACTTGCCGGTATGTATACATGGGCGGCACAACTAAAGCATTTGTGATACCAGCTCACGGCAACATATAAAACTTTAAACATTTTAAAATTGGAATATAATATTTCCTGAAACAATGTGTTGTAGGGAAAGTTTAACACGGTAAATGTATCTACCATTTGGACACATGCTCTAGAAAATGGCATGCACCATATTTTATTTAATTATTTTTTGTTATAATTTTTCACAAAGCATGCAAGTTAATGCTATTTAACATCTCTCAATAAAATATGACTGTAAGAACTGTATAATGATATCATGGTGTCTGTCCCACTTGATCTAAATAATTTCGACACTGACACACACATGCTTATTGCATGCAGATTGAGAGGGGACTAATGGAAGCAATGTTTGTATTATTCATTTTACTTGAAAACCTAACTGGAGGAACTGAATAAACCCTTGACAGAGTTGGTATAAAGAAGACAGGGTGTATGAAGGTAATCTAGAGTCTGTAGCTGCGTATTAATATTGTACATTGTATGTAATTTCACACATGTAGGAGTAACAACCAACACATCGTGTTCACAACCAACAGTTGTATTCAGTTGTATTGTATTGGTTGGTTGGTTGATTGATTGATTGGAGCCAATATTTGTCAATAAATAAATAAATCTCAATTTCAACCAATCAATCAATCCCAATCAAGCAATTTCAATCAATCAAAGTGCAACCAATCAATCAATCATTTTCAACCAATCAATCAATATCAATAAATCAATCAATCGCAATCAATCAATTGCAATGCAATCGATGTCAATCAATCTATCAAGTTAAAAAAAATCAATCAATCTCAATCAACCAAGGCCATTCTGTTATCATCAAAAATTAATCACAAAAAAACACGGGAAATGCTTTACAATCTTTAGTGAAAATGTGATTATTCTGTTGGAAACGTAATTGCTGGTACCACTACACAAAACAGCTATATGTCTAGTCTAGCCTACATGTAACATACAAACACGAGGCCGAATATCGGCCTGACTGCTCACCCAAGCAACACACGATGCTACAAGTACCGTGCCATTTACTGAGTAATTGGCAAACAACACACCCACACATCACACTGTAGAGTAGATTACAATGTCAATATTGTTGGACTGATGGTATAAATGCTGATCATGTCGTACTCTACAGTGTGATGTTTGTGCGTGCACCCTACATATTCGGACACAAGTTATTCTGGAAAACCCATATAAATATATTGTTTCACAACAAAGTGTGCTAATATTTATGGTCAGTATTTTTGTACTGGCTTGTTATAATAACAATGTATTTAGATACAATTTGTTTCGGGAAAGCCCTATATTGTTGTCCAAATATTTAGTCCTTCACATGGGACAATGGTGTGTGTTTGGTTCAGGTGAGCAGCTAACTACACATATAGTATCTATAAGAGACGCGCCATTTGATTTTGTACCTTCAGACATATGCGTAATTTCATGAAATAAGTTTACATAATTTACAATAATTCCAGCACAAAAATATTTACACAATTCCCTAACATTTGATTGGCCCGTAGCAAGTCTCTGTCCAAAATTTGTATCCCAGTAAACTCCCACGCCAAACTACTTTCCGTAACCGTGAGGCGCAGTTAAAATAATTCTTAAGAAAACGGAAAATAAACACATTTTCTTGATGAACTTATTTCAAATGCTGGAATTATAAGGAATGAATGGCCTTTTTGTGGAATTTATCGGGGATATAAACTTGGAAAAGTCGCGGGAATACTGGACGAGGCCGTCGTCCAGTATTCCCACGACTTTTCCAAGTTTATACCCCGATAAATTCCACAAAAAGGCCATTCATTCCCATAGTATTTTCCATAACTGAAGTCAAAAGTTGACAAAATGTTCAGAGTACATGCGGAATTACCGCATGTACTCTGAACTTTTTTGTCAACTTTTTACTTTATTTATGAAAAGTATTGTAAATTTTGTAAACGTATTTCATGAAATTATGCAATGTCGGAGCTACAAAATCACATGGCATGTCTCATATGAAATGTGACTGTGACTGGAGATATGGGGCTGATGGGATTTGTGACCAGTGTAGCTCCTGGTCAAATAGCACACTCCTGTAGCCTGATTATGATCTGTTGATCATTGATGGAATGGCGAACAGTGCAGAGTGCTGATGCACAGGCTGATCTGAATCTACACTGGCTGCAAAACCCACAAGACTCATTTTTCCAGTCACAGATAAAAGTAGTGAATGATTTAATTTATTGGTGTTTAACAGCCTATCAATAGCGAAGTTCATTTAAGGCCAGGCCAACAGGTTCGATTCCGCATTTAACCTGCTGCATTGGGGGGAAATCCCAAAATCAGAACGGAATATTTACATCAAAATAAATACATACAGCCCTGAAATTAGAATAACCTGACCTGGTGCCAGGTCCATACGACACCAAAGTCACTTGGCCACTTCCCCTAAAAGTCAATAGCAAACAGTGTAGTTCCGCATGATTGCAGATTTGCAGGCATAGTTTGGGCTACACTACTGTCTGTTCCACGTTTTGCTGCCGACAAACCTTTGGCTATTACACACATTAAATCTATAAAGTACTTTTTCATCAATAACAAAAAAGTCCCCCCAAAAAAATGAATTTCCATCAAATATTGAATTTATTGCAAAAAAAAACAAACAAACGATTTTCCTATGGGAATTTTACATGGGGGCTAAAAATAGATTAAAAAAAATCATAAATATTTGTGAACCGATTTTCAAAATCTAACTCGTTTTCTTAGTTACATCATTTCCAAGCTATCTAACCAGGTTTCGGAGTCCCCCACCTCCTTTCTCCTCCTTCTCCATCATGTTAAATTCCCATAGGAAAATTGTTTTTTTCGTAATAAAATCAATATTTGATGGATTTTCATCAAATAAAACAATTTGGGGAGGGCGACTTTTTTGTTATTGATGAAAAAGTACTTACATTTAAATATTTTTGAGATTTGATATGTTTAATAGCCAAAAGTTCATCGGCAACAAAACGTGGAACAGATAGTAGTTACAATCTTCAGCTGTATGTCGAGTGGCAGGGTGTCACATTGACGATAATCATTGAAACACAAGTAACACAAATACACACGTATAAATGATACAAAGCATGCTTTCATAAATGAGGTCGTGACTTGAGAAATGGGGCTTGTAGCATTTGCGACCAGTGTCGATCCAGATCAGACTGCGCGTCCGCGCAGTCTGATCTGGATCGACACTGATCGCCATTCAGACACCCGTCCTGCTTTTAACAAACAGTATAGGTCCGTATCATGCCACAGGAGTGTGCTAGCAGATCGGGATCTACACCGGCGATAAATGCATTAAGCCCAATTTCTGCGGCCACAGTGACAAACAATATACCTGAAAAGAAAACAAAAATTGTTACGGTGGAACCTCTCTAAACCGGACACCAAGAAAACACCTTATTTTTTATGAGTTTCTTGGGTCATGTATCTCAGGTGATAATGTCTGTTTGTGATCGCATAGTGCACGACTATGGCTCAGAATGATCAAATGCCTGATTTACAGTGAAACCTCTCTAAGCTGGACATCCTGGGGACCTCCATAGCACACATCTATGGCTCAGAATGATCAAATGCCTGATTTACAGTGAAACCTCTCTAAGCTGGACACCCTGGGGACCTCCATAGCACACATCTATGGCTCAGAATGATCAAATGCCTGATTTACAGTGAAACCTCTCTAAGCTGGACACCCTGGGGACCTCCATAGCACACATCTATGGCTCAGAATGATCAAATGCCTGATTTACAGTGAAACCTCTCTAAGCTGGACACCCTGGGGACCTCCATAGCACACATCTATGGCTCAGAATGATCAAATGCCTGATTTACAGTGAAACCTCTCTAAGCTGGACACCCTGGGGACCTCCATAGCACACATCTATGGCTCAGAATGATCAAATGCCTGATTTACAGTGAAACCTCTCTAAGCTGGACACCCTGGGGACCTCCATAGCACACATCTATGGCTCAGAATGATCAAATGCCTGATTTACAGTGAAACCTCTCTAAGATGGACACCCTGGGGACCTCCATAGCACACGTCTATGGCTCAGAATGATCAAATGCCTGATTTACAGTGAAACCTCCCTAAGCTGGACACCCTGGGGACCTCCATAGCACACGTCTATGGCTCAGAATGATCAAATGCCTGATTTACAGTGAAATCGCTCTAAGCCGGAAACCCTGGGGACCTCCCAGTGTGTCCGGTCTAGAGAGGTTCCACTGTACAAAACAATACATTTCACCAAAATACTACCATTAAATATCAGAAATGTAATACATGTATGGATAACATAATTGGCAAGTTTTCCAACAAAGGCGAATATAAAATAATACAAACATAGTGAATATAAAATAGTATTAACATAAAAGCCAGCAACTCAAAAGTAAGCAACTAAACTGAGGACATACAGGACAAAGAACCTTACAACAAGTACGACCAGTGTACATCCAGATCAGTCTGCACATCCATGCATTCTGATCAGGATCTATGCTGTTCAGTCACTGATGTAGGCCGACTGTCATCAGCAAAATGATTAGTCTACTCCAGCCGAGTGACTGGAAAAGGACAAAAATCTACATTTTCTTGTGAATGTCGTAAGATACCTTTTCATAGGCAGAGCCCCTCATCCTTCATTCCATTCAAGTCACCATTGGCGATATTTAACCATTTGCATGCTAGCGGTGACAATAACAGCCAATTAGGAGTATTCTTCTTATTTCTCTCTGTAAATATGTCTTAGAATTTCATTAGAATTGCGTCCATGAAATACCAAGACATATCCATGATATTTACAGCGAGAAATAAAAAAATATTATGATTTTTCATCTGCTATTTTGAACTATTTATAGCCCACACGTTTCCCAGCATGCAAAGAGTTAAAAGTTATGCACTGAAGGCAGTAATTATGAACGAAAACAATCAAACATTCTGCACTACTCAAATTCATGGGACACAAACTGTAGCTTCAAAATGTTCATTGTAACTAGTGTTAAATGAAGGATGATAGTTAGGCTGAAAGCGGACAAATATGCTCTGGACAACGTAACACAAAATTGCTTCATAATACGACAAACAGAAATATGAAAGTTAGCAAATGTATTTATTTTGTAAATAACGAGGTCAGATGCACTTTACCGGTATACGAAACCAGAGGGAATAAAGTTAGTATAATTTTCGGGGAAGGCGATATTCATATGCCACGGTCAAAATTGTTCCAGGCATTATAGTGCTCCGAAGTTACAATTACCTGTGTAGACGGTGAGTGTAACAGATAATTCTATAATTTTGTCATACAGGATTTATTTCCCATGTAAATCCTAGGTACTTTATTGCATTTACAGAAAAAACTATTTAATAAACTCTATTCCTAAGCTGGTACATCTCGGTAAAGTGCATTCTAACCACATAACATAAAACATAACATTGGGTGCATGTACATGTACGTACACCAGTCTTATAAATAGGTTACCAAACTTGAAAAATCACAAGTAACTTCCCTTAGCACAACTTCAGGAGATCATCGTTGTTATTTGACAGAGTTGGTCAGTTTGATGTCATGTTGCTTAGTTTAAACTTAGTTTAACTCTTTGCATGCTGGGAAACTTGTGGGCTATAATTAGTTCAAAAATAGCAGACAAAAATTCATCATATTTTCTTGTATTTCTCCCCGTAAATATCATGAATATGTCTTGGAATTTCATTAGAATCGAGTCCCGAGGACTCAATTCTAATGAAATTTCAAGACATATTTACAGAGAGAAGTAAAACATATACCCCTAATTCGTTTGGTGGATATTTCCGCCGCTAGCATGCAAAGAGTTAAAACTAAGCAACATGACGTCAAACCGACAAACTCCGCCAAATCTTAAAGTCTTGCTTGCCGTGGTAAGCAAAATTACTTGTGATTGTCCAAGATTGGTGACCCATGCATAGGAGAGGTCTATACTGTTTGCCGTACCTGGTGACGTTCAAGTAGAGCCTCAGCGCCCGTGACGTCCTTCGCGAGTTCGTCCGAGGACACAAGGGCCATCATGCTCTTGATCCAGGATGTCAGGTCACGGTAGTCGCTCAAGAAACGCTGAAGGTCGTAGCTGTCCAGGAGCTTCGCCTTACGTGCATCAGCCTACAACCAGAACATGGCAAATGGTTTACCGTACCAGCAACATACAGAGACGGGGCTTTGGTTTCCAGTCTCAGGAAATGCTGAAGGTCGTAGCTATCAAGGAGCTTCGCCTTACGAACATCAGCATACAATCGGTAATTGTGAAAGGGTTTGAAATCCAAACAACAGCTAAGGTCATTATAGAGATGGGGCCTCGGTTTCAAGTCTCATCCGAAAGACCAGTGGGATGGAAATACTAAACAGAGTATTTTTTTCATATTCAAGATGGGGATTGATACCACTACCACCACCACCATTGAAGTCCAATGTTCTATCCACTAGACTATCAAGTCATCCCCGACAATGGGTAATCATATGGTTAAATGTCTTGATTGATTGTTTTTCTGACATTGACAGCCAATCATAAATATAATAAAATCTCTTTAGGCCATCTCGGAGTTTTCAGAGAAGCTACACTGAACCACGCTCTAATTAGCAAAAAAACTCTTTAAGGTTCTTTATCTGATATTAAGCCCACATAGTCCCGATCAGAAAGACCAACAGAAATGTTAAATCAACATATGCCCACTCGTCAATGGCGAGCTTAAATAAAGTTGGGGTAGTGCATAGACCGAGTGAAGTTTACAGTGGACACTCACGCAATATGGGTGGATTAAGCGAGTGCTAATATGTGGCGGCTATGACTGGAGTAATGGGGCTTCAGGAATTTATGACCGGTGCAGATCCAAATCTTCACTGTTCAGCATTCCATCAATGCAACACCCATCGTGCTTCTAACAAGCAATATAGATGGTCAACAGGCTACATAAGTGCGCTATAAGCCCCATTGCTCCAGTCACAGCCACATATTTGTTAGTTTCTATCCCTGCCATGGGTGCCCAGTGTGTTGCGATGTGGAATGCCCTCACTTCCAAGGTAAACAGCTGTTTACCTTGGAAGTGAGGGCATTCCACATCGCATGATTGTAAATAGACAGTACGGCAGATGTATGGGGTCAGGCGAGACATGAGGGTCAGGTTTTGCCACATTGGGAGCCGTGGTTGTTTACCTTGGAGGTGAGTGCATTCCACATCTCGTTGATCTCGGTCTGGTGTTCGTAGATCTGCTCCGCCTGGTCGGGATGAGTCATCATGAGCCGCTTTGCGCTCTCGTCCAGGTCCCGCACCTAAAACACCATAGGACATAGGAGAATACTCGCACCATACAAAGTTGTTTGTTTATTTATTGGTATTTAACGGCCTATCAATAGCTAAGGTCATGTAAGGTCATGTAAGGCCAGGCCAACGGGTTCGATCCCGTATTTAACATGCAGCATTGTGGGGAAAATCACAAATCCGAACAGAATATTTACATTGAGAAAACATATATTCAGCCCCGATATTAGAATAACCTGACCTGGTGCCAGGTCCATACCACACTAAAGTCACTTGGCCCATTCCCCTAAAAAAAATAGGATTAGGAATAATTGTATTACTCTCAATGGGTATAACCAGATTTAACCCCGACATTCAAGAATGCCAAAGACGTACCTGAGGGCCAAAGCACGTCTCATTCGGGATTCCGTCATACACAGTGCTAATTAGATAGCATGAACTCCGATGTAGAAACATTCACAACTGTGTTACTCCCATTTTCCATCCTAAAGTTATCTATCTGTTGTAACACTCATTTGATTTTGCACCAAGTAACATATGTTAAGTTTTTTGACAGACGGTTTGTTTGCTTGTTTGTTGTTTATTGGTGTTTAACGGCATATCAACAGCTAAGGTGATGTAAGGCCATTGCGACAGACGGACAACTCAACCCCAGTTGCGGGGGCATAATAATGATATTTGCCAGGATTTTTGCATTGATACATAGGATACAAAATCCCCGACGTACCTTTTCTTCGAGAGCGGCAAGATCCCTCTCGAGTCCGTCGTGTTTCCGTTTCAGTGCTTGCACGCTGGCCAGGTCATGTCCGTAGTTCTCCGTATTCAGCGCCTGGTCCTTCTCGTTAATCCAGTCCTTGGTCTCGTCGACGTCGCGGTGGTACCGCTGCACCTCGTGGGCGCTACACAGGGTCTGTGCCTTGTCCGCAGTCACCTGCTGCAAGGTCTCCCAGCGCGTGTTCAGCGTCGCGATCTGCTCCCGGATGTTCTCCGCGGCCTCAGTCCGACCCATCGCCGTGAGTTTGTCAGCGATGTTGTTCAGCTCCTGGAGACGCGCCTCATTCGTACGCAGGTCCTGCAATCGAACACGGTTTTCAAGTCTGTAATCAGGCATGAGAATGGCTGTTGCTGAAAACATCTGAAAATCCAATGAAACCCCCTCACCCCACTTGTAAAAGTTTCAAATTTAATCATACCAGGTTGATTCTTTTGAAAAGGCAAATTATGACAAAATCATCTGAAACAGCTGATTTGCTGACGAGTCTCATGCCTGTGTAATGGAACAGGGTTTTCAAGTCTTCAGAGCGATGGCATACCTTCCTGAAGTCGTCAAACTTCTTCTGCATCTCCTCGACCTGTTCCAGGTCCTCGCCGACGTCTTCCCCGTGCATGAGATTCTCCTTCTCCGTGATCCAGGCCGCCAGCTCTGCAGCCTCCCGCACCAGCTGGTATGCCTTGCAAGACTCCTGGATCTTGTCTCGCCGCTGCTGGCCCAGGTCCAATAGATTTGCGTACCTAGATGTGTGTGTATATTATGTATAGTGTGTGGCCGGTCGGTTAAATGGGTTACCAAACTTGGGAATTGGCAATTAGTTGCCCATAGAACAACTTTCTGGGCAGTCAGTGCTCCAGATAAGCTTTGTATATAAAGAGTATTATACCGCCATATTTCAAATTCAATGCGTATTTTACTTTTTACAAATGTATTATTGATTTTCTTTATTAAATAGGGAACAATGATAAAACATATAACAGATATAAAAATTAACTTACTTGAGCTGCAAAAAGCAAACCCTGTAAATTTTCAAATTTATTACAGTATTTTCACTAATCAATTAGAAAATCAATGCGTATTTTCGCATTGCTGTGAGTATTTTGTACTCCCACTTTTGATAATCAATGCGTATTCTGCTAAAATAAGTGCGTAAAATACGCCAATATGCATCTTATCTGGAGCTCTGTAGATGTGTGCATATATCGTGTATTGTGTGTAGGCCAGACATATAAACACTCACCATAATACCTCTAAATATTCAGACACCATTTATTTGGGGAAACACATACAAATATATGGTTTCCATGCAACAGTGAGTGTGCAAATATTTAGGGTTAGTATGGCAGTACTGGTTTAATCACAATAGCCATGTATTTGGATACAATTTGTTAATCTATTAAATAGGGATTTCCCAAAGCAAATTGTATCCGAACATTTAGGTTCATTACGGTTATAAGTTACCGAACTTGGAAATTGAAAATGAATTGCCCTTAGAACTTTCTGGGCAGTGGTGTGAAGTTTAAACTAAGCAACGTGATGTCAAATTGACAAACTTAGCCCATTCTAAGATTGACGATGCCCCATAAGACGATGCCCCATAAGATTTTCCAATGTAACCTTTTTATAACTAAGACTGGCCAATATAATGGTAATGTTGGGTATAATTCTGGAAAATATCAGTTTCTTTTGATGAATGCATCCAAGATCTTTCAGGTTTTTGTTGTTTAATGTTGGGCACTTTGCATACCCTGGTAATCTACCATTTTGCCACATGCACAAAGCTTTGAAACAAACCGATACTTTCAAATAAGCTATTATGATCCACCGACATAACTGAGATGCAAACACTATCAGAACACCATTTTAATCCTTTGAACCCGAATGCCCGCTATAACGGTTTATGCAAACAGTGCAGATCCAGATGAGCCGGCTCGTAACGAGCCGTCTGACATCAGGATCTGCACTTTTTGAGAGTAATTTCCATTAAAAAAAACCCCCAAACCTTTTCATAAATGATCTACTCTGAAAACCATTTTGTGATGATTGGATTGGTTGCAAAATTAACATATTAAAATCCATTTCAGTTACTTAGGGGTGAAAGGGTTAATAAACATATATCCACTCTGTTTCTGTATATAGTTTTCATGGCAGATAGCACATCTTCTTAGGTACAAAATCACATGGCTTGTTTCATACAGTCAGTGGGCATACATACTGAGTTTCAATCTGGTTCTGTCTGACCGAGATCGTAAAGTCGTCCATCAGGTTGTTCCTGCTTGCCGAGAGGCTTGGATCAAGCTTCTTCACGTAGGCCGCGGGCACGAAACCCTGCCGATCGTTCACCTCCACCTTCCACCAATCCTGGGGCACAGATGGTAAATACTCATGAATATTCACAACATATAATTGAGAGATGCCACACAGCAGGCACAAGCTCTTGACTGAGGGTGAATTATTCATCAATATTCACGATATATAAGTCACATAGATCATGGGCACATAGCAGTTGTTTAATACTTCCACCAATCCTGGGAGATGATGGAGGGTAAAGTATTCATGACTAATCATGATATTTAATTCACATAGACAACACAGCAGCACAAACTCATAACAGAGGGAAAATTACTCATAAATATTCATGATATATAATACACATACACATAGGCACAACTCCCGAACTACTTCCATCTTTCAGCAATATCGGGGGATGGAGTGAGTGAGTGAATAGGGTTTAACGTCCGCTTTTCTGACATAGAGGTACAAGCCTCAGGGAGTCTACACGCAGACAGGTCAACGGGGTCGTGTCCCGTATCCACCTGTCCGAGGGGGGTAAATCCCAACTTCAGAACTCAATATTTACAATCAAAATATATATTCAGTCCTGAAATTAGAACAACCTGATCTGGTGCCAGGCCCTCGCCACACCAGCATCATTTATCCCATCCCCTAAAAGTAATAGGATTAGCGCTAATCTTACTTTTATATATGGGGCATAGCCCGACTCAACTCTCACATACAAGAAAGCCAAAAATGTACATGAGGGCCAAATCCGGTATAGTGGGTTCCGGAAAGTATGAACCCAATCGTTAAGCCAGTTTAGTCGCCTTTTACGACAAGCAATGGCTACTGCAGCACTATTCTCAGGATCAGTTGATCCCGCCCCGGTGCCTGCACGGGGCTTCGGGGGATGGAAGGCAAAATTACACGACATAATGTTCAAATATTTAAATGATTTTTGCTACGGAACTTGCACTACAATAGTTGACTGATGCAAGTTATCTGTTCATATAGCAAGGAAATGGGACTTTAGCTAACAAGTAAGACTATATTGGAATGTATGTGACCAGTGTATTAGCTGCAGATCAGCTATCGCTTTGACGTGTAGTCGGACCTGACCAGTGCCTAAACTGTCCAGCCATTCAGGCAAGCAAGTACATCAAAAGTATATGTTGCTACCACTCAGTTGAACCGTCTCGGCGAGACGGTTCAACTAAGTGGTAACAAAATACACTTTGAGTGAAAAATAAGGACATAATCAGATCTTTGCACATAAAAAAATTGTTAAAATCTAAACTCGACCAATTTTAGAGGGGGCGTGTGCCGGACACGCCCCCGCCTGGATCCGCAACATTTAGTATCCCTTCACTATAGGAATGAATGGCCTTTTTGTGGAATTTATCGGGGTATAAACTTGGAAAAGTCGCGGGAATACTGGACGAAGGCCGGAAGGCCTCGTCCAGTATTCCCGCGACTTTTCCAAGTTTATATCCCCGATAAATTCCACAAAAAGGCCATTCATTCCTTATAATTCCAGCATTTGAAATAAATTCATCAAGAAAATGTGTTTATTTTGCGTTTTCTTAAGAATTATTTTAACTGCGCCTGACGGTTACGGAAAGTAGTTCGGCATGGGAGTTTACTGGGATATAAATTTTGGACAGAGACTTGCTACGGACCAATCAAATGTTAGGGAATTGTGTAAATATTTCTGTGCTGGAATTATTTACTAATGAACAAGTTAGATGTATATACAACACAATAATACACCTGGCCCCGATTGTTCTAAACCTCCGGTAGCTCAACACTGTTAACCCTTACACCGCTATCTTAATTTATTGTCGTCTGCTGTTTCTTTTTTCCATTGGAAATGATTCTGAAGTGCTGTCAAACCATGTTTTTATTGAGAAATAAGGCAAGATATAAAAGCAACAGTAGACGACAATTGTTGTTGTCTGCTGTTTATTTTCTATTTTCCATTTTTATCATCAAAAACATGCTTTGACGGCACTTCAGAATCAATTTCATTGGAAATGATTCTGAAGTGCTGTCAAAACATGTTTTTATTGAGAAATAAGGCAAAATATAAAAGCAACAGCAGACGACAAATGTTATGTGTAGCTGTCTAAGGGTTAAGGATATAAGAGTCGGTTAAGCTAACGTAGGTTTTGAGCAACCGGGCCTTGATGATCAGGAAATAGTACATGCTCCAACACTTTTCTAACACAATAGAGTACATATTATGTCAGAGAAAATGAATATTACAAAACTGTAATTACAAAATCTTATTCCATTTTTTGTGAAACATTTAAACCCTTTGAATGCGGGAAGCTAAAATTGTCGTCTGCTGTTATTTCATAGTGTGCATTTTTTTCTCTCAATAAAACCATGGATTTACAACACTTTTGAATTCATGATTTGAAACCACGTCAAACCATGTTTTTTGTAAGAAAAATAGAAAATAAACAAACAGCGGACGACAAAATTGAATTTAGCATTGTAAGGGTTAAGGAGTGAAAGCCGGTGAATGCAGCACTATATACTGGACTCATGAAATAACCGGTGTTTCTCCCAGGATTAAGAAGCGTCATGGTAAAATCTAAAATCTATTATTGTACTAGCTGCGAGTCTACGACTGAATTACTTCCTACAGCCCATAATAGATAATGTCAGTATGCAAGTAATTTATGTTATATGTTTTCGCCACTAATGGCTACCGTGCCCCGCTATAGACCAGAGATATAGTCCAGCGTGCCCCTCATAGTGGTGACTACACTACATATCTAGATACCGTATTTATTCTAATAAACGCCCCGGGGCTATGCAATTCGTGGGGATCAAAACGTGGAAAATAGGATCAAAGTATGTTATTTTCACATACAAAAGCCATTTAAAATGGCCTTTGTATGTGAAAATAACATATTTAGAATGCAAATATAAGAGGGGGGCTACTATTAGAGAGGGGGCTACTATTAGAAGAAATACGGTAGGTATATATATGCGTGCCACGAGAGAATACATCTACAAGTAGTAATAATTTCAAGTAGGAAAAGTGTCTAGACATGCGGCCAAGTAACAAAATCTAAGACCGTAACCAAAATATAAACCATGACCATTTCAGACACACCATGTGATTTTGTACCTTCGGACATCTGCGTAATTTCATGAAATACGTTTACAATATTTTCCGTAAATGGCGTCAAAAGTTAACAAAATTTTCAGAGTACATGTACTCTGAAAATTTTGTCCACTTTTGACGCCATTTATGAAAAATATTGTAAATTTGCAAACTTATTAAATGAAATTACGCAGATGTCAGAAGGTACAAAATCACACGGCGTGTCTCATTTTAACCTTGCGCCCCGATTAGGATGAATGTTAAGCTTTTTTATCACTTGATCAATTTATCAGTTCACATAAACAGTAAGGCAGGTACATGCACCAAACTAGTTTACACGCAACCTAAGGCTTATGATGTTCAGTACAGTCCGTGAACAAAATAGAGTACGCACCGACAATGACGCTCGTGGAAATCAGAAACAAATTTTATTATTTTGTAAAAAATATCCACAAATGGTGCAGATCTTGACTCGTTACGAGCCGGCCCATCATGATCTACACAGTTTGCAAATAATAGAGAAAGATGTCTCTTGTGTTGAAAAGGTTAAACAAACTTGGTAATACAGCCGTTGAAAGTATGAAAGTATTTTTGATGCCCAAGGTTTGAACCCACAACATCCTCTGGAATGGAAGTCAGGTGCTCTAACCGCTAACCCAACCCTACACAGGCTGCTAAACCTTATCAGATAATGAAAATTGAAAGTATTCAACAACATTAACAAGCAGTATACATTGAATACCACCGTTCACCGCAAAATACGTATGTAATATAAGGATAGCATTGTACAAGGAGGACATATCCATAGTACACCATTCAGAGTAAAGAATTAAGCACATACTCGACTTCAAAATTCAGAAATCAAAGGAAAGATTAGAAACAGTTTTACACAGGTGGTTTGTTTGTTTGTTTATTGGTGTTTAACGGCCTATCAACAACTAAAGTCATGTAAGACCAGGCAAACGGGTTCGATCCCATTTTAACCTGCTGCATTGGGGGGAAAGTCGCAAAATCGGAGTATTTACATCGAGAACAAATATATTCAGTCCTGAAATTAGAGTAACCTGACCAGGTGCCAGGTCCATATCACACCAGTCACTTAGCCCATCCACTAAAATAGGATTACGAGTAATCGTAATACTCACATAAGGGATATAACCAGATTTAACTGTCACATATCAAAATGCCAAAGACATTATGTGAGGGCCAAACTAGGCCTCCAGTCAGAATTCCGGTAAAGAAGAACCCTGATCGTTAAATTACCTATCACATGCTCCCACCTGATACCCACTTACTCCCAGAGCTCCAGTTAAGGTGCGTAATTTGGAGGCAAATTTCTTATTTCTCCATCAAAAATGGCGAGTTGGGAGTGCTTTAGAATCGTCTCGAAGAGACGATTCTAAAGGACTCCCAACTTGCCATTATTGATGAAGAAATAACAAAATTTCACCCCAAGTTGGTCAAATTACGCACGATTCTAAAGGACTCGCAACTTGCCATTATTGATGAAGAAATAACAAAATTTCACCCCAAGTTGGTCAAATTACGCACGATTCTGAAGATAAATAACAAATTTAATCACAGTTGGTTCCAAATAAAATTTACGCACGATTCTAAAGGACTCCCACTTTGATGAAGAAATAACAAAATTTCACCCCAAGTTGGTCAAATTACGCACGATTCTAAAGGACTCCCAACTTGCCATTATTGATGAAGAAATAACAAAATTTCACCCCAAGTTGGTCAAATTACGCACGATTCTAAAGGACTCCCACTTTGATGAAGAAATAACAAAATTTCACCCCAAGTTGGTCAAATTACGCACGATTCTAAAGGACTCCCAACTTGCCATTATTGATGAAGAAATAACAAAATTTCACCCCAAGTTGGTCAAATTACGCACGATTCTAAAGGACTCCCACTTTGATGAAGAAATAACAAAATTTCACCCCAAGTTGGTTCAAACTAGCACGGATTCTAAAGGACTCCCAATTGCCATTATTGATGAAGAAAATAACAAAATTTCACCCCAAGTTGGTCAAATTACGCACGATTCTAAAGGACTCCCACTTTGATGAAGAAATAACAAAATTTCACCCCAAGTTGGTCAAATTACGCACGATTCTAAAAGGACTCCACTTGCATTGATGAAGAAATAAACAAATTTCATTTCACCCCAAGTGGTCAAATTAACGCATTCGATTCTAAAGGACTCCCAACTTGCCATTATTGATGAAGAAATAACAAACTTTCACCCCAAGTTGGTCAAATTACGGTCGAAATTCTACGACTCCCACTTTGCATTATTGTGAAGAAATAAACAAAAATTTCCCCAAGTTGGTTCAAATACGGCACGATTCTTAAGGACTCCCACTTTGTTTGATGAAATAAACAAAAAACACCCAAGTTGGTCAAATCGCACACTTTTAAGGAAAACTTTCCCAACTTGCCATTATTGATGAAGAAATAAACAAAAATTTCACCCAAGTTGGTCAAATTACGCACGATTCTAAAGACTCACTTTGATGAAGAAAATAACAAAATTTCACCCCAAGTTGGTTCAAATTAAGCCAAACGGATTCTCAAGGACTACATTGCCATTATTGATGAAGAAAAATAACAAAATTTCACCCCAAGTTGGTCAAATTACGCACGATTCTAAAGGACTCCCACTTTGATGAAGAAATAACAAAATTTCACCCCAAGTTGGTCAAATTACGCACGATTCTAAAGGACTCACAACTTGCCATTATTGATGAAGAAATAACAAAATCTCACCCCAAGTTGGGGGGGGGGGGGGGGGGGGGGGGGGGGGGGGGGGGGGGGTTCAAAATTACGCACGATTCTAAAGGACCCCACTTGAAGAAGAAAAACAAAAATCACAAGGTCCAAATTACGCACGATTCTAAAGGACTCACAACTTGCCATTATTGATGAAGAAATAACAAAATTTCACCCCAAGTTGGTCAAATTACGCACCTTAACTGGAGCTCTGCTTACACCATTCAGAGTAAAGAAATAAGCGCATACTCGACTTCACAATTTGAAAATCAAAGAAAAGATTTGAAACAGTTTTACACAGGTAGTAAGTCATGACTAATAAGAAGATTTGAACCATCACTATACAGAGATCTTATATCCAGCAAAGACTCGGATTGGATTGCATTTCAAACAGATATGTAGCTCACACCGATATTCATATTTCCCAGATCCGAAACCTTGTTGAATAGAATGCATGCTGGATTCATAACGGAACATGTCATACAGATGGCAGAAGGTAAAGACATTTAATAGTTGTGAGCAAGGTGCTATTAAGAATACAAAGATGAGCGTATGCATGATAGAAGGACTAATAATAGTTATCATTTTTGGATAACTAATCCAATGAAAAAACTAGAGCTATCACAGGAGTGATCAATACCCCACAAACATTGCTTTGACACACAAACAGGTATAATAGCAGAAAGTTTCATAGGTCGGAATCATAATTTCATACCCATTTTGACCTATGACCTATAAACCTTGACCTTGGATGTAGACAAGTGGGTATTGAACGTGACACATGGCTTCATCATGGCAAACACTTTTGGCAAATATTTGAGGCAAATCATTTGAAAATCCATTCATCGGTTTAGAAGATATACGGCGGAAACAAAATCTCATGAGCATTTTTTACCGTTTACCCAAGTGTGACCTTGACCTCGGACATTTGCAATGGAATAGTACTTAATGGCCCATCGACACAGAAAAGTACCATGGTAGATGATGTACAAGGATATTGAACGCAAATCGTCTCATCATGGCAAACATTTGTGGCCAATATTTGAAAATACACATTCATCGGTGTAAAAGATATAGAGCGGAAACAAAATAAAACATAATGCACATTATTTACCGTTGACCTCGAAGTGTGACCTTGGACGTAGACAAATGGGTATTGAACGCGACATCATCATGGCAAACATTTGTGGCAGATTATTTGAATATTCATTCATCGGTTTACAAAATTTGACACAGACAGACCGACCGACAGACAGACCAGCTGAATCCTATAAACACCTCAAAAACTTTGTTTGGGAGGGTATAACCAGAGCTCCAGATAAGGTGCGTATTGGCGTATTTTACATACTTATGTTAGCCGATTACGCATTGATTATCAACAGCGGGGGGAGTAAAAAATACGCACAGCAATGTGAAAATACGCATTGATTT
The DNA here is from genome assembly GCA_029237695.1 of Conchocele bisecta. Taxonomy (NCBI): domain Eukaryota; kingdom Metazoa; phylum Mollusca; class Bivalvia; order Lucinida; family Thyasiridae; genus Conchocele; species Conchocele bisecta. Next base: position 62,720,615 of record CM055271.1, on the reverse strand, counting down.
TCAAATCGAGTAGTGAAAATACGGATGAAGTTGAACATTTACTTAGTTAAGCTGCAAAAAGCAAACACCGTTTGAAAATTTTCCACTATATTACAGTATAAATAAGTGAACAAGTAATAATACATTGAAATAAGTGAATGGTTAAATTTGTTTTATGTTTGGATCATTTGTTCCCTATTTAATCATGAAGAAAATCAATAATCCATTTGTAAAAATAAAATACTCATTTAATCTGAAATCAGGCGTACAATACTCTTTAGGCACAAAGCTTATCTGGAGCTCTATATAATAAGAAAATCTCCTAGTAATGGTATTCAAAGTTGGCAGTTTAGACGGGAAAGTGGAAGAAAGCGGATAACTCAGTATCTACTCATTGTTCCACCGACTCATTGCCATACCATTCACAGGAAATGTTTTTTTTCAAAGTGAATTAGACAAAAGTCATAGATACAAAAGTCATAGATGCATAAAGCATATCTATATACATGCACCAGCTCAGATACAAGAGTGCTGAAAGTGTAGAAAAGTGTAGAAAATTATACCATGTTGTTCAGTTTCATTTCTTTTTCATTTTGTGGCCGCTCGTTCTAATATAATGTAACGGAAACAGATGATAGCACAACTATTCTTTTGTGATGTGAATTATTGTGTATCGGAGACGGGAAAGTGGAAGAAAGCGGCCAACTCAGTATCTACTCATTGTTCCACTGACGCATTGTCATACCATTCACAGGAAATGTTTTTCATTTTCAAAGTGAATTAGACAAAAGTCGCAAATGCATAAAGCATATATATATATACATGCACCAGCTCAGTAGCCTATTTCATCAACATTGCAATACTTTTCTAGCAAAGTATACTTTGAGGGAGAAATTTTCAATTTTAGGATCAATTTATTAATTTTTATTATGCTGAATTTATTACATTATCACAGCCAATTTTGGCTGTGATAATGTAATAAATTCAGTATAATAATTCTGCATAGTTTTAATCATCAAATATATGCAATCGTTAGTTCTGCATGAAATAATGCATTTCGGAAAAATCAATGGTTGCTCCCTCAAAGTATACTTTGCTAGGAAAGTATACTTTGCAATTTTGATGAAATCGGCTACGGATACAAGAGTGCTGAAAGTGTAGAAAAGTTGAGAAAATTATACCATCATTTCTTTTTCATTTTGTGGCCGCTCGTTCTAATATAATGTAATGGAAACAGATGATAGCACAACTATTCTTTTGTGATGTGAATTATTGTGTATCGGGCATAGAACATTTAGACCATCTAACAGAGCTGGCAAAAGGATGCATACATATCCTGGCCCACAACTGGATAACTGTTATTATCAAATTGTACTCTGGTTTTGTTCTTTAAATGTGGCTTTGACTGGAAAAATGGGGCTTATATGATTTGTGATTTGTGACAAGTGTAGCTCCTGATCAAAAGCACACTTCGGTAGTCGGATAATGATATTTATTATATACCTACCCATGAAATACATAGTTATACAATGTAAGTAAGTCATATGTTCTCATCGATGAAATAAACAGCTTCCGGTGCAAATACGACTACTTCCGCTATCTATATTCGTAACGCGCATCAGCAATAAAACAGCGCAAATAGGCTGCAAACACACATTCATTACCGTACACAGTCTAAAAAACTGCTAATTTCCATGGAGCGGTATATAATAAATAGAATATTCATATTTTTGCAACGAATATGACATATATGTTCATCTCGTGGTGTGAAATGTCCATACGACACTGGCAGTGCACTCGTGAAATATGGACATTTCACACCACTCGATGAACACATATGTCATATTCGTTGCAAAACTATGAATATCCTCTATATATTTCTTGCTAGAAGCATAACGGGTGCTTCATGGATGGACTAGCGAACAGTGCAAATCCTGATCAGACTGTGCGTATGCACAGGCTGATCTGGATCTACACTGGTCGCATAACCGATAAGACCTGCTTCTCCAGTCACATCCACAAATTTAATACTAGTACACACGCCAGGCTATAAGTCGCGTCTGACAGTCGACACACTGAAAAGAACACTTAAAGCATGTAGACTCTCATAGTTGTAATGTGAAGAATACTCTCATTTATTTTCATTTACAAGAAATGGGACAATGCAACCTACTGTCTGTTCCACGTTTTCCTGCCCGACAAACTTTTGGCTATTAAAAACATTAAATCTAACAACAAAAGTCACCCTCCCCAAACTTTTTAGTTTGTTGAAATTCCATCAAATATTGCTTTAATGGCGAAAAAACAATTTTCCTTTAACATGGGGGGAAAAAGAGGTGGAAGAGGTGGGCGAGGAGCAAAAAAACGAAAACTTTGGAAATTGATTAAGAAACCTGGCTAGATAGCTTGGAAATGATGTAACTAAGAAAATAAGTTAGATTTTGAAAATCGGTCCACAAATGAACGAGGCAAAGCCACGAAGGCCAGGTTTTTTCCAAGCATAGACACTTGGATAACATAATTATACCCACTTTTTGTAGACTAGATGGCCGTGGCCTGCATGTCGCGCCTTGGGGCGAGGCATGGACACTAAAAAAATAGATATAGTAGATGGAAAAATCTTAACCAAAAAACTTTAACCGGACACACGGACGAACGGACGGACGTATGCCAAAATGCCGACGATATCGCGCGTTCCGCAAGCAGGTGTGACAATGATGATAAACACCCATGTGAAGTATCAAGGTATTGGGTGAAACAGTTGCAGAGATATAGTACACGAAAAAACCTTAACAAAAAAATTTAAAGTAATTTGAACTTGACATAGGGCACAGGATCGCGCTTTCCGCAAGCAGGTGTGACAATGATGATAAACACCCATGTGAAGTATGAAGGTATTGGGTGAAGCAGTTGCAGAGATATAGTACACGAACAAACTTTAACAAAAAAATTCAAAGTAATTTGACCTTGACATTGGGCACAGGATCGCGCTTTCCGCAAGCAGGTGCAACAATGATGATAAACACTCATGTGAAGTATGAAGGTATTGGGTGAAGCAGTTGCAGAGATATAGTACACGAAAAAACTTTAACAAAAAAATTAAAAGTAATTTGACCTTGACATTGGGCACAGGATTGCGCTTTCCGCAAGCAGGTGCGACAATGATGATAAACACCCATGTGAAGTATCAAGGTATTGGGTGAAGCAGTTGCAGAGATATAGTACACGAAAAAACTTTAACAAAAAAATTCAAAGTAATTTGACCTTGACATTGGGCACAGGATCGCGCTTTCCGCAAGCAGGTGCGACAATGATGATAAACACCCATGTGAAGTATCAAGGTATTGGGTGAAGCAGTTGCAGAGATATAGTACACGAAAAAACTTTAACAAAAAAATTCAAAGTAATTTGACCTTGACATTGGGCACATGGGCCGCACGGTTGGGGGTTAGAATGAAAATATGGATGATGATAAACACCCATGTGAAGTTTCAAGGTAATGGGCGAAGCAGTTGCAGAGATATAGTATAACGAAAAAGTTTTAACCAAAAAACTTTAACCAGACGTACGTTAAAAAGTTAACGTTGAAAATGGCTAAGTCAATTACGTAGAAATAATAGGTGAAGGTAAAAAAATTGTCACATGTTGGATAGTTGTATGTGGTAGGCACCCCTTGGTTATGAAGCTGTGAAAGTTTGGTGGTCCTAGGTGGTACAGTACCAAAGAAATGGACTTAAACACGAAAACTTAACATTGTAAACGCGAAAACTTAACATTGAAAATGGCTAAGTCGACTACGCGGAAAAAATGGGTCAAGATAAAAAAAAAGTAACATGTTGGATAGTGATATGTGGTGGGCACCCCTTGATTATGAAGCTGTGAAAGTTTGGTGGTCCTAGGTGGTACAGTAACAAAGAAATGGACTCAAACACGAAAACTTAACATTGATTGTGGACGCCGCCCGCGCCCGCCACCCTCCCGCCGCCCGCCCGCCCGGCTTTCGCCAATCCAATAGCCTGGATTTTTTTTCAAAAAACCTGGCTAAAAATTAATTAAAAAAATCTATTTTTAACCCTGATGTTAATTTCCATAGGAAAATAGTTTTTTTCGCAATAAAATCAATATTTGACGGAAATAAAAAATGTGTGGAGGGTGACTTTTTATTAGCGATGAAAAAGTACTTACATTTAAAGATATTTTTGGATTTAATGTGTTTAATGGGCAAACATTTGTTGGCAGGAAAACGTGGAACAGACTGTAGTGATTATAGAGTCTAAAACATTATGGGTACTGTCAAATGGACATTTTTTAGGTAACACAGTGGGCCGTTTCACTAAACTTTGTAGACTAAAATGGTCATAAGTGCAAAAATTATGATAGTCTGTAAATATCACATTAACAATGTCTTCTTGTAAGCAATTATTGGATTTACATTTATTGAGCATAGGCAGCTTATGTTCAATAAATGTAAATCCATCAATTGAAATTTCCAGACGATCCTAAATTTGCACTACTGAACATTTTAGTCATGCGAAGTTTAGTGACCAAATGGTACATTCCTGTAGCCAGATAATGAACTATATTGTTTGTTAGAAACATGATGTGTGTTTCGTTGACAGAATCGCGAACAATGCAGATCCTGATCAGACTGTGCGTATGCACAGGCTGATCAGGATCTACACTGGTCGCAAAACGCATAAGCCCCCTTTCTCCATTCATAGCCACATATCACATATAGCTCTGAGCAGACACTTCCGAACTAAAATCATACTCTTAAATCACACAGTTTGATTGGCCAAGGTGTGCCGAGTCTCGACCAATCAAACTTGATGATTTCAAGCATAAGAACAGACCGAGTATACGCCCCGAAAGCAGCCACCCCGGGACACTGGACAACTCACCTTATTGGAGCTGTTGAGCAGGGTGAGCACGTCTCCCTTCTTCATGGAGAGTTCGCGAGGGGATTTCTCTGTGTAGTCGTACAGCGCCATGACCTTCTCCGTGCCAAGGTCGTCAATCACAGGCGCCTCTTGTTGCTGCAACATGGTCATATGTGGCTGTGACTGGAGAAATGGGGTTGTGACCAGTGTAGCTCCTGATCAAATAGCACCCTCCTATAGCCTGATAACTATATTCCTCATAAGAAGCATGACGGTTGTTTCAGTGATGGAATGGCGAACAGTGCAGATCCTGATCAGACTGTGCGGATGCACAGGCTGATCAGGATCTACACTGGTCGCAAAACCAATTAAGCCCCCTTTCTACACTCACAGTCACACATATACACTATACCATACATAGAGAACATCAGGCTAGTGTTTCTATATCAAGTATATTACATGTCACCCAGTGATCTACCGTGATTCTGGTAGGATTTATTTCCTTGAAGGAAACATTTCCTCCTAGACGTTCGCGAGATGCAATTGACATCACGTTTTAACGTCATTTCCGGCAAAGAAACAATCATATGCTAACGTCAAAATTGTCAATTTTGACAACATTATAAGCTGGTCTAAAAGCAAACATCACATTTTTCGAAGAGCATGTAATATGCAATTTATTCCACTACCATTTTGAAATACCGTATTCATTTCCCTGGACAAATGTAAATCCGACAAAGAAACTTGTGCTCCGCACTCGTTTCTTTGTCGGATTTCCAGATGTCTCGGGTAAATATTTCAAAATGGCAGTTGAATTAACTATATTTATCAGGCAACGCTAGGAAACGCGCAGGAAGACACTAGCATGGTATTCTATTTATCAGGCAACGCTAGGAAACGCGCAGGAAGACACTAGCATGGTATTCTATTTATCAGCTAACGTCTTAAGGCTACAGAATGAAAAGAACGCGGACTTGTTTATGTTGCGTAATTACACCGACATCATTCGTAACGTCATGTTACCGTTCGAACAATGAAAAGTCAGTTTTCAATTCGTTATACCACGGATATTCGTATCGGGTCAATAATGCCTGATACGACTTTATGTTATCAGTTGGTGCGTATTGGGTCAAAACAGGACTCGATAAATACACCATACCCTACATATTGTCAGAAACAGATCAAAAGCAGATTCCCTGTACTTACATTACAGGCCTGTGCCTGTTCGTGGATGCTCATGATGACGGTGTTGTATGCCTCGAGGTCGGACATGAACGCGTCGTGTTTCTTCAGCAGGGCCTCGGCCGAGTCCTCGTCCTTGCCATAGTCCGAGTTGGCCGCGATCGGTTCCTTCTCCCGCATCCACGACTCCGCCTCGTTGGCGTCCGCGAAGTACTGCTGCGCCTGCAGGGAGTCCTCGAGGTCCTGCTTACGCTGGCTCCCTTTGTCCTGGGGGAACAGACACTGCGCATGAGAATGGCTGTCGCTGAAAACATCTGAAAATCCACTGAAACCCCATCATCTCACTTGTAAAAGTATCAAAAGAGTAAATTGTGTCATGAAGTGCTTACATGTCTGTTTACAGTGGAACATCTCCAAAGCGGTCACCCTGGGGACCTCCCAGGGTGCCCGGTTTGGAGAGGTTCCACTGTACTTCGTCCTCTAGGTCCTGCTTACGCTGGGCAGGAGAAAATTGCAGCAAAAAATCGACAAAAGTTGTCAGAATACAACTAAACACGCCTGGTGGTGGTTTAGTTTAAATGAATATCAAGGTGTGTGAAAGGAAACAACAAATTTCCCCAAATGTTAAGTCTGTGAACACACTACGATTGTGACTTTGGGGTTAGCAGGGGGTCTGAGGGTTGTGGAGTTGTCACGGCATCAAACAGAACCACTAGAGAAAGGCATGTGTGAAATATCAAGAAGTCGCGAGATAGGAAATAGAATTTATAACAAATTTCCCCCAATGTTAAGTTTGTGAAAGAAACAAAGATTGTGTGTGACCTTGAGATTAGCGGGGCTCTGAGGGTCACGGATTTGGCAAGGCATGATAGAGAACCATTAGAGGAAGGCATGTGTGAAATATGAAGAATTTGCGTGAAATGCAACAGAAATTATAATAAATTTTGCCCATTATTAAGTTTGTGAATAAACTAGGACTGTGACCTTGACCTTGGGGAGTCAAGGGTCATGGATTTGCCACAGCATGATAGAGAACCATTAGAGGAAGGCATGTGTGAAATATCAAAAAGTGGGGTGAAATGAAAAAATTTCCCCAAACATAAGTTAAGATTTTTGAAGAAGTACTGACAAACGGACGGACGGACGGACGCTGACTACGACACCGGGGTCATGGCATAAGCATTCCTTCCTTCGGAAGCTGCGCTAAAAATCAACTAAAAAAGGTCACCAACTTCACTTGCAATTTCGAGAAGATCAGACACGACGGGGAAATATTTCGACATTTCAAAGTGCTCACTGTGTCGGATGTTTATAGGACTGCCAGCTGTGGTACAGACCTTGAGGGACTGTATTACCGGCGGTACTGACCTTGAGGGACTGTATTACTGGCGGTACTGACCTTGAGCGACTGTATTACCGGCGGTACTGACCTTGAGGGACTGTATTACTGGCGGTACTGACCTTGAGGGACTGCCACCTGTCCTCGAGCTCGCTGATCTTGTCGTGGATCTCGGTGGCGGCGAAGTGCCCGTCGTTGATCATCTCAGTGCCCTGGGCAGACACGTTGTTGATGCGTGGCTCGTGGCCAGCGATCTCTGCCTGCAGCGCCTGGTGCTTCTTCATCAGGTTCTGGACCCCGATCAGGTCACGCCCTGGAACGAACAATATATGGTTCGACAATGTCCAGCCGTGGGCAAACGTTTGCCGTGGCACGAGGGAACTGTTTGAACCCCAAGGCCATACTGAATAGTACCCACATACCGAGGTTGGTGGAGGCGGCAAGGTCAATGAATATTTAACTACTAACAACTACGAAGTGATTATTATCCTCCATAGCACACATACCGCGGTTGGTGGAGGCGGCAATGGTATGTGAATATTTAACCCTTAAATGCAGAACTGAAAATTGTCGTCTGCTGTTGCTTCATAATTTCTCTTCCTTCTCAATAACAAGGTGATCGGCGGGGAGTCTCAACCACGAAATGAAGCGAACGCCACGAAAGTAAAAAATTATGGATCAAGAAATATTCAACATTTGGACGTACATCTTAGTAGAAGAAATAGCCATTAAAAAAGATAAAATAGAACAACATAAGGTTTGACAATTAACCCTTAGACCGCCGCTACTCACAACAATTGTCGTCTGCTGTTGCTTTCTTATCTTGCCTTATTTCTCAATAAAAACATGGTTTGACAGCACTTCAGAATCATTTCCAATGGAAATGATTCTGAAGTGCTATCAAAGCATGTTGTAAATTTTTCTAAAGTGCCGTCAAAGCATGTTTTTGACGGTCTAAGGGTTAATATGTTTATAGCACCATATAACAATCAAGTACTTTGTTTACAGACTCATGTGATATAAGAACCATGCTAAGTGTATCTGAATTGTGTACCAGTAGCCGATTTCATCAACATTGCAAAGTATACTTTAGTAGCAAAGTATACTTTGAGGGAGAAATTTTCAATTTTATGATAAATTTATTAATTTGTATTATACTGAATTTATTACATTATCACAGCCAATTTGGCTGTGATAATGTAATAAATTCAGTATAATAATTCTGCATACTTTTAATCATGAAATATATGCATTTGTTAGTTCTATATGAAATAATGCTTTTCGGGAAAAATAAATGATTTCTCCCTCAAAGTATACTTTGCTAGTAAAGTATACTTTGTAATGTTGATGAAATAGGCTACAGGTATCAACATAGGGGAGGAATATCTTTATTTCCTTTCATTCTACTACATTTTTCCAACTATTTCTCTAAAAATAATCACTAAAAATACACTACGTCTTCATGTACTGTCAACTGTTTTGTGTTATGTATGATGTGGAAAAATATGATTGTACATGTTGTATTTAAACGTGAATAAAATTTCATGATTTTTTTTTATATTATCGACACAAATGTCAAGGTCACCAAGGTGACGGTCAAGGTCACCGGAATGACACTAGATGTATAGCTAGCAATGTGAGGAAGCTATTTACGAAGTTTGTTAATGAAATGACTATCGGATCAGGAGATATTCAACATTTGGACAACGGTCAGCCCAATTACACTGGTAGATATCCATCAATGTGAAGAAGCTATTGATGAAGTTTGGAGATGATCAAGAGATACTCAACTTTTGGGTGTACGTCCAAATTTATTGACAGGAAGGTCAAGGTCACCATTGTCACCAGAATGAGACACGGGGTGGAAAAGCCATGAATGTGAGGAAGCTATTGTTGAAGTTTGGTAAAGCCATGAATGTGAGGAAGCTATTGTTGAAGTTTGGTAAAGCCATGAATGTGAGGAAGCTATTGTTGAAGTTTGGTAAAGGATCCGATTAACGGATCAGGAGGTATTCAACATTTGGACGTAGATACAAAATTATTGACACAAAGGTTAAGGTCACCAAGGTGAAGGTCAAGGATACCCAAATGACAGTGGGTGGATAGCCATTAATGCGAGAAAATCATTGATGAAATTTGGCAATGATCCGACTAACAAGAAATATGGGAAATTTGGCTACGTCCAAAATTTAAGTCCCACAAAGGTTAAGGTCATCAAGGTCAAAGTCACCCAAATGACAGTGGTGGACAGCCATCAATGTGAGAAAGATATTAATGAAATTTGGTAATTATCCGACTAAATGATCAAGAGATATGGGAAATTTGGCTATTTCTAAAATTTATCTCCAGCACTTTAGAATCATTTCCATTTGAAATGATTTTAAAGCTCTGACAATCCATGTTTTTGAAAAGACAATGGAAAATAAAATATAACAGACGACAAAATTTACTTCAGCATTGTAAGGGTTAATATAACTACTAGTAACTACAAAGTGATATTCATCCTCCACATGAGACACGTACCGCGGTTGGAGGAGGAGGCGATGGTATATGATATTTAACTACAAAGGAGACACATACCATTCCAGGTATGGAAGGTCTTCCGAGCCAATTCCCACCCTTAAATATAAGCAAAAAAAACAACATACCGCGGTTGGTGGAGGCGGCGATGGGTTCCTTCTCTCGGATCCAGTCTGCCTCGTCCTCCACGTCGCGCAGGAACTGTTGTAGACGGAGAGCGTCCTCCAGCTTCTGGTGCCTCGCTGTCATCGGCTCCTGCAGGAGTGTGGCATTGATTACTACAAATGTTGCCTTGTACCAGGGATTCCGCTGGCGATCGCTACTTTCGCAATTGGCGATAAAAAATTATAATTTTCGAAAAAAAAAGAAAATATATATATTTTTGAAGTGGCAATTTTTTTTTTCCCCAGCGGAATCCCTGTTGTACCTGTATAGCCTTGTATTGGTCGAAGAGCTGGTCGAGGAGCTGGGTCTGTTTTTCGATAGCACCTCCACACATTCTAAAGCTACTTCTACATAGTAATAACCACTCCAACATTCAAATTCAATAGCCCCTCCCACACATCGTCCACTAGCCCCTCCCACACATACACTAGCCCCTGCCACACATCCACTAGCTCTCCCACACATCCAATAGCCCCTCCCTCACCAACAGCCCCTCCTATACATTCACTAGCCCCTCCTCCCACACATCCACTAGCCCCTCCCACTGCCCAATAGCCCCGCCTCGTACCTGTAGAGCCTTGTATCGGTCGAGGAGCTGGGTTTGTTTCTCCTGAATGTTCTCTGCGTCGAAGTGTCCGGAGTCGACGAAGCTGGCGGCCTGGATGGCGATGCTCTCAATACGGTCCTTATGGGTGCCGACATCCGCCTCCAGGAGGGCGTGCTTCTTTTGTAGGTTCTGTACACTCGTCAGGTCCTGATACAATGCATATGGTGGTTATTTGAGCATGTATGTCACTTTGACTGGAGACATGGTCTGCTCGTACACTACTGGAACTTGCATAGTAGGATTTCCAAGGACCGACTGATCAACAGTGCAGATCCCGATCACACTGGACTGGCTACATAGGCCATAAGCCACATTTTCTGTCACATATAGGAAAAGATATTGCAACTCATCTATACTATTTCCAACAATTTCCTTTTTAAAATATATTAACTCTTAGCATGCTGGAAAATTTGTGGGCTATAAATAGTTAAAAAATATCGGATGACGATTCATTTTTATTTCTCCCTATAAATATCATGACTGTCATTAGAATTTCATTAGAACCAAGTCCGGAGGATGCAATTCTAATAAAATTCCAAGACATATTTACAAAGATAAATAAGAAACATGCTCGCAATTTGTTGGATGTTATTTTCACCGCTAGCATACAGAGAGTTAAAGGTACATGCCCACTCAGTAGGCACAAACTGTTCTTTATAGCGATTAAATAAGTGTATAATTGTGTCACTATTCAACCAGTTCTAAAAATTACGAGTGCCTGCAATACAGATATAATCATTTAGTAATATTTATTTTACTGATAGCAACTCGCAGTGATGTCGGGCTATTTTCATACGCAAATGAGGCAGGATATTTTTTTAATTATTTATTATTCAATTAAATGCATTACCTCAAAAACAAAATGCAGAGAATAAATAGTCATGTCCATTAACATTTCAAGGCAACACGTTTATTGCCCCCCGATATGAAACTAGCCTGATATCACCCCTAGTCACTATCAGTACAATAAATAGTATTAAATGATTACCGTATATCTGTATATCGGGCACTCATACTTTTTAGAACTGGTGGAATAGTGACACAAATATACACTTATATTTTCTTATACAGAACATTTTGTGCCTACTGAGTGGGTATGCACCTTTAAGAACAAGGGACATGTCTCTATTGCTATTTTCTTTTTTGTTAATCTAGCCTGCTGTTGTCAAATTTCATCAGCACAGTATTTTAAATATTCCTGAATAAAAATAAGCTAATACGATAACAAATAATATGATATACTAGTGACAATCTGATACGAGTTTGATCATTGGCTATACTGTGTTACATTTGCAGAACTGTTCAAACATCAACTTCCAATTCACTTCAAACAAACGCTATGTGCCACTGGCTCTCCGAGCCCGGGTGCACACAAATCTGTTGCATAATACACTCTGCAATGAATACCACAAGCAATTCAAGCAGAACATTATTCAAGTCGCCAGGCCAAACATGACAGCTGTTAACTCTTTGCATGCTGGGAAACTTGTAGGCTATAAATAGTTCAAAACTAGCGGACAAAAATTCATCATATTTTCTTGTATTTCTCCCCGTAAATATCATGAATATGTCTTGGAATTTCATTAGAATTGAGTCCTGAGGACTCAATTCTAATGAAATTTCAAGACATATTGACAGAGAGAAATAAAACATATACTCCTAATTCGTTTGGCGGATATTTTCACCGCTAGCATGCAAAGAGTTAAGCATACAACTGAGAGAAAGTATCAGGAAAATCTAGCAAGTTTGTTAGAAGCGGTTCTGTACTCATGGTACTAGTTTCTACAGTTCTCACAATGTGCACGAGTGGAAACTATGGCAGCATATTCTATATTCAATAGACCTGGGGGCCGTTTCACTAAACTTCGTACAACTAAATTGTTCGTAAGTGCAAATTTAGGATCGTCTGGAAATTTCAATTGGTGAATTTACATTTATTGAGCATAAGCTGCATATGCAGTCAAAGCATGTTGTAAATTATTCTAAAGTGCTGTCAAAGCATGTTTTTGATGATAATAAAAATGGAAAATAGAAAGTAAACAGCAGACGACAAAAAAATTAAGATAGCGGTCTAAGAGTTAAACAACCACCACCAATTCCTATGTCAAGGATGCCCCAAGAAGTTCTTCTAAGAGATGTTTGGTAACCTATTTATATGTCTACAACGTCCTTTTTTAACAGATGAAATCATGGACCTCGCCAGTAATGATAAATTTGGATCATTGTATTTGCGAACTGTGTAAACACTGATCTGCGTACCCACACACACAAAGAAGAGTGTTTGCTGACACACCTCAAACCAACTATGCAAATACAAATGTCAAATTCCTATTTCTGTACCAGAGGACTAGATTTCAATCACAGATGAGCACAAGGTCTGTGGTTAACCCTTTCACCCCTAAGTAACTGGAATGGATTTCGATATGTTAATTTTGCAACCAATCTAATCATCACAAAATGATTTTCAGATCAAGTCCATTTATGAAAAGGGGGTGTTTTTGTTCTAAAAAATATGAAAATTACTTTCAAAAAGTGCAGATCCTGATGAGACGGCTCGGCACGAGCCGGCTCATCTGGATCTACACTTTGCCAATACCACTATACAGGCCTGTGGTGTTGAAAGGGTTAACAAGATTTGATAACGGTTGTTAGAAGCAAGACATAAAATCAACCCATCATATTCGGAATACAACTTAAGGGTACAAGTCAAAAGATCAAGATATTTTTCCAATGTTCTTATTAATTTAATATGAAAGTGTATGTTGTCACTGCTCATTTGAACAATGTTGAAAGCATACAGTCAATACTCATTTACTCAAATTTCAAGGGACTGAGGAAAATATGTGGAGTTAATGATGTTTGCTTGTTTGTTTGTTGGGGTTTAACGGCCTATCAACAGCTGAGGTCATTTAAGGCCGGTTCAATGGGTTTAGTATTAAATCCCATATATTACCTGTACAAGTACATGTACATGTTCAAGTACATGTACAAATGGGGGGATATCCCATAATCAGAACTGATTATTTACAATAACAAAACTATACATTCAGCCCTGAAATCAGAATAATCCTGATCTGATGCCAGGTCCTCGCCACACCAGAATCACTTGGCCCCTCCCAAAAGCAGTAGGATCAGTAATAATCTTACTACTTTGATAATGGGCAATAACCCAATTCAACTCCCAGGTAACCAAAGAGCCAAAGATAAAAAATGTACCCGAGGGCCAAACCAGGCAAATCGTGATTCCTATAAGGAGGAACCCATACTGTTAATTTGAGTGTTTGAGGTAACGAGTGTTAACTGTAGTTAAAATAGAGCTCACAGTGGATACTTTCATTGACAAATAATAAACTTTATCATCTTTCATCAATGTTTGTTTGTTTGTTTGTTGGAGTTTAACGGCCTATCAACAGCTATGGTCATTTAAGGCCGGGTCAATGGGTTTAGTACTAAATATTGTACAATCAGAATGTAATGGATTGACATAAAACATCTGCATCTGCAAAAGGGACCTTACAACATTTGCGGCCAGCATAGTCCCAGATCAGATTTTGCATCAAATACTCATCCAACTGCAGGCAGGAGGATCGTGATCTGTAAGTGTCGCAAACGTTATGAGGTGCCTTTTCAGCTGGCGGACCAAATATACCGGTACCATATGGACATAGTAGAAAGTTGCCTGCGTACAGTAAAGGACATATGGTAATATGTACTGGCCGTATCACCGTATTATGAAAAAGTGTTTGGTTTAACTATCTTACTTTTTTGTCGTCTGCTGTTTATTTTCTATTTTCCATTTTTATCATCAAAAACATGCTTTGACAGCACTTTAGAATAAGTTACAACATGCTTTGACAGCACTTTAGAATCATTTCCTTTGGAAATGATTCTAAAGTGCTGTCAAACCATGTTTTTATTGAGAAATAAGGCAAGATATAAAAGCAACAGCAGACGACAATGGTTGTGTGTAGCGGTCTAAGGGTTAAGCTCCCAACAACAGCTAAGGTCAGCCATGGGTCATAATAACATATGTTTTAGGTCCTATACAGACGACTAGGTAAAACATTCTGTGTGTTTGTGTATGACAGAATTCCGTGAAAAACAGCTCATATTTATCTACACTGTATCCATATTTTTGTTAATGATTAATTATAGCCATGCTTTGAATAAGTTCCTAACGAGCTGAAAGATAAACAAGACATGTTTCAGCTGATCCTTTATACAGGACTTGAGAAAACACTAGCACTATAATACTATGCACCAACAATTTGATATCGATGATACTTGATGTTTAACATGAACACACCAACGTCTTTGCGTAGGTGTGCTAAAATAACTAGCATCACTAATGCAAGCAGCATGCACATGTGGACCTGTAGCCTATTTCATCAACCTATCAACACTTGATCAATCAGGACCTGTAGCCTATTTCATCAACATTGCAAAGTATACTTTACTAGCAAAGTATACTTTGAGGGAGTAATCATTTATTTTTCCAGAAATGCATTATTTCACATAGAACTAACAAATGCATATATTTCATGATTAAAAGTATGCAGAATTATTATACTGAATTTATTACATTCTCACAGCCATTAAATGGCTGTGATAATGTAATAAGTTCAGTATAATAAAAATTAATAAATTTTTCAAAAAATTGAAAATGTCTCCCTCAAAGTATACTTTGCTACTAAAGTATACTTTGCAATGTTGATGAAATGGGCTACTGGAGGTCCATTTTGGTATAATTTCTCATTCAGTTTCTAATGTGTGGCTGCGACTGGAGAAATGGGGCGTATGGATTTGCGACCATTGTAGATCAGGATCTGCACTGTTCGCCATTCCACCAATGAAACACATGCCACGCTTCTAACAAGCAATATAGATCGTTATCAGGCTACAGGAGTGTGATATTTCATCAGGATCTGCACGGTTCGCCATTTGATCCATGAAACGGCCGTGGACCCGCAGATCCAATTTGCCGTGATTTCTCATTCTCATTCAGTGTCTAATGTGTGGCTGCGACTGGAGAAATGGGGCTTACAGGATTTGTGGCCATTCTAGCTCCCAATCTGCTAGTTCGGCATTCATTCAGTTTAATAGTGACACACCACAAGTCGAACAACCGTTCACACTTTGACAGTGAAAGACGATTTGTTTGTGTTGTTTGTCACACGCTTGGGGCTAATTTCACCTGGAGAAAGTGACATCCTGTCGATCAAGGGTCGTGAATAAAAACGACTATGGATGTTGGTTATAAAATACGTGGCCAGTTTTCGCATTAAGGGAAAATCGTGTAATACAATATCATTATTTATCCCGTCGACACAGTGCGTATGTGCCGCGAAACATTTTTGATATCCTGTGAATAGTATTTTTGCATTTTACAGCCATTTGTAGGTGTTGACGGGATAAATAGAATAGTAGGTTAGTGCCGTGAATGGGAAAAAATATCTGGCGCGGCACGGAAACGGGATGTGCTCGGCAGAGCCTCGCCCATCCCGTTTCCTGAGCCTTGCCAGATATTTTTTCCCATTCACGGCACTAACGTACTATTCTCTATATAGGGAAAATGGTCGGGGGATTGAAAGTGGTCAATTTATACAAAAGTTGCAGATTACATGTGGTGGTTAGTTCAAGTTTGACTAGTGTAGATTCTTATTGGCCACCAGATCAGTATCGAGACTAGGCACACACGTCATCAGCCCCATCTCTACAGTCACAGCCACAATCGTCTCTCTCTCCAGTATGTAAATAGCTACCATCTAGAAGGGGTGTCTACAATGTGTGTGAAGTGCTACATTCTGCAAGATGAATGGTGGTGGGTATTCTGGGTGGGTGGGGGTATGGTGGTGGATGTTCTGGGTGGGGGTATGGTGGTGACTGGATGGCAGTATGGAATGAATCTGTTCACAATATCATGCTAGTGTCTGTTCATATCAAGTTTATATCGTGAGACTAGAAAACGCGTAGGAATTCCGAGGCTTGTCAAGGAATTCCTACCGTTTCTATGCCGAACCCTATAAACTTGATATCAAAAGACGCTAACTGGTATTCTATTTTTCAGGTTATGTCTTATGTTATAGAATGAGCAATTGTAACCGGGTATTTGCAAAAACAAACCGCACACTTCATTTCGCAACGTCATGTGACATTCTTCGACCAATGAAACATCACTACAAGTAGTTTTCAAATGTGTGAATCGACCGTGATACATTGTATCAATGGCAATGCCAGATACAGTGATTAGTGTCTGTTCCACGTTTTATTGCCGACAAACTTTTGGCTATTAAACACATTAAAGCTAAAAAGTATTTAAAAGTAAGTACTTTTTTATCAATAACAAGTCACCCTCCCCAAAAAAGAAATATTTGATGAAATTCCAAAAATATTCATTTTATTGCGAAAAAACGATTGAGGATAAAAAAACTAAAAGTTTTGGAAATTGACTCCGAAACCTGGCGAGACAGCTTGAAAATTATGTAACTAAGAAAACAAAAGTTGGATTTTGAAAATCGGCCAACAAATAAAAAAAATAATTAAAAAAAAATCAATTTTTAGCACCCATGTTACTTAATTCCCATAGTAAAATTGTTTTTTTTTGCAATACAATCAATATAATAATTTTTTTTGCGGAAGGTGACTTTTGTTATTGATAAAAAAGTACTTTATTTTTTGAATATTTTTTTAGATTTAATGTGTTTAATAGCCAAACGTTTGTCGGCAGCAAAACGGGGGAACAGACAGTAGTTATAGGTTGGCTGCTCAAATGGCCATTTGGCTACTAATATTTCAAATACGGCCATGTTGGCTGACAAAAATATCAGAAATTATTTGAAGAAGTACTATATTGGAGAAAATGTAAAACACGAGACTTTTCGTGATAACAGTTAATTTTGGCTACTAACTCTTTGCATGCTGGGAAACTTGTGGGCTATAAATAGTTAAACAAATAGCGGACAAGAAATCATCATATTTTCTTTTATTTCTCCCTGTAAATATCATGAATATGTCTTGTAATTTCATTAGAATTGAGTCCTGAGGACTCGATTCTAATGAAATTTCAAGACATATTTACACAGAGAAATAAAACATATGCATGTACTCCTAATTCGTTTGGCGGATATTTTCGCCGCTAGCATGCAAAGAGTTAAATCAAGATGGAAATCATGTGACCTGGTTTGAGTGAACATGTCTTGGAATTTCATTAGAATTGAGTCCCGAGAACTCAATTCTAATGAAATTCCAAGACATAAATTTTACAGGGAGAAATAAAACATATAGTCCCTGTTCTCATGGATCCGTGCCCCTAAGCACATAAATTCATAGTGTGTGTTATATTCTGATTAATTCCTGAAAATGTATACATCAACATAAAGTTCAAACACTTGACTATGAGTGCACATAACGAATTTGCCAAAATAGTTGTTTATGCAAGTCTTATAGAAATAACCCACTCAAGTCACCTAAATGATCTTGAAACTTCTCATCAGGTTCATGCCCTACAACCTTTTGTACATTTGAGTGACATTCCTTGATCACTCATACAATAAAGAAGTGTTGCTGCCTAGATGCATCAAATTTAAATATGGTGATGTCCAGATTCACCTAGAAATCAATATATATCACATTTTATGCATAAATTGCAAACAGACCCTCTTCAGATTAAGGAAGTATGTAGAAAAATCACAAAATAGGTGGTAAATCACAATTGTATGTCACTGTAACTTAGGAAACCGTGGGAAACAACTTAAAATACCTTTTTAAAATAGTTTTCAATTAACACTATTCTTAGAATATGATTATTCACTTGTTTTCTAAGGGCACGAATCAATGCAAAGGCACGAATCCATGAGAATTGGGGCTACTCCTAATACGTTTGGCGGATATTTTCACCGCTAGCTAATTTAAAAATCCTGGCGTCAACCTAGGGTAGGAAACAGTATACTGCAAACAACATTAAATTGTCATGGCAACACTTAAATATTTAAGTAGTTTTAATATTTAACAATAATTTAGTATGTTAATTGTTAAAGAGACTAAAGCATGAAATTTGGAATACAATTATATGAAATTTGAATGCCTCACCAGGTGAAAAGTTACTAAAACAAGATTTTCTTGTTCTACATGTGCTCCGAATGGAGCTGAAATTTTCACATGACAGTGACCAGTTATTGAGAAAGTATCGCAATATTAGACTTTCATAACCGCTCAGTTACGGCAGAGGAGGTATGATAATTATTTGTGGCGATGACTGGAAATATGGGGTTTATGGGCTTTGCGACCAGTGTCGATCCAGATCAGCCAGTGCAACCGCACAGTCCGATCAGGATCTACACTGTTCGCTATTCCAATGATACTTCATGCTTCTAACAAGCAACATAGATCGCTACCAGGCTAGAGGAGTGTGATACACTGGTCATAAATCTCATAAGCCCCATTTCTACAGTCACAGCCACATTTACAGCGCTGCAGTTAATGTGCGTAATTTGGAGGTAAATTTCTTATTTCTCCATCAAAAATGGCAAGTTGGGAGTGCTTTAGAATCGTCTCAATGAGACGATTCTAAAGGACTCCCAACTTGCCATTTTTGATGAAGAAATAACAAAATTTCACCCCAAGTTGGTCAAATTACGCACCTTAACTGGAGCTCTGCATTTATTCAGGTGCAGTCACTGCCGGATATGTAAAGACTTTAAGAGGTGTAGTCATTAGCTGAAAACCAAGCTGTCTCGCCTTTAGATCACCAAACTTTACTCAGAATTGAAATACTTGAAAATTCTGTAATTGGACAACAGTGAAGATATTATTGCTTTCAAATAAACACTTCATAATTTATTATGTATCATTGAGGAAAAATATGTGTGATTTGTCATACTAATATTCATATTATCCGAATCATAGACTGAGAAACGCCATGTGATTTTGTACCTAAGAACATGTGCGATCTCATGAAACATATTCACATTTATAATATTTCTGTAAATGACGTCAAGAGACAACAAAAGTTTCTTAGCAAATGCATTCGTCATCTTTTGACGTAATTTACAGAATATATCACAGTTTTAGTAAATATATATCATGAAAAATCGCGCATGTACTTAGGTACAAAATCACATGGCGTGTCTCATATGTTTTTGAGTACATTCTTGGATATTACTTGAAAACTTGCAATAACTGGGATATTTGTTGAAATTAATGCTTCATGTAAGCTTCAGTGATGTAAATATTCAAGGAAAGATTTCAAAAACCGAATACATTTTGGTGAATACGAGGTCCGATTTACTGGTAGATCCCTCAAACAAACTAAGGCCATTATTGGATACAAGCCCTGATAAGACAGACATTGAGACATATTTCCTCAACAGCGTAGATCTATATGTGTATGCACACTCTAACAGCCTGATAAAAACCTACACATTCATAGCGGTTGAATGACGACAGTGTAGACCATGATCAGACTGCACAGCTGTAATGGTCTTTATTGGTTGCTAAAGCAATAAGTAGGGTTTAGTCAGATCATGGCCTGCGTTAGACTGGCCCATTACATGAGCATTGAAGTATTCTCTTTAATTTTTCTTATTTCTTCACTAAAATATATATTGTGACCACTCATTTGAACCGTCTCATCGAGACGGTTCAAATGAGCGGTCACAATATATATTTCCGATGAGAGATAATGTAAATATTTAGAATGTTCCATCACGTAAATGATGTATACTAAGAATGTAATGGGCAAAGCACGTTCTATGAACAAACTAGCCAACCGTAATAACCTTAAATATTCAGACACTATATATTGGGGAAAACACATAAAAATATATGGTTTCCCCACAACAGCGAGTGTGCCAATATTTATGGTTAGTATGGCAGTACTGGTTTAATCACAATAACAATATATTTGGATACAATTTGTTTTGGGAAACCCCTATTTAATAGGGGTTTCCCAAAGCAGAGTGTGTCCGAATATTTAGGGGTATTACGGGACTTTACTTTAGCGTTATAATGGACAAAGTATGTTTGAGAGAACTCCTTAAGGTATTGGTGTTGACGGCAAGATCAACAGTGCCTGCGAGTAAAATTGTGAAACAACCGACACGATGATTCACGTCCAATGTTAGCGCCTGTCCAATCGACTGCGAGGAAGGATAGCAAACACACACAAAGGTAAAGGTCGGAAGCCACACTAAAAGCGCTATTGGAAAACACTTACATGTCTGTGAAACAGCTAAAACATTCATAACAGCAAAATAATACATGGCATTCGGTTACAGAAAACTAGAAAACAAGAGGAAATTCATACATAGCTACCACATCTACAAACGTCATACACATGGCATTCACATACAAGAAACTACTAAATAATGCATACACATCAAAGTAGTAGACAACAAAAGCTGTTACGAAATTTACTCAATTATTTCCAAAACAAGAATTCCGCGGAATCAAATGTCTCGCCTTGTTCCGCCTTGACCCTGGGGCCCAAGAAAAAAATATTAATAGTCGTATATTCATCTACATATCATAGTAAAGGGATGTACAAAGTTTGATGACTGTAGCTGATAAGGTGTTGAAGTAATGACTGTAACATGAAAACTTAACATTGAATGATGATGCCGCCGCCGACTCCGGAAAAGCAAAACCTGTGTCTCGCTTTCCGCTTTCACGGGCGAGACAATTAGGTGTAAATCCATTATATTTTGTATTTTTTATTATTTCTCCAAACAGCGGTCATAAATTCTCATTAGAAAGGCTAGTACATGCATGCTGGCTTTGAGAAACAGGCAAGTAGATTGTAATTAGGTAGATTTATTACATGCTACCCAGTGATTTACCGTGATTCTGGAGGGATTTATTTCCTTGAAGGAAATATTTCCTTGTAGACGTTTGCGAGATGTAATTAACATCATTTCCGGCGAAGAAACAATTCATAATGCTAACATTAAAAAAAGGAAATTCACATTTTTCAAAGAGCATGTAATACCAGATTTATTTCCCTCGAAATCTGTAAATCTGACAAAGAAACTCGTGCTCCGCACTCGTTTCTTTATCGGATTTCCAGATGTCTCGGGGGAAATAAATCCGGTATTTAAAAATGGTAGTTGAATAAACTCTGTTTATTGCTTGGTGGACCGGGTTGAAAGACCAATCAGGGGGCAGTTTCACTAAACTTCTTACGACTAAAATATTCGTAAGTGCAAAATTAAGTGCAAAAGTCTGTAAATGTCACATTAACAATGTTTTCTTGTAATCAATTATTGGATTTACATGTATTGAGCATAGGCTGCATATGCAGCCTATGCTCAATAAATGTAAATCCATCAATTGAAATTTCCAGACTATCCTAAATTTGCACTTACGCACATTTTAGTCGTATGAAGTTAAGTGAAACGGGGGCCCCAGGATACCAGCTTATCGCATTTGGCTCGGAACGCGTTTCTAGTATCGGGTTTACGTGCCTTATTGAACAATGGAATAAGATATGAGCCTGTTCATCTGTCTGGGTAGTCATCGATGGTGCATTCCCAGAATCATCCATCGCGTGCGATATCATCAGTAATTGATAACATGGAGTGGACAAACATTGCAGATCATGTAAATATTTCTCTTTTTAAAATAAATATTAATTTGCAAAATATAGACGGCATAAAATCTCATTTCGCATTATTAGTGAATGGCGCATAATCCTCAAACAATGATGGCGTATTTACTGGTAGTCTTAGTTGTTGATTTGATTTATTGGTGTTTAACGGCCTATCAACAGCTAAAGTCATTTAAGGCCAGGTCAAATCAGTGTTCAACTTATTGAATGTTCAGCAGAGAATTTCAGCTAATTAATAGTCCTGTAATTGTTAATGCTTATACGCCATGCAGAACAAGCATAGAAATCCCGTTGTCAACGACAACAACAATCTGTAGGTAGTTGCCATACATGCAGTACAACAATATTTGAAAGCATGGATATCGTCTCATATCATACGCGACACTGGCTGAAAAGAGGGACTCTACATTGTTCGAGACAGCGTAGGCCAAGATCAGCCTGCACATCCGCGCAGGCTGATCATGGCCTATGCTGTTTGCAATTCCCTCACTGGTAGTCTTCAGCAAACGAGGACATGTGTAATTGTGTATCTGCGCAGTCTTATCTTGGGCTTAGTAAAAGACAACCTGTAAATGCACATTGAGATCATGATGTACAATTGTAGAATGCCCTTTTCTCAGTCACCCCCCACATAAACATGTTCCTCTTTATTCATTGGGATCAGAATGTACAATTATTTTAATCATTGTAGAATCCCTTTTTCTCAACCCACATAAACACGGACCACTCTATCTACACTCACCTTGCCGTAGTCCTCGGACATGAGCTGGCCCTCAACCTCGGACAGCCAGGTTTCGATGTCGTCCACGTTGCGGTTGAACTGCTGTTGTTGACTCGCTTCCTTCAACTTGCTGCCCTTCAGCTCGGTCTGCTTCAGCAGGGAGCGCCACAGGTCCATGATCTCGTCGTTTCGCTCCCTGTAACATACAGGGGTGTGAGCTGCATATTGTGAGAAAAGAGGAAATTGGTGAAAAATGTAACAAAACAGAGGAAACCCATTCACCCCCTCGACAAAAGTATGATTTTTTTGGGCAATTTCAATAAAATCCAGCACTTTCTGTTTTATTTCTTTTTTTTTTATTAAAAAAAAAGAGGAAATCAGCTGAAAAGAGGAAAATTCACACCCCTGAATACGATACATACATTCATAACAATCTCGCTATACTTGCATTGTGAATTTAACATTAAAGGCTAAAAATAGATTTTTTACAATAATTTTGGAATTTGTGGACCGATTTTCAAAATCGAACTCGTTTTCATTGTAGCATACTTTCAAAACTATACAGCCAGGTTTCTAAAATGTTTTTGTTTTTAGCTCCTTTTTGTCCCATGTTAAATTCCCATAGGAAAATCATTTTTTCGCAATATAATCCATATTTGATGGAATTTCATCACATAATCTTTTTTGGGACAGTGACTTTTTTGTTACGAATGAAAAAGTACTTATATTTAAATATAAATAGATTTAATGTGTTTAACCGCTTCAACAGGTATTGGCAAAAAAGTGTAGTCCAGATGAGCCAGCTCGTGACGAGCCGTGTCCTCAGGATCTGACCTTTTGCAAGTAATTTTCATATTTTTGAGAACAAAAACACCCCCTTTTCATAAATGGACTAGTCTGCAAATCATTTTGTGACAATTGGAATGGTCGGAAAATAAACATATCGAAATCCATTCCAGTTACAACCAGAAAGGGTTAATAAAGCAAAAGTTTGTTGGCAGAAAAATGAGGCCCCGAGTAGAGTACCTGATGGTGTCGGAGGCGTAGTGCTCCTCCCCCAGCAGCTGCTCCCCCGACTGCTCTATCGCCTCAATCCGGTTCTTGTTCGCCTCAATCTCGGCCTCGAAGTTCTGGTGCTTCTGTACCTTCGTCTGCAGGTTCGTCGGGTCCTGGTAAACGCACATACGAGGAAATGCAATAACCGGGAAATACAATTTACACTACATACTAGGGGCGAATCAATATAGGGTTAACTGTATTGTAATTTTCAAATTTGCGGCGTTTATCAGAAAATGATAGGTTGGAAAATCTGTTTAATGGCGACGGCGAACATGTTTTCCGACCTATCATTTTCTGATATACGCCGCAAATTTAAAAATTACAATGCGGTTAACCTATTTCTAATGCACTCCTTTACTACTGGCGTAGGAATACATATTGAAATCATTTGCGACCGTTCATCAACAATGATATACCTGTAATGTATGACCATCAGCCAATCAGATAGCGTGCTATTTATAGAGTGCATTAGAAAAGTAAATCTGTCGGGTCCTGGAAAAGCCAAATACTTGACAGTTACAATGATGAACTAAATTTTGCCACGTTTATTTTCCATTTTTCCCCAATGAAAAAATACTGTCTTCATTTGTGGCTGTGACTGGATAAATGGGTCTTATGGGTGTAGATCCAGTGTAGATCCAGTAGCCTATTTCATCAACATTGCAAAGTATACTTTAGTAGCAAAGTATACTTTGAGGGAGAAATTTTCAATTTTATGATAAATTTATTAATTTTTATTATACTGAATTTATTACATTATCACAGCCAATTTTGGCTGTGATAATGTAATAAATTCAGTATAATAAGTCTGCATACTTTTAATCATGAAATATATGCATTTGTCAGTTCTATATGAAATAATGCATTTCAGGAAAAATAAATGATTACTCCCTCAAAGTATACTTTGCTAGTAAAGTATACTTTGCAATGTTGATGAAATAGGCTAGAGATCAAAATGTTTCATGGCACCGTGCGTGTTTCACGGCACATACGCACTGTGTTGACGGGATAAATGGGTCTTATGGGTGTAGACCCAGTAGCCCATTTCATCAACATTGCAAAGTATACTTTAGTAGCAAAGTATTACTTTGAGGGAGAAATTTTCAATTTTTTGAAAAATTTATTAATTTTTATTATACTGAATTTATTACATTATCACAGCCATTTAATGGCTGTGATAATGTAATAAATTCAGTATAATAATTCTGCATACTTTTAATCATGAAATACATGCATTTGTTAGTTCTATGTGAAATAATGCATTTCTGGAAAAATAAATGATTACTCCCTCAAAGTATACTTTGCTAGTAAAGTATACTTTGCAATGTTGATGAAATAGGCTAGAGATCAAAATGTTTCATGGCACCGTGCGTGTTTCACGGCACATACGCACTGTGTTGACGGGATAAATGGGTCTTATGGGTGTAGACCCAGATCAGCCTGTGCATTCGCAGGATCCGCACTGGTCACAAATCCCATAAGCTTCATTTCTAATATTATACATTTTTTTTCCAGTCAAGTTGAACAAAAATCAACCGAGCCCAAGGCCTCCTTTGCTTAACAGTGTTTTAACTCTTTGCATGCTGGGAAACTTGTGGGCTATAAATAATTCAAAACTTGCGGACAAAAATTCATCATCATATAATTCTCCCCGTAAATATCATGAATGTCTTGGAATTTCATTAGAATTGAGTCCTGAGGACTCAATTCTAATGAAATTTCAAGACATATTTACAGAGAAATAAAACATATACTCCTAATTTGTTTGGCGGATATTTTCACCACTAGCATGCAAAGAGTTAACAGTGTTTTAACAGTCTGTTAAGCTAACAGAGGTCTTGAGCAAACGATCCCTGGCCGTATTGAACACAATCCTAGTTATATATAATACTCGACTCCACTCACCAGGTAGTTTTCATCAGTTGCGGTCTTCAGTTTCTCATTGATCCAGCTCTTAGTCTCATCACAGTCGCGTTGGAACGTCTGGAACTTGTACGACTCTTCCAGGAGTTGGCGACGCATGGCGGAGGCTTCATACAGACGATTCCTCCTTGTGTGGTAGAACTGGTGGGGGACAGAGGGTTAGTATAATACATGGCAACACAACTATACGAGACTTCCAGGAGTTGGCGACGCATGGCGGAGGCTTCATACAGATTATTCCTCCTTGTGTGGTAGAACTGGTGGGGACAGAGGGATAGTGTAATACATGGTAACACAGCTATACTAGACTTCCAGGAGTTGGCAACGCAGGGCGGAGGCTTCATACAGACGATTCCTCCTTGTGTGGTAGAACTGGTGGGGGACAGAGGGTTAGTATAATACATGGCAACACAACTATACGAGACTTCCAGGAGTTGGCGACGCATGGCGGAGGCTTCATACAGATTATTCCTCCTTGTGTGGTAGAACTGGTGGGGACAGAGGGATAGTGTAATACATGGTAACACAGCTATACTAGACTTCCAGGAGTTGGCAACGCAGGGCGGAGGCTTCATACAGACGATTCCTCCTTGTGTGGTAGAACTGGTGGGGACATATGTCAAATGTGACTGCAGCTTGTACGGTTAATTAGACGAGGGTGAAGCCAGAGCGAGACGGCATACAGGCAATTCCGCCCCATGTGGTAGAACTGGCGGGGATAGACGGATAGTAGAAGTATAATTAATAAATGATTGATTGCAGTTTAACATCCTTTACACAGATGCGACAAATTGGGGTTTAACGTCCATTCAACAGATTGACCGATTGATTGGGGTTTAACGTCCGTTTAACATATTGATTTATTGAGGCTTAAAGTCTGTTCAACAGACATTGATCGATTGATTGGGGTTGAACATCTGATTCAATGGCTGATTGGGATTTAAAGTCTGTTCAACAGATTGATTGATTAATCATTGTTTAACGTCTGTTCAACAGACTGATTGGGACTTAAAAACGTCAATTTAACAAATTGATTGATTGATTGGGTTTATCGTTAAACCCCAGTCAATAAATCGTTTGAACATACACAAGTTTCCCAGGCACACTATAGGAATGAATGGCCTTTTTGTGGAATTTATCGGGGTATAAACTTGGAAAAGTCGCGGGAATACTGGACAAAGGCCGGAAGGCCTCGTCCAGTATTCCCGCGACTTTTCCAAGTTTATACCCCGATAAATTCCACAAAAAGGCCATTCATTCCTTATAACTCCAGCATTTGAAATAAATTCATCAAGAAAATGTGTTTTCTTAAGAATTATTTTAACTGCACCTCACGGTTACGGAAAGTAGTTTGGCGTGCGAGTTTACTGGGATATAAATTTTGGACAGTGACTTGCTACGGGCCAATCAAATGTTAGGGAATTGTGTAAATATTTTTGTGCTGGAA
Organism: Conchocele bisecta; assembly: GCA_029237695.1. Classification (NCBI taxonomy): domain Eukaryota; kingdom Metazoa; phylum Mollusca; class Bivalvia; order Lucinida; family Thyasiridae; genus Conchocele; species Conchocele bisecta. The sequence continues at coordinate 62,693,191 of CM055271.1, read as the reverse complement.
ATATTAGACCACCTACCTGGTCGCGTCTGGCAGCCACGTCATCAGCTGCATAATGCTCGTTTTCTATCAGCTTCGTGGCAAACTCGTCCAGGGCTTTAATCTTCTCTTCCTGGGCTGCGAGCGACTTCTCAAAGTCATCATGCTTCTTGAACAGGGCCTCGACGTTGTCCAGTGAGTCTCCCAGATCTTCGTTGGCCAGGAATGCCTGCCAAACAAGATTGATTGATTGGTTGATTGGGTTTGCATACTCATCCACTCATATTGACAAGCGAATTTTCGATCTGGACGAGTGGTAATTTGAAGAGACAGTGCGGCATAAACATTAAAAACAAATAGGAAATCCATTCTGGACAAGTGGAAAATTAAGAATTTGTCGAGGATCGAGTCTGTACCTCCTGTTTGGTCATCCAGGCATCGGCCTGCTCGGTGTCACGGTAGAACAGCTGCAGGTCCATACACTGTTCGTATAGGATGCGCCTCTCCTCCCACAGGTCGTGGAGCCCCGACTTCTCCGTGTCGAGGGTGTGCAGCTTGTCTCGCACGTCGTCCGCCGCATAGTGGTCCGTGTCCACCAGGTGTTGGCCAGCAGTACACGTCGCCTTGTAGCTGTCCTCCCGCGCGTCTATCTCCCCCTGATACAGAAAAGTGCAAGGGTTTAACGTCATACCAACAGCTAAGGTCATATAGACGGGACAAGAAATATACAGATCGATGGCATAACTCTTGATTTGAGATTTTTTTAAAGACCTGGGGGCCGTTTCACTTCACTCAATTGATGGAATTACATTTATTGAGCATTGGCTGCATATGCAGCCTATGCTCAATAAATGTAAATCCAACAATTGTTTACAAGAAAACACTGTTAATGCGAAATTTACGGGCTATCATAATTTTGCACTTACAAACATTTTAGTCGTACGAAGATTAGTGAAACGGCCCCCTGTTAACAGCGTAGAAAAGTGTAAGTGAATGGGTTTAACATCCCACAAACAGCTAGGGTCATTCAGAGACGGGACCACAGTTTAAAGTCTCATCCGACAGACCAGTGGCATGGAAATACTATGAAAGTATTTTTGATGCCCAAGGCCCAACCCACAACCTCCAGATTGGAAGTCAGGTGTTCTAACCAGTAGGTCACAACACATCAGCCCTTGCAGGAGTTGGGAGTGTTATGTCTGCATATGATAGTACAACCTCAAGCATATCTATATATCCCTGATCCTAGCAACAACACCTCAGTTTCAAAGGTAAATTTATTTATTAAATGGTGTTTAACGGCCTGTCAGCAGCTACGGTCATTTTAGGCCAGATTAACAAGTTCAAAGGTCAAAATATTTAACGTCCCAGCAACAGCTAAGGTCATATAGAGACGGACGTTGGTTTCAAATGTAACAGGGTCTAACGTCCCAACAACAGTTTGGTTTCAAAGGTGAAAGGGCTTAACAATCCCAACAACAGTTATGGTCATATAGAGATGGCACCTCGGCTTCAGAAATGTATGGAAATGTGAAATGGAAATGTGAAATGGAAATGTAATGTGAAATGGAAATGTGAAATGGAAATGTGAAATGGAAATGTGCGTATGATGCCTAGGTCAGTAGTGTAAGTCATTAACCCATTGAACCCGAAAGCCCGCTATAGCAGTTTATGCAAACAGTGCAGATCCAGATGAGCCGGCTCGTAACGAGCCATCTCATCAGGATCTGCACTTTTTGCAAGTAATTTTTGAGAACAAACACACCCCATTTTCATAAATGGACTAGTCTGCAATTCAGTTTGTTACATGTGAATCGGTTGCAAAATTAACATATCGAAATCCTTTCCAGCTATTTAGGGGTGAAAGGGTTAACGGCAGGGATTCCGCTGGTGATCGCCACTTTCGCAATTGGCGATAAAAATAAACAATTGGCGAGATACAATTTTCGAAAAAATTTCAAGCCGAACATTGTAATTTTTTATCGCCAATTGTTTATTTTTATCCTAATTGTTATTCCTAAATATTTTATTTTTTTGTAGTGGCGATTTTTTTATTTTCCCCAGCAGAATCCCTGGTTAACGGTGTACTGTATACAGACCTTGTGTTCCTGATGCCGTTCCAGCAGTGCCTCGGCGCCGGCGACGTCCTTGGCAAGGTCGTCGGCGGAGATGATGGCCTTCATGTCGTGGATCCAGGAGACGAGGTCACGGTAGTCGGCCAGGTACCGGTGCAGGTTGTACGAGTCGTCGAGCCGTGACTTCCGCTCCGCCCCCTTGTTCTGCAGACGCTCCCAGTTGTCCTCGATTTCGCTCTGCTTGTTGTCGATCGAGTCCGCCTGGTCCGGGTGGATCTCCATCAGTCGCTTTGATTCCGTGCCCAGGGCTATCACCTGTATGATACATTATATGTGGTTGTGAAATGGGGCTTATTACATACGTACATCACTCGCAATTTATATGCACCTTGAAAATTATACACAATATAAGCAAAATAAATCATAAAATGGTGAAACGTAGTTCCAGCTCGGACCAATATGAAGAAATATTGACGGTCCAGTCCCAACCACATATAGACTACCAGACCGGTGTTTTTTATATATAGTTTAACAGGCAAGGCTAGGAAGTACAGTCGTGAGTTCAATAAATACACACCTTCTCGTTGAGGGCAGCCAGGTCACGCTCCAGCCCCTCGTGTTTCCGCCTCAATGCCTGCACGCTGGCCAGGTCGCGGCCGTAGTCGTCTGTGGATAGGATCGCATCTTTCTCTGTGATCCACAAAATCGCCTCGTCCGCATCCCTACACGGGAGTCACGGCAACAGTTAATTTACAGTTTTCAATAGTGACCAGTTGTCGTATATTAACTAGTGTTATGAATCGGCCTTGAAAATTCTAATCGATTAATCAAGACTTCTTAGTTTAGATCCATTAATGATTAAAATCATGATTCATCGTGACTATCCACGCAAAAAAAATCGAAAAACATGGCAATCCAATCTCACCTATTGTACCTCAGTATCGCTTGGGCCCCGAATAACCTCTCCTGTCGGAGCAGGGAGAGCTGTTCATCCCTCACCTGTTGAACCTCTGTATCTCGTGGGCCCCGAACATCCACTCCTCTCGGAGCAGGGTGGAGCTGTTAGTCCCAGACCTACCCCCACAACCCTCACCTGTTGAATCTCTGTATCTCGTGGGCCCCGAACATCCACTCCTGTTGGAGCAGGGTGGAGCTGTTCGTCCCAGACCTACCCCCCACAACCCTCACCTGTTGAACCTCTGTATCTCGTGGGCCCCAAACAACCGCTCCTGTCGGAGCAGGGAGAGCTGTTTGAGGCGCTGCCACTCGTCGTTGACATCATCACGTTTCTGAGTGATAGTCTCCCCCTCGGGGTGTCCGTCAGTCAGCAGGTGCTCCGCCAGTGTGTTCACGTCGCTCACCTTGTCCTCGTGGTTCTGTAGATCCTGTAGTTGGAAGATAATATGTTAACCCTTTCACTGCCAAATATCTGACATTGATGGTTTTATTTTAATTTCTAAACTGTTCCATTCATACGAAACTGGGTGTGGATCAACAATCTTAAAATACTGACAAACACTGCAGATCCTGATGAGACGGCTCGTTACTCATCTGGATCTGTAGTGTTTGTAAACATTGAATTATGGCCTGTGGCGCTGAAAGGGTTAAATTATGGTTCTTTTATATTTTTGTCTTCTGTTTAAAACTAGATTGGTCAGTAAGTGAGGCGTGGGCCCAGGTACCCCTAAAATATATATAAAAAAATTCAAGTGTGTGGGCTTGTGACCTTGACTCTGGGCTTAGCGGGAGCAGCATGAACGTGAATTTGTCACAGGGTGGTAGAGGTCCATTGGAGCAATGCATGTGTAAAATGTGAAGCAGATCCGAGCAAGGAAATAGAAGTTATAACCGATTTCTCTGATGTTAAGTTTTGTAAAGAGACCAGGTAGGTGACCTTGAGATCAGCGGGAATTTGTCACAGCATGATAGTAGAGCCTTAGCGGAATGCATGCATGAAACATTAAGAATTTTCAATGAAGGAAATAAAAGTAAATTAAAACTTATTTCTCTGATGTTAAGTTTTGTAAAGAGACTAAGTATTTGACCTTGACCTTGGGAGCAGCGGGGGTTGGACGGTCGTGGATTTGGTACAGCATGGTAGTAGAGCCTTACAGGAATGCATGTGTGAAATATTAAGCATTTTAGATGAAGGAAATAGAAGTTATAACAATATTTCTCTGATGTTAAGTTTTGTAAAGAGACTAAGTATTTGACCTTGACCTTGGGAGCAGCGAGGGTTGGACGGTCGTGGATTTGGCACAGCATGGTAGTAGAGCCTTACAGGAATGCATGTGTGAAATATTGAGCATTTTAGATGAAGGAAATAGAAGTTATAACAATATTTCTCTGATGTTAACACATTCAGAATACTGTCATAGCTAATGAACATATTAAAAGGCTACATGGTTGATTGACAAATAGTTTATATATAGCTGAAATAATCAGGGGTGTGTACAGTTCCAAATGACAAATCATGAAAATGGCTAAACAAACATATTTTTGCTCCCACAAAAATGTGCTTCCCATGTTGAAGCATAGTATTTTTCTGCAATTATCAGGAACCTCAAAATGCTGAAAATTCCCACCGCTGTATAATGCTCTACAGGAGTGGCTTACCTTCTGGAACTCGTCGTATTTCTTCTGCAGAACTTCCACATGTTCCAGGTCCTGGCCAAACTCCTCCGATGTCACAAACGCTTCCTGCGGAGAAAATCATCAATTGATTGATAAGTTGGGACATACCACAACTCCTATGCTCTAGGTTGGCACTGCTGGTAGCCGCAGTAGCCATTTGGGCTATGAAAATATTTACAAAATTTACCGTAAAAGATGTTGAAAATGTTTCATGAAAAATTGCACGTTCTTACAAAACCACATGGATCGTCTCATTGTGAAGGAAATGTAATATAGTAGATTTGTCTTATTTTGAGTTATCTGTTCATTTTGGCTAATAATTTCAACATACTAACGCCAACCTAGTTATGCATTGACCTAATACATGTCGACTGATAATGACATGTCGTATCCAGTATTCACTAGATACGTGTCACATGATGTTACTGAATGATAATTCCAGCACAAAAATATTTTATACAATTCCCTAACATTTGATTGGTCCGTAGCAAGTCTCTGTCCAAAATTTATATCCCAGTAAACTCCCATGCCGAACTATTTTCCGTAACCGTGAGGCGCAGCTAAAATAATTCTTAAGAAAACGGAAAATAAACACATTTTCTTGATGAATTTATTTCAAATGCTGGAATTATCGGGGATATAAACTTGGAAAAGTCGCGGGAATACTGGACCTTCCGGCCTTCGTCCAGTATTCCCGCGACTTTTCCAAGTTTATACCCCGATAAATTCCACAAAAAGGCCATTTATTCCTATAATAACCAATAGGATAACAATAAACAACTGGCAATAAAAAATTACAATTTTTTTTCTCTCGAAAATTGTAATTTTTTATGCCAGTTGTTTATTTTTATCGCCAATTGCGAAAGTGTTTTTTCCAAGTTTATACCCCGATAAATTGCACAAAAAGGCCATTCATTCCTACAACATCACTGTAATGATACAACGTAAACAAATTCACCTTCTATTCAACGAAACCCACCTTATATTTGCAGAAAACATTAACTGATAAATATGATGTTTCAAACCAATTTGACTTATGGTTGCAGAGATAATTGGTACCCGAAAACTTTAACACAAATCTTACGGACGGACGAACGAAAATACGAAAACTATATACCCCACGGCATATGTCGAGGGTCAAAAATACATCTGCAGTCGTAATTACTCTCGTCATATCGGCCCATTGACGAGTCAAAATGGGACGACCCAAACGCAGACAAGTACCTTGTCGTGTATCCAGAACATGACCTCGTTACATTCGCGGGTGAACTGGACCAGCTTGAGGGCCTGCTGTAGCTTGGTGCCCTTGTCCCCGAGGGTGAAGAGCAGCAGATTCCAGAGTCGGTGTAGTTCATCCAGTCTCTCCTACAACCACAATACATTAAAGTCTGTTTCACGAAAGCTGCCCAAATTTTACGGCCATATAAACAATTCAAAAACAATATTTTTTTCGATAGTATTAAATTAAAGGAAAATTTAAGAATGAGCCTTCTTTTTATTTCGTGAAATTTGGTCAAATATTGATTTTATTGCGAAAACAAAATTTCCCCATAGACATCTTCACGGACGTCTATGGGGATTTAACATGGGGAAATCTTTTCGAATTTTAGAAATACTGGACCGATTTTTAAAATTTAACTTTTGTTTTCTTAGTTAGATCATATCCAAGCTATCTAGTCAGGTTTCGGAGTCAATTTCCAATTTTTTTCGTTTTTTGACTCCTCCCACACTGCCTTAACTCTTTTCCCCCCCATGTTAAATTCCCATAGAGAAATCAATTTTTCGTAATAAAATCAATAATGTAAGCTAATTCGTCTAATGATTAAGATTTCTATATTTCTCCATGGACCAATAATGTAAGCTAATTCGTCTAATGATTAAGATTTCTATATTTCTCTATGGACCAATAATGTAAGCTAACTTGACTGATTGGCGTCTAATGATTAAAATTAGTTTTATGGACCAATGTTGAAGTAAAGATGGGACACAATTGACTGAATGGGGGTCTAGTGTCTAGATGTGGTGGGAAACAAACCATATCAACCCTACAGACCACAAATCCAACGTTGACAAACACTGTAGATCCAGATGCGCTGGCTCGAGCACCAGCAAAAGGCAATACACCTTTTTTGATTAACAATTTCAACACCACAGACCTGTATAGTGGTATTGGCAAACAGTGTAGATCCAGATGAGCCGGCTTGTGACGAGCCGTCTCATCAGGATCTACACTTTTTGCAAGCAATTTTCATATTTTTTGAGAGCAAAAACACCCCCTTTTCATAAATGGACTAGTCTGAAAATCATTTTGTGACGATAAGATCGGTTGCAAAATTAACTTAATCCACTGCAGTTACATAGGGATGAAAGGGTTAACAGAATAGTCTAAAATCAACACGGGGCAGACCATGTTACATAGTTAGTGGTGAAAGGGTTTGTAGCAAAACGAGCGAGGTTACCCACCCGTATGATTTCGGAGGCGAAATGTTCCTGGTCTATCATCTCTGTGCCAGTTTCGTCGAGCTCGACTATCGCGTTGGAGTGGGCGGTGACTTCAGCCTCAAATGCCAGGTGTTTCTGGATCTTGGCCTGAATAACACGACACAGGTGACGTTACAGCTAAGCTATTAAAATTCCAGCACAAAAATATTTACAAAATTCCCTAACATTTGATTGGCCTGTAGCAAGTCTCTGTCCAAAATCTATATCCCAGTAAACTCCCACGCTGAACTATTTTCCGTAACCGTGAGGCGCAGCTAAAATAATTCTTAAGAAAACGGAAAATAAACACATTTTCTTGATGAATTTATTTCAAATGCTGGAATTATAAGGAATGAATGGCCTTTTTGTGGAATTTATCGGGGATATAAACTTGGAAAAGTCGCGGGAATACTGGGCGAGGCCTTCTGGCCTCGTCCAGTATTCCCGCGACTTTTCCAAGTTTATACCTGGATAAATTCCACAAAAAGGCCATTCATTCCTATAATATTACAAGTTATTGTGGTTCTACACAGTCAATCTGTATACACCCGAGGCGCAGCCGAGAGGGGATATAGCTTCAAATGGGCAATGACACCTTATTGACTTTGTAGAACACAATAACGTACTTTTATCAGTGCATTGGTACATGTTTAACGTCATAGAAATATGGCACGACGTCATGAAGTTACAAATATTACCCGACGTCATCCTAACATAAATGAGTAGAAATTTGTTTATATGCAGTCTACACGAAACAAAATATTACAGGACATTCGGTCTGGTAAACTTTAAATTTTTACCAGACCGGACAAACATTTACCAGACCGAAAAAACATTTATAAAAATAGAATTGATTTTGTGTAAGTATATCAGTCCTATAAGTAAAGCTAGCTAGCACCAGAAGGGCATACCAAAGGAAGGTGATTCGATTGAAGCTTAGAATAGAAAATTATCGGTCCGGCAACTTCCAGTTTACCGTCAGACTGGGGGCAATTTTAACGGATATGTCCCGATGGACCGACGACTTTCGTGGAGACTGAACTTGACAATGTTAGGACTGTTTTTACAAAATATAACTTTTTGTTTTCTTTAGGTCATTACTGATCCCTACTATGACTGTATCAGGTGTGACCGTCAAAAGTCTTTGTTTTCCACTCAGCCTCAACCCGTCTCCATACACGACAGGTAATATGGTCTCATATTACCAATCAAGCTGACCAATCAAAGCGCAAACAAATTATCTGCGGTATGACAAAACGTGAAATTACAGGTATTAGGTCAAGACTAGTCAGCACATTAGGGGGTGGGGGTGGAGGTGGGGAGTGGGGAGTGGGGAGTGGGGAGTGGGGAGTGGGGAGTGGGGAGTGGGGAGTGGGGAGTGACTGACTTCCACCTCAAATGCATGGTGGTTCTGGATCTTGGCCTCAATAACATGGCACAGGTAGTGTTCATTGTACAAGTGGATGTCACATTTATTTATTTTAAACATTTGAGGGGTCTGGGGGGCGGGGGAGGATGATGCGCCAGCGTTACCTGCAGATTGGTCGGGTCCCTGTAACTCTCGTCGGACGCCGTCTGCAGTTTCTCGTAGATCCAGCTCTCCAGCTCGTCGGCATCGCGCTTGAAATACTGATACCGCCGCGAATCCTCTAGCTTGTCCTTACGATCTGTACATAAACGGTGCACATTATGATTGGGTCGTGTCATTAAAATATACAGTGAAACCTCTCTAAATGGACAGTGGAACCTCTCTAAACCGGACACCCTGGGGACTCTGCAATAACTGCCATAAGTAACTAGAAATTGACGCTTGTCCACAAGCGCATGTGTATCCCCTCCCTGCTTACATGCAGTCGACAACAAAATGGTGAGCGAAAACTAATATGTTAGGTATCAGAGTTATGCTCAGGACACAAAATCAGTGCCAAAAAAAACAAAAAAAAAAACCCAAAGGGAGACGACGACTCCAAAATTATATAGGCAATAGTAGTAATTTTTGAGCGACACACACTTGGGTCTATGCATGTGTGAAGTTTCATGAAAATATTCAAACGGGTAAACGAGTCATGCTCCGGAAAAGAAGTGTCTGCAGGCAGAGACGCGGACGATATTCGGTGTGAAATCCATAATATCCTGCTGCATCTGCTGCCGTTATAGTGATGCTTCCTTAGTCAGATTTTGGCATAGCGTATGAGGTACATGTAGCCATTGGCTACAAGTGGTCCAAATTACAAGGCTATAGAACATATGTGCTCGGAGAACCCAGGAGTATCATCTATGGTACGTGACATCAGTTTTGGAACATTACATCTAAAACTGAACAAGTCATACTAACTTGCAAACAAGTTTTATATATTCATAGCTAATCAAGATATTAACTCAAGCTTTTCACATAACAATTAACCCTTTCCATGATAGAGACGACTTTTCACACCTCTGCAGAAGATGTCTTTTGAAAACATTGTGGGAAAAGGAGAAAAATTTCTCCTTTTCCCACAATGTTTTCTACTCTATCAGATAATTTAACCATCATTTGACCCAGCATTTGGTTCTTTTATTCAGATGTTTTCGATTTGGAAGAGTCGAAATATCGCAAAACAGGGAAAGGGTTAAGACGGGAAAAATCTCAATTTATGGTATTTTGGGGAAATGCCTCATTTTTTATGCTTCCTGCATGTAACGAGTACCACCCAACTGGTCCTTTTTCCCTTGCCGGGTCACACATGTACTACTTAATCGGAGTATGGCAAGTTATCTTATTGCCTACGATGGCTACTGTATTGTGTACCTGTGATGGCCTGTCGGAAGACTCCATATCACCCCAGTACCTATATCTATATGTATTGTATTCCCTATGGAGGCTACTGTATTGTGTACCTGTGATGGCCTGCCGGAAGGCGCCATATCACCCCAGTAGCTATATCTATATGTATTGTATTCCCTATGGAGGCTACTGTATTGTGTACCCGTGATGGCCTGCCGGAAGGCGCCATATCGCCCCAGTACCTATATCTATATGTATTGTATTCCCTATGGAGGCTAATGTATTGTGTACCTGTGATGGCCTGCCGGAAGGCGCCATATCGCCCCAGTACCTATATCTATATGTATTGTATTCCCTATGGAGGCTACTGTATTGTGTACCTGTGATGGCCTGCCGGAAGGCGCCATATCGCCCCAGTACCTATATCTATATGTATTGTATTCCCTACGGAGGCTACTGTATTGTGTACCTGTGATGGCCTGCCGGAAGGCGTCATATCGCCCCAGTACCTCCTGTCTGCGTTGCTGGATGTCCTCCGCTGTCTCTAATATCTTGATCTCGCGGGGCTGCACCTCCGCCATCGCTGCTGCCAATTACTGCAATACACAACAGGCTCGGTCAGTGGTCGGTAAGACATAGTCAGTCAATGGTCAGTGATGCACTGTCAGTGAGGAACGGTCAGTCAGTGAGGCACGGTCAGATTGTGGTCAGTGCAGCATGGTCAGTCAGTGATCAGTGAGGCATAGTCAGTCAGTGATCAGTGAGGCATGGTCAGTCAGTGGTCAGTCAGTGGTCAATCAGGCATGGTCAGTCAGTGGTCAGTCAGGGGTCAGTCAGGCATGGTCAGTCAGTGCTCAGACAGACATTGGTAAGTCAGTCATGGTCAGTCAGGGATGGGACCTTGGTTTCATGTCATATCCCAAGGACCGATATATGCCAATGAAGACAGTTTGTTCAGTTCAGTGGATCAGTGAATGAGTGTAGAATAGCCCAGTGGGTATGATGAAAGAGTTACATGTGTGAAAATTAAACTTAAAAGTGAGTGGCGCAGTCAGACGCTGTTCAGCATTCAGTCACTGAAGTAGCGCTATTGTCATCAATACAACTATTAGTTCATAATCACGTGACTGTGCACGAGGACCAGGGTCTACAATGGCAATGGCAGCCACACATGGCGGAACACATGAAGAGGAAATTAACCCTTCTAACACCACATGCCTGTATAGTGGTATTGGCAAAAAGTGTAGATCCAGATGAGCCGGCTCGTGTCGAGCCGTCTCATCAGGATCTGTACTTTTTGCAAAACAAATTATTTTCATATGTATGAGAAAAAACACCCCCTTTTCATAAATGGACTGAAAATTAAATTATTTTGTGACGGTTGGATTGGTTGCAAAATTAACATGAACATCCATTCCAGTTACTTAGGGGTGAAAGGTTTAATCAGATCTCATGTAAGCAGACACTATAGATAATCAATCTGGATATGATCCATGAACATATGGAATAGTGATGACAGCAGACCTCTATACAGAGCTCCAGATAAGGTGCGTATTGGCGTATTTTACGCTACGCTCTTATTTAGCAGAATACGCATTGATTATCAAAAGTCGGAGTACAAAAGACTCAGTGATTTGAAAATACGCATTGATTTTCAAATTGAGCAGTGAAAATACTGTAATAAAGTTGAAAAATTACTTAGTTGAGATGCAAAAATCAAACAGTGTTTGCTTTTTGCAGCTCAAATAAGTGAATTTTTAAATTTGTTTTATTTTTTATCATTTGTTCCATATTTAATAAGGAAGAAAATTAATAATACATTTTAAAAGTAAAATATGCATTGAATTTGAAATATGGGGGTATAATACTCTTTAGATACAAAACTTATCTGGAGCCCTGTCTATAGATAATCAATGGAGCCATGAAGACTTCCTACTGTGAACATTCCAGACATGCTACACACAAATATTGGATACAGATGGGGCATCTGGCAGGCAGCCAACTCCACTGGCTTACATGTACTATACACACACGTTTGTTTGTTGTTGCTGTTTATCGGCCTATCAACAGCTAAGGTCATTTAATGCTGGGGCAACGGGTTCGATCCCGTATTCAACCTGCTTCATTGGTGGGAAAATCCCAAAATCAGAACAGAATATTTACATCGAAAAACAAATAAAATATTCAGCCCTGAATTTAGTTTGTTTGTTAGGGTTTAACGGCCTATCAACAGCTAAGGTCATTTAAGGCCAGGTCAATGGGTTTAGTACTAAATCCCATATATTACCTGTACAAGTACATGTACATGTTCAAGTACATGTACAAATGGGGGGAAAATCCCAAAATCAGAACTTAATATTTACAATAACAGAACTATATATTCAGCCCCGAAATCAGAATAATCCTGATCTGATACCAGGTCCTCGCCACACCAGAATCACTTGGCCCCACCCAAAAGCAGTAGCATCAGTAATAATTAGGTTTGAGGAATTTGATTCCTCAAACCTTTTGTTTTCGTTGGTTTTTTTTTTTTTTTTTTTTTTTTTTTTTTTATTCAGCCCTTCAGTCTACAGCCCAAACCGCTGGTCGGATCGACTTCAAATTTTGTATACCGATTCGCATCAACAGTGAGACGAGAATAACGCAATTTTCAGAATTCTCATGACGTCACTTTTTACGAAACCGGAAGTGACGTCATATATCATATAATTCCCTATAACTTCCTTATTTTCCAACCGATTTCAAAAATTCTTTTTGAATTGTAAAGCTGCGAGAATTCTCTATCTTCGCTTCGTTGACAATGTTTGGCTATCTGCTCAAATGAGAGAGCTATAGACATGTGAAATTGAGAAAAATGAAAAAAATCAACAATTTCAGATTTTTATTTTATTTTAACGGGTGGTCTTTGAAAACAGTTTCCAATTTGTACATTAATCTCAGCAAACATAATTTTTTGACAGCGTCACGCGGGACATTCATCCGCACAGAAGATGATATTTTTCAGAGCAATGGCTTGAATAGTTCTGATTCTATTGTCTTTCAAACTTGGACGTTTGTTTTCAATTTTTCAAATTTGAAATGGTCATAACTTTTTTATTATCTAACCGATTTCAAATATTTGTTTTGCATTAAAAAGCCAACAAAATTCTCTATCTCCGTTTCGCTGGTAGTTTTTGGCTATCTGCCCAAATGAGAGAGTTGTAGGCATTTGAAGTTTGTAAAAAAAATTGAAATGGTCATAACTTCCTTATTATTCAACCGATTTCAAATATTTTTTTTGCATTAAAAAGCCAATAAAATTCTCTATCTCCGCATCGCTGGTAGTTTTTAGCTATCTGCTCAAATGAGAGAGCTACATGCATTTGAAGTTTTTTTTTTTCAATTTTTCAAATTTTAAATGTTCATAACTTTGTTATTATCTAACCGATTTCAAATATTTTTTTTCCATTAAAAAGCCAACAAAATTGTCTATCTCCGCTTCGCTGGTAGTTTTTGGCTATCTGCCCAAATGAGAGAGTTGTAGGCATTTGAAGTTTGGTTCTTTCATTTTTTTATTTTCTTTGTTGTTCAACATAATCATGATAATTATACCGATGAAAGCCGAAACAGGCCGAATGCATTTTTCAAATTTGAAATGGTCATAACTTTTTTATTATCCAACCGATTTCAAATATTTTTTTTGCATTAAAAAGCCAACAAAATTCTCTATCTCCGTTTCGCTGGTAGTTTTTGGCTATCTGCCCAAATGAGAGAGTTTTAGGCATTTGAAGTTATATACGAACTGACATGCTGTGAGTGCTTTAGAATCGTCTCAACTTCAATGTCAGACTAGGGGGTTAACGGTACACATTTCGTAGAACGTTATATAATGAAAAATGCTTAGGATAGTCAAGCGATTCTGAAAATACAAAACTTTATTTTTTCAATTTCATTGGAATTGCATCAATTTTTTTTTGAGTTTCATATGTTTTCGTCATTGGCAATGTCTTCTAATCACTTTGCCAGTGTACGTTTGTCAGTACATCAAGCCTCAAACCGTTGATGCAGCTTCAGCTGCTCTAGTTTTCTTTGTTGTTCAACATAATCATGATAATTATACCGATGAAAGCCGAAACAGGCCGAATGCCTGTGGCTGCGACTAAATCCTTTGATAATTCCCTATAACTTCCTTATTTTCCAACCGATTTCAAAAATTCTTTTTGAATTGTAAAGCTGCGAGAATTCTCTATCTTCGCTTCGCTGACAATGTTTGGCTATCTGCTCAAATGAGAGAGCTATAGACATGTGGAATTGAGAAAAATGAAAAAAATCAACAATTTCAGATTTTTATTTTATTTTAACGGGTGGGGTGGTCTTTGAAAACAGTTTCCAATTTGTACAGTAATCTCAGCAACATAATTTTTTGACAGCGTCAGGCGGGACATTCATCCGCACAGAAGATGATATTTTTCAGAGCAATGGCTTGAATAGTTCTGATTCTATTGTCTTTCAAACTTGGACGTTTTTTTTCAATTTTTCAAATTTGAAATGGTCATAACTTTTTTATTATCTAACCGATTTCAAATATTTTTTTGGAATTAAAAAGCCAACAAAATTCTCTATCTCCGTTTCGCTGGTAGTTTTTGGCTATCTGCCCAAATGAGAGAGTTGTAGGCATTTGAAGTTTTTAAAAAAAAAATGAAATGGTCATAACTTCCTTATTATTCAACCGATTTCAAATATTTTTTTTGCATTAAAAAGCCAATAAAATTCTCTATCTCCAGTTCACTGGTAGTTTTTAGCTATCTGCTCAAATGCGCGAGCTACATGCATTTGAAGTTTGAGAACGAGCATATAAACTTAGCCGCCTAGAACAGTGTGTACAGCTGACAAACTTCGAGGTGGAGGCCAGACAGGTATGGTGGGCTGTATCAGACACTGGTTTTATATACGAACTGACATGCTGTGAGTGCTTTAGAATCGTCTCAACTTCAATGTCAGACTAGGGGGTTAACGGTACACATTTCGTAGAACGTTATATAATGAAAAATGCTTAGGATATGAAAAATGCTTAGGATAGTCAAGCGATTCTGAAAATACAAAACTTTATTTTTTCAATTTCATTGGAATTGCATCAATTTTTTTTGAGTTTCATATGTTTTCGTCATTGGCAATGTCTTCTAATCACTTTGCCAGTGTACGTTTGTCAGTACATCAAGCCTCAAACCGTTGATGCAGCTTCAGCTGCTCTAGTCTTACTATTATAATGGGCAATAACCCAATTCAACTCCCAGGTAACAAAAGAGCCAAAGATAAAAACGTACCTGAGGGTCAAACCAGGCAAATCATGATTCCTATAAGGAGGAACCCCTACCGTTAATTTACCCCGTCACATTCGCCCGACCACCACCCACCCCTGAATTTAGAAAAACCCGACCTGGTGCCAGGTCCATACCACAACCAAAGTCACTTGGCGGATAAAACCAGATTCAACTATCACATATATACAAGAAAGCCAAAGACAGCATGAGGGCCAAACCAGGTCTCCGGTCAGGATTCCAGTAAGGATGAATACCAATCGCTAAACTAGATTGGTCAGTAAGCGAGGCGTACGGAATACCCCCCCCCCCCCCCCCCCGCGTAGACCCATGCAGGTACCCCTAAATGTGTAAAAAAAATCCAAGTGTGTGGGCTTGTGACCTTGACTCGGCTTAGTGGGGGCGGCATGAACATGAATTTGTCACAGAGGGTGGTAGAGGTCCATTGGAGAAATGTGTGTGTGGAATTTGAAGCAGATCCGAGCAAGGAAATAGAAGTTATAACCAATTTCTCAGATGTTATGTTTTGTAAAGAGACCTAAGTATGTGACCTTGACCTCGAGATCAGCGGGGATTTGTCACAGCATGATAGTAGAGCCTTAGAGGAATGCATGCATGAAATATTAAGAATTTTTTATGAAAGATAACATATTTCTCTGATGATAACTTTTGTAAAGAGACTAAGTATGTGACATTAACCTCGAGATCAGCGGGGGCTGGACGGTCGTGGATTTGTCACAGCATGATAGTACAACCTTGAGAGTGAAATATTAAGAATTTAAATGAAGAAAATAGAAGTTATAACTAATTTCTCTGATGTTAAGTTTTGTAAAGAGACCAAGTATTTGACCGTGACCTTGGGACCAGCGGGGGTTGGACGGTCGTGGATTTGAAGTAGCACGGTAGTAGAGCCATACAGGAATGCATGTGTGAAATATTAAGCATTTTAGATTTGTTCTGATGTAATGACCCCAACATGTAGGTGGAAACTGGTAGCATTAATGAACCACATTAATGTGTGAATAGAATTTATACAAATCTTCCTACAAACACTTTTGTCATACAAAATTTAGTGAAACGGCCCCCTGGAGTGCTCCAACCTCTAGACCACACCCAATCCCTATTGCTCGCTGAAACTGCATTGTAACCACTCCCTGAAGCAAGATCTCGGTTTTTAAAAAGTGAACCATTTGTGGCATTCTGACCCTTGAAATATACTTTTGAAAGTGAAAAGCGAAACTAAAGGGTTTAACGTCCCAGCAACAGCTAAGGTCAGATAGAGACGGGACCACAGTTTACAGTCTCATCCGACAGACCAGTGGGATGGAAATACTATGAACTCTTGTAATTTGCATTACAACAGTCAATGTTATGTAAAAGAAATTAAGATAGCAGTTAAAAATTAATATAGATCAGCCTGTTTTACCCATGAACATCGAAGTCTAGTCAAAACACTACATGTAGCCGGAGAGTGTATACACTGTACACCACCACCTGTGTTAATCTTGCCAAGAGTATCAAAAAGTGAAAATGAATTGGTTTAACGTCCCAGCAACAGCTAAGGTAATATAGAGCCGGGACCACAGTTTAAAGTCTCATCCGACAGACCAGTGGGATGGAAATACTATGTTAGTATTTGTCAGGTGCTCTAACCCCCAAGCCACAACCCATCCCTCCAAGAGTATCACTGCTTCTGGCAGTAGTGTACTTGAATAATGTGCTTGAAATCAAGCAGCTTGATTGTCTGAGCCTGAGCTGTTGCAACTGCTCAGGCTCAGACAATCAAGCTGCTTGATTGCGAATACATGTTCAGGGACGTTGATAATCTCGGCGGTTGGTTGTGTATTGAGCGTTGTACAAGTCGCGTGTTTTATCATAATTTGCCATCACACAATCTCCCAGAGGGAGGTATCTGGATCATGTGTATGAAATGAACACGAGTGAATCCAGGCACATAATCCATCTCTGGCTTTGTAACGAAATGTCCTCCTGTATAATGGACCACTGAATATTTATAATCAAGTTTCCATCCCTAAGTATCTTGAATGTGCATTCATATTAATTTTCTGGCCGGAAAAGGGGTTTGAAATTAGGGGCGATGTATTCCCATATAGCGCGAGACGAAAATAGTAATCTGCTGTTTTTCATTTTTGTCTTAATTCTGAACAAAAAACCTGTTTTGACAGCACATGAGAATTGTCTCCAGTGGAGACGATTCTCATGCGCTGTCAAAGCAGGTTTTTCCGAGAAATCTTGAAATTAAAACATTTCCAGCAGACGACAAAAGTTAATTCCGCATAGTAAGGGTTAACAGCAAACATTCTGCACATCATCAGTCGCCGATTATGTTTTTAACATTACCAATGTGTTTGTTTGTTTGTTGGGGTTTAATGGCCTATCAACAGCTAAGGTCATTTAAGGCCGGGTGAATGGGTTTAGCACTAAATCCCATATATTACCTGTACAAGTACATGTACATGTTCAAGTACATGTACAAATGGGAGGAAAATCACAAAATCCGACCTGAATATTTACAATAAAAAAATATATATTCAGCCTTGAAATCAGAATAATCCTGATCTGGTGCCAGGTCCTCGCCACACAAGAATCACTTGGTCCCCTCCCAAAAGCAGCAGGATCAGTAATAATCCTACTACATTTATAATGGGCAATAACCCAATTCAACTCCCAGGTAACAAAAGCGCCAAAGATAAAAAACGTACCGAGGGCCAAACCAAGCAAATCGTGATTCCTATAAGGAATTCCTCCTTATAGGAATCACGATTACGTTTAATGTACGCCGTCGCGTTCGCCCGACCAACAACCCACATTTCCAATGTGTATGTTTGCGTTATTGTGACGATCTAGCAAATATATATTACAACTACATGTACAATGTATCATCGATTCAAGATTGCCGATATGGTATCGATACATACTTTGCAGTATCAATACAATATTATAGGAATGAATGGCCTTTTTGTGGAATTTATCGGGGTATAAACTTGGAAAAGTCGCGGGAATACTGGACGAAGGCCGGAAGGCCTCGTTCAGTATTCCCGCGACTTTTCCAAGTTTATATCCCCGATAAATTCCACAAAAAGGCCATTCATTCCTTATAATTGAAGCATTTGAAATAAATTCATCAAGAAAATGTGTTTATTTTGACAGACGGCAGCCATTTGTTTACATTGATAGTGCTCACTGATTGAGCACCTGTAGAAAGTAGTTTGGCGTGGGAGTTTACTGGGATATAAATTTTGGACAGAGACTTGCTACGGGCAAATCAAATGTTAGGGAATTGTGTAAATATTTTTGTGCTGGAATTATGTATGGATGTAGCGATGCTGTCGACCGAGGTTGCATAATTATAAAATGTTATGGTTACATCCCGCGTGTTAATATTGACAACGAAAATAACAGGTGCCCTCCCCTCCGCAAGTGTCCGGTATGATATATTACGCGGTACCTAAGATGTAAATTACGCATTATGTAAGAATAAGCATGTATCAGACAGTAGTCATAGCGATGGTACTGCGCAAGATATTAAAATAAAATCATTATTTTCTCCAACTGCATCCGCAGTCTGATCAGGATTTGAACCGTTCGTCATTGTATCAATGAAACAGCCGTCATGCTTCTAACAAGCAATATAAATCGCTATCAGGCTACAGGAGTGTGCTATTTGATCAGTAGCTACACTGGTCACAAATCCCATAAGCCCCATTTCTCCAGTCACAGCCATATATATCCAGTCTGATCAGGATCTGCACTATTCGTCATTCTATCAATGAAACATCCGTCATGCTTATATGTTAACAAGCCAAACAGATCGTTATCAAGCAACAGGAGTGTTCTATTTAATCAGGGTCTACAATGCCCCCTTTTTTCTCCATTCTCAGCCATATACACAAAACAGATCACAGATCTTCGAAAGCATTCTCACATACGCTTAACCCTTTGACCTCTAAGTACCTGGAATGAATTTTGATATGTTAATTAAACTTAATTTTGCAACCAATCCATTCCAATCGTCACAAAATGATTTTCAAACTCGTTACGAGCCGGCTCATCTGGATCTACACTATTTGCCAAAATTGCTATACAGGTCTTTAGTGTTGAAAGGGTTTTAGGTAGAGAATCTCACAAAGTGGCCCAATTAGTAGAGCAACACCAATAACCTTCATCAGACTGGTGCTGTGCCAACATTCCAATGGTATATACTAGATAACTTCCACCACTTTGAGTAACATCGCCTGTCGCTGGTTGCGAAATAGCTACTGAAAACACAATCCCGATTAAATCGAGTGTACCTCCGTTCACTTGTACATTCAGCAATGAATTTCCACTAAAATATTACATTACTGATCTGTTGCCAGGCACCCTTATTACAATGGATCACTTGGCCCCAGGTGTGAATCACAAGTAAGATTCACTGTGAGCTATGAATGGATTCATGTTTAAGCTACATGTATGCCTACCCTTCCCATCTCCCATAACACACATTCATTTTTTTTTTAATTAATGATGTTTAATGGCCTGTCAACAGCTCATATCATTTAGGTAAATGGGGTCAAATCCCATATTTCACCTGAATGGATGAGGGGAAAATACCAAAATCAGAACTGAATATTTACAATAAAAATATATACGTGTATTCAGCCATAAAATTAACATCTCCTGATCTGATTACAGGTCCTCACCACACCAGAGTCACTTAGTGTCACTCCCTAAAAGTAATACATTGTAGGATTAGTACTAATCTTACTATTTTTATAATGGGTATAAATAATCAGATTCATAGAAATAATAAAAACATGTGTGTATTTCTACAATGAAAATGGTGTATATTTAACGCTTACAAAGCTGAATTCAAATTTGTCGTCTGTTGTTTATTTTCTATCTTCAATGTTTCTTATCAAAAATGTGGTTTGACAGCACCTTAGAATAATTTCCGATGGGAAATTATTCCAAGGAGCTGTCAAACCATGTTTTGGTTGAGAAGAATGATGGATTGCAAAAAACAAAAACAGACGATAATTTTTGTTTCCCAACATTCGAAGGGTAAAAATACATATACAATGTGATAACATTTACCTGATTTCAATTCAAGTGCAGTGTGTATCCTGCAGCATATATCCCAACTACTACAGATGTTGGTGAACTGGCGTACATGCCATATGGCCTATAGGGCAGTATCTGACAGATCTACATACATACGTACACACGGAACATGAACGCACGACTGCACCAATATATCCAGTATTGATGTCCAGATGAAAGTCAACACTAGAGCTCAATACTGTCTACTAAGCCACACAGCCAGCAAATTCAGTAATACTGACCAGTATAGGTTCAGATCAGACTTGTTGCCGACTGGTTTAGGATTGAGCTGTTTGTAACAGCATGTAGACCAAGTGGTCCGTTTTCTCTTGGAAGTGGTACATTAATGGTTTACTCATCATTACCAGACATACCAGTCTGTTGGACAGCAGGCATACACAATGTATCATAGCACAGTCATAGCCAGCGTTTTCAATAGCCAGATAAATTCACAGGTCAAAATGGCAGTTTTACTCGCAGTTTTACTATTTCGTTTTACAAGCAAAATATTTTGTATGCATGTGCTGCAGATTTCAAGAGCCAAAAGCAAATTTTAACCCTTTCAACACCACATGCATGTATAGTGGTAATGGCAAACAGTGTAATCCAGATGAGCCAGCTTGTAACGAGCCGTCTCATCAGGATCTGCACTTTTTATAAGTAATTTTCCATATTTTTTAGAACAAAAATACCCCCCTTTTCATAAATGGACTAGTCTGAAAACCATTTTGAGACAATTGGATTGTTTGCAAAATTAACATATCAAGTTCCTTTCCAGTTACATAGGGGTGAAAGGCCACAACTGAAAACCCTGCTGTAGGTCATTTTGTTGCATGTAGCTACAGCCAAGGACAACAAAGCCGCATCTGGTGGTGCAGGGGGCCGTTTCACTTTGAACAACTAAAATGTTTGTAAGTGCACATTCAAAATCATCTGGCTAGAGCTCCAGATAAGCTGCATATTTGCTTAAATACCCAATTACAATTGCCAAAAACCCTATTGAAATCAGAAGTAGCGAGTATCAAAAAGCAATAAAAAAAGAGTGGTACCTTTATCATGCTGCAGAAAACAATAAACAGACCACAAATATAGCATATTTTTCTTATTTTCCATGAAAACACATCTTGGTATTTCATTAGAATTGAGACAATTCTAATGAAATGCCAAGATGTGTTTTCATTTCGAAGCAAACTGTTCAATAATTGTTGTCTGTTGATGTGTAACCAGTACAATGTAGTGTGATTTTAGTTTACCCAATTAAAAGTTTGAAATACCCAATTGCATCAGAAATGATGGAATGACAATACTCAATTACTAATTCCTTATCTGGAGCCCTGGTCTGGAAATTTCAATTGATGGATTTACATTTATTGAACATAGGCCAATAAATGTAAACCCAATACTTGTTTACAAGAAAACATAGTTAATGTGAAATTCACAGACTATCATAATTGTGCACTTACGAACAATTTAGTCGTACAAAGTTTAGTGAAACGGGCCCCTGATCTAGAATGTGTGGCAGGTCAAGGTCACATGAAGATCACAGATATATAGTAGTTACACTGAGGGGTATAAGACAAAGATATTGTAGAAATACGATGGCTCACTGTATGCGGACATCATGCACTGGATCAAACTTAACGTTGAAAATGACAAAGTAATTTAAGAGAAAAAAGTAGGTCAGTTACTTGAAAGTCATCGATATGCAGCCGTTTGAACGGAGCATCATACACCATTTTGAGGGTCTAAGCTGATAATAATAGGACCGATACAATTTCTAATTACTTCTATTAAGGTAATAATCACACTTTCCATTTACTCATCTGTTGACAATAGATGCGTATTTACATGTACAGTTACTAATGAAGAGTACCTGCTAATTATAGTTCGTGTTAACAAAAATAATAATTAGACCGACGCTGTTCAATCTCCCGAAATAGTCACAGGTAAGCCACTAAATGATAAAGACGGGATTATTTCCTTTGCACCCAGCATGGATTAAATCACCTTTATTCCCAATTCAATCAATGAACCATGTTAAGAAAATATATATACAATTTGACAAACATTGATGGCATCATGTCTAAGCAGTTAACACCATAGCTCGTGTACATATAGAATAGTGATATAGCATTATGTTTGACTCTAGCTAAATCGGGGGTGCATATACTCCAAACACATTTATCGGCAATAAAAAAACAACATAAGAATGGTTTCCTAAAATAATGAGAATCGTCTCGCGTTTTTCGCGATCTCGCCTTCCGCTTTTGAAAAATTCGGATTAGTTTTGCCATGCATGTGCGGTGAGTTTGCAAAACGCGATATTGAATATGATAGAATTTCACATTTTCGTCTCAAAAGCTCGAAAAACGGGAGGTTGCCACATGTCCCTAATAGGAAACGTAAACAATGTCTTGGGAGACGATTCTCATGTGCTGCAAAACATGTTTTTATTATTAAGAAATAGAACAAATGTGGACAAACATCTATAGTTCTTGACAACAAAAACATAATTTGACAAAACAGAATAATCGTCTTCGTAGACGATTCTAATGTGCTACCAATACACGTTTAGTGAGCCAAAAATAAAACAACATATTTCGATACGTGTTACTGGTTAGGCCACTGCATCGCATTGTCGACCTATACACAAGATCGCGAAAACGCGAGACCAAATCGAGACAAAATATTTTGTCTTCTTTTCACATTTGTCCGATGACTTAATGAAACAGGTTTTGGCAACACATAAGAATCGTCTCCTTAGACCGTGCAAACAATTGACAAATTCAGAAATCAACAACTTAATTTGTGTTTCTCGAGTCGGGTTTCATATGGTGGCGTGGAAATACGATCGACTACACACCGTGAAAATCTTGTTTGAACGTAAATGTCAATTGTCACGTACGCCATTTCAGTTTACCGCGTGTTACGTCAGCTGTTATTCTAAGTACGAATGGTCGCTCGTTATGGGCATTACTTTCCTTCGTTTATGAGGGATTGGTTGTGGCCTAGGGCTTAGAACACCCGAATTCCAATCTGGAGGTTGTGGGTTCAAACATACCTTCATATTATTTCCATCCCACTGGTCTGTCGGGTGAGACTTTAAACTGTGGTCCCGTCTCTATATGATATTAGCTTTTGCTGTCTGCTGGGACGTTAAACCCATTCAATTTCACTTTTTCCTTTCTTTATATGCCGCGTAGAAACGATAGTTAAGAACCTTAACTTTCATTTCCACCCCGTGAAGGAACGTGCATTTATTTCTCTAAAGTTAGGTTTCGTGGCCTGTCGACGCAATGAGACGAAAACGTTAATTTACATAAAAATAAATTAATAACCATCGATTGCAAAATGTGACTATAATATAATACTATAGTATACACATTTTTTACACAGTAACTTCAAGTGCTGTTCGTCTTGGAGCCGTAGACAAGAAGAAACAAAAATTAGCATCCCTTAGATGAACACGCGTCGGCGAGAAAAAAACAACTTGGATGAACGCTAATAATCGTCCTTTCGTGACATAGAAATGAATTTTAAGGTTGCGAACGGGAATGAACAAATCTTTAGAGGCGTAAAATTTACGTTCCTTCTCGTCGAATAAACAAACTTTATCGTTTTGAATTATAGTTTCTACGTTTATTCGGCTGAACTCCAGCGTGTAACGTGATGGAAATCGGTATGGTCAACTCCATTCAATCAAACTACATGTATGTACAAAGTAGTAACACAAGTGATTTGTCGCATTTTGCCGAGTCATTCTGTCGTAAAACTCCTCAGAATATTTGACCGCGTTTTTGCCAAGGAACAGCGCGGAATTACAACACAAACTTTGCGGGCGTTTTTTCGTTATCCCGCAAATGGCCACAGGAAGTTTTGCGAGAGATTGTGGCAATATTTCGCACTAAAGTTAATTCGGTTGCGGCAATAACAAAAAATAAGCGGGTTTTGCGGTGCCTGTAGCTGTATGTATTTTATAAATAAACGATACCAAAGGTGACGTGAAAAATAACATGTAATATCGTACATTGGAACGAAAACCTTGCCTGCATATTTACCTGTAATGCATGCAGACGTCACCATGATCCACGGTGACCGTCACCGCGAATCACCCTTAGACGTCACGGTGACCGTCACCGCGAATCACCCTTAGGGCCTCACTGGTTTCAGTCAGGGTGACCATTTTCAACGATCGCGGTGACGATCACCGTGACTAATCGTCGCCGCGACTAATCGACACCGCGAATCACAGTGACATGTCCGCACTGAGGACGATCGCGGCGATGGGTGGGTCCCGCACGGAAAATAAAATGTGTACTGTAGTTCTGAGTGCATAACTCTAGATTACATTACATTGCATAAGCGTTGTGACGGGAGTAGTATCTCCAAATTTGTGATTGAAGAGTTGTTTTGTTTACTTTCTACTTTGTGGAGTGGCCAAAGAATTTTGCTAATACACACTTTATTAGGTGAGTTTACGATAATATTTTTGTCTCTTGTCGAATTTTCTCTCAATACAGCAAAGTATGAACATCCTGTAGATTATTGTTATATTTTAGTGCGTGAAATGGAAATGTTATAAATTTATACCGTCGACTGTGGTGTAGCGATAATGCGATATAGTGCAACCTATTGCCTGTAAAACGGAAAACATGCAGCTAATTTCATACATGCATTCCTCTGATGGTCCATTATTATGCTGTAGCAATGTCAAGGTCACGTAACTTAGTATGTTAACAAGAGTGCCGCAAGTCACAAAATACGCCCGTCGAATATGGGCCAGACAGCGTAGATGCAGAAATGTGAAGCTGTCACCAAGGCAAGAAACATTAATGAGAATTTGAAAGTCTATAGCATTATTTCTTCATCTCGTTGTGCTAAACATAATTTAGGCAGAGCTAGAAAAGTAGAGTGTAAAGTAGAAATGATAGGGAATTGGATACAATAATGTAGAAAAAATGGCTAAGTTAAAAAGGCGATATTTTTGTTAAAAAATATTTTTTCGGCATAAAAACACCAAGGTGCACATCTTCAATATGTGTAGAAGACGTGTGTATAGTTTCAGAACGATCGACTGAACGGTTTCGGAGGAGTTGTGTATGCAAACTCTGTACCGTATATAGAATTGTATAGAAAAATGTAGAAAAAACTTGTCTCTGTGCTTAGCGGGGGTGGCACGAACATGAATTTGTCACAGGGTGGTAGAGGTCCATTGGAGCAATGTGTTTTGTTTATTAGTGTTTAACGGCCTATCAACAGCTAAGGTCATGTAAGGCCGGGCAAACGGGTTCGATCCCATTTTAACCTGCTGCATTGGGGGGAAAATCCCAAAATCAGAACGGAATATTTACATCGAGAACAAATATATTCAGCCCTGAAATTAGAATAACCTGACCTGGTGCCAGGTCCATACCACACAAAAGTCACTTGGCCCCTTCCCCTAAAATAGGATTACGAATATCGTAATACTCACATAAGGGGTATAACCAGAAAAAAACTGTCACATACAAAATGCCAAAGACGTAGGTCTCCAGTCGGGATTCCGGTAAGGATGAACCCCGATCGTTAAATTACCCATCGCGTGCTCCCACCTGCCACCCACTGGAGCAATGTGTATGTGAAGCAGACCCCGAGCAAAGAAATATAAGTAATAACCGATTTCTCTGATGTTAAGTTTTGTAAAGAGACCAAGTATGTGACCTCGAGATCAGCAGGGATTTGTCACAGCATAATAGAAGAGCCTTAGAGGAATGCATGCATGAAATATTAAGAATTTTCGCTGAAAGAAATATAAGTACTTATTTCTCTGATGTTAAGTTTTGTAAAAGAGACCAAGTATTTGACCTTGACCTTGAGATCAGCGGGGGTTGGACGGTCGTGGATTTGGCACAGCATGGTAGTAGAGCCATACAGGAATGCATGTGTGAAATATTAAAGGTACATGCCCACGCAGCAGGTTACACTGTACTACTACTTTTCATTTTCTGTCCTGTTTATATGAGCCATTTGTCTAGCCACTAACGAGTTATTTTTAATTACGGCGCGTGTTAATTGGTGTTAAATCGCATTTTATATGCCGCGACCAGAAACAGTATTTTCCGACCTCGTGCTATTTTTACCAATACGCGTCACGTGACCGGTCAATCATATCACATCTTTGACATGCGCAGTGAAGTATCGGAAGTTGAGAAGAAAAATCTCTGTTCCGAGTCCAAATCTAGATCTCCACGTAACTCTTTCCATTTGGTGATCTGGTCGCCAATATTAACCACAGGTGGAAGACTCGGACCTGACACCAAAACAAATGCCTATTAAAAAAATCCCATTACCCCACCCACTTGGTCTTGTACAGTACCATATATGCTATATAAAGGTGGGTATAAATAGGGCTATTACAGAAAGAGCCCTCTCTTTTCCGGCTCGCACAAACACAATAAACATCGATTAAATGTATGACTTCTGTCTCTGGCAATCGATAAAGGTATTAGGTGTGTGAATATACTCACTTCAAATCGCTGTTTCCAGGATTTATTCAGTTATTCACATTTTTTATACCCCATCCATAGCGAAATGTGCGTGTACGAAAGAATCTCACACAGAATCAAATTTTTTTTTGGTAGTCATAGGTCCGAGTCTTCCACCTGCAGGGGGGTTGGCCGGGAAATACCGGGGGCGGGAATTCCCGGTATTTCCCGTCCCGGGAAATACTCCCCAAAGTGGGAAATACCGGGAAATATGAATTTTGATGTTATTATTTGATAATTAAAGTTATTTAAATTAAGTTTTAAGCTCAGTAATAGTTAATTAAACAATCAACAACTTAACAATTAGATATAGGGGTTAATTACAATGTATAAATCTGTTTCATTCCCAACTAGGGGTACTCATCAGGTGGAATATTTGGCAACCATGACATTTATATTTTGGTTGTATTATTTTTTTGTAAATTACTTCTTCATTTTTTAGGAAGCATCTGAGTGTCTGCTAGATACAATTCACAAGGATAACGTCATCATGATCAGACTTATGTTTAGACAACAGGCTGTTAATTGTCAACCTCCCACACTAATATTCGGTATCAAGAAATCTTAGCATGCATGATGTGCATACACAGTCTCTTACAAGTCTTATATGACTGACAATATACTGTTGTTTTATGCTTTGCATTTGTATTACTTATTTGCATTAAATAACATTTAGTTAACGTGAAGACTATGGGCCACGATGGTGCATATGCGATACAGTACCTAAAATCGTTAAAATTAGCCAAAAGCCTACTAATGTCTACTTATTTGCATGTACATGTACATTGATGAGACTTTAATATACTTTAATGAACCATCAGACTATGACAACAGGCTGTTAATTGTCAGCCTTCTCTCACACCTTTTGTGTCATACTGTATAATAAGAACCCAGGTGGTCTGTATATGGTCATGTCAAGTTGTAAAACAATTACACTTACACTGTACATGGATTATCCCTGTTATCAACAGGGATTTTCTCAAAATTCCAAAAGCAGCTTTTATTAGTGGCAGGTTACTATAGTAATGAGGGGTGTTCTCATATACAATAAAATAGACAGTTGGCAAATACTACATAGACTTGTATATAGGGAAAAAAATTGTCTAGAAAATAATGATGTTTTTTTCTCTCTAAATAAACTTAATATTTCTTTTTTTATTGCAGAATGTTTTACCTGTAGGCTTATCAGTCTACACAGATATAAACCATAGTAGATATAGGGGAATATAGAGACTCATCTGGACATTTTGGAATGAAAAAGACCACCAAGATTCATATTTCCCGGTATTTCCCGCCGTCCTGGGAAATACTCTAACTTCCCGGGAAATTGCCAACCCTGTCCACCTGTGATATTAACCACTCTCTATCTGTACTGCCTGTCCCTCAGACATTTCTCCTTTTTTTTTGGCCGACGCGTTTCATACAATTTCCGTCCTGGACGTTTCGACATGTTGATATTCTTGTTTACGTATTGGGAAGCCTACTGGCGCGCGTAGTATACTGCACATGCGCACTGCAAGCCGTGATGTGAAAGTCGTCGTCCCCGTACATTATCAAAATAGACTGTTACCGCCGCGCGTCGCTAACAGTAAATTGATAATTAATAAATTATTATATTTGTATAGCGGGCACTCGTAATTTTTAGAACTGGTGGAATAGCGACATAATTATACACTTATTTAATTCCTATAAAGAAAAGTTTGTGCCTACTGCGTGGGCATGTACAATGTACCTTTAAGCATTTTAGATGAAGGAAATAGAAGTTATAATAATATTTTCTCTGATGCTAAGTTTAGTGACAGACGGACGCACAACCCGACTCCAGTAGGGTGTCAGCGGTTCCGTCAACTGGAGGTTTCGTCAACTGAGAGGTTTCGTCAACTCGGCGTCCGGTTCGTCAATTAGGCAATTAAGAGTAAAACTTGATAATGACCGGCACGTGCCATACAATTGATCAGATAATTGATGGTCATTAAGTGGACATTAATGACAGATATTTGTTACAATTTTAAAGTAGGTTTAGTTGTATATGGGAATTTAATGGCAAATATTTGTTGATATTTCAAAGTATGTTTAGTTGGGCATTTAATGGCAGATATTTGATGTATATGGACATTTAATGGCATATATTTTAATAACATTTTAAAGTATCTTTAGGTGTATATTTTGTGTATTTGTATAATCACCCGCTTCTGCAGCATTTGTCAGCCATCACCAGATACACAATCTGTTCAGGGCCGTAGCGGCCACCATGACAGCAGGGCGCTGCCGTCGCATTATTTTGGCCTGTTTTTTTTTCGTCAGCTTCATGCGTTGAACATCCAATTTTGAGGGTCTAAGTGGAATTTTTCCCGCTAAAAAGGCTGCCGTGGCATTATTTTACACACCGCTACGGGCCTGCTGTTGAATAGAAGACATACGTTAGCATATCTTTTTACTTGATGAAAGTGCGAAAGTCAATTAGCCGATTTGTGATAAATACCATTCAACTACAATCGCCTAATTGACGAACCGGTAACCAGTTGACGGAACCACTTGACTTTTCACTCTATTTTGCCTAATTGACGAAACCTCCAGCTGACGGAACCTCCTGAATCCACTCCAGTATACCCCACCACAACTCATTGCGGGGGGTATAATTATGCACATTATCAAATTTTACTAGCAAATTGGTTTACACAAGTCGGACAAGGTCCCATTTCTTGTGAACTGGTGAGGAATTCCATCACTTACAAGGGAGGTAACTGGGGAAATTTCCAACAGGTGAGGTCACCTAATTTGGATAAATTATGCACACATATCTTTTGTAGATGATTCTTTCATTTTATCTGTAAATCGTCGGCCATTGTGCATGACAGAAGTTCAAATAATTTGCCAAAATGTGTGGCACGT
This sequence comes from Conchocele bisecta, assembly GCA_029237695.1. Taxonomy (NCBI): domain Eukaryota; kingdom Metazoa; phylum Mollusca; class Bivalvia; order Lucinida; family Thyasiridae; genus Conchocele; species Conchocele bisecta. The sequence continues at coordinate 62,663,445 of CM055271.1, read as the reverse complement.
CTTAGTAGAATCGTTGTTGAAAAGCTGAAAGTTAAATGGGATGGGTGGGGCGCCAAATGATCTGGCACAGCGGGACGACTGTCGGATTGAACTCCTGCACCGGTCACAAGTGTTCGTCTATTAAACATGATAAATGAGGGCATGTGCATATCATACAAACAGAATAGTATGTACTCTAAAAACACAAACATTGCAATCAAAACTTACAGAGATAACCAGCGCACAAATAGTTAAATTATCACCAAAACTTGCACTTCCAAATCTCCAGTCGGCCCAAAATTCCAAGATGGCTGATTATTGTGTAATATTACTTGGACGATACTTCTTATGTACCCGATTATTTAAACATAAAACAACAGGGTATTTAACAAATTTATATACAACATAGTTGGAATAATTATTTGACAAATATATCTTTAATGCACCAATATTATAACTACATTGTTCGTACAGAAGAAGCAATACTGTACTAATGATCAGAGGGGGGAACATCATACGATAGAAGAGCCGGCGACTGCACAATGTGGCTATTTTCGAGACATCCTGGTAAACGTTTTCCTTTTGTCATATAACGGCAGGCAATGATAATTGTATCCCCGAACTCCGTCGGGGGATACTATGGATTTGACAGCGGGCCGCGTCCGCCGCAGACACTTCTTGTCCGGAGCATAACTCGAACACCCTTTGGAATATTTTCATGAAACTTCACATATGCATAGACCACGACCCGAAGGTGTGTCGCGCACAAGAATGACAACTCTTGCATAGCTAATTTTTTAGTTATCTCCCTTTTTTGTTTTGCGCACTGATTTCGTGTCCGGAGCATAACTCCACCACCCTTTGGAATATTTTCATGAAACTTCACACATGCATAGACCACGACCCGAAGGTGTGTCGCGCACAAGAATGACAACTCTTGCATAGCAAATTTTTTAGTTATCTCCCTTTTTTGTTTCGCGCACTGATTGACCATAACTCGACCACCCTTTGGAATATTTTTATGAAACTTCACACATTCAATTATACCACGAACCGAAGGTGTGTCGTGCACAAGAATGACAACTCTTGCATAGCTAATTTTTTAATTATCTCCCTTTTTTTCTCGTTTTCGCGCACTGATTTCCTGTCCGGAGCATAACTCGACCACCCTTTGGAATATTTTCATGAAACTTCACACATGCATAGACCACGACCCGGAGGTGTGTCGCGCACAAGAATGACAACTCTTGCGTAGCTAATTTTTTAGTTATCTCCCTTTTTTGTTTTGCGCACTCTACAAACTGGACAATAATGTATGAAGACCCATTTTCTCGTCTGCTCTGTACACCTTTTCTCGTGTGCTCTGTACACCTTACCTGTAGAGAGAACAATAGAGACTGGGAGAACCATTCACCTAGCATGTGCTAGTGCTAGCATGTGCTAGCATGTGCAAATTTCCAGTCTTGACCACTCTTGACCACAGGTAATTTATACAGGTAAATTACTACATTGGATATCACATTTCCGTAAACTGTGTTGAAAATATTGTGGCATTATGTGGACCTGTGCAGATATATGTAGATAAATATAGGACTATTAAAAAAATATTCTGGGCTCCAGTAGCAAGAATTATTATTTTTAATTTTTAAACTTTTCTTTTCCCATTTTTTTTTTCATTTTTTTTTTCAAATTCTTTTTCAATTTTTGTCTAGTAGCATAATGTCGTAAGTGCTATACACAGACTATTCACCTGTGCATTTGCTAGCATGTGCAACTGACCACTGACCACTGACCACTTACAGGTAATTTATACAGGTAAATGATTATATTACATTTCCGTAAACTGTGTTGAAAATATTGTGGCAATATGTGGACCTGTGCATATATGATATGTAGATAAATATAGGACTATTAAAAAACATTCTGGGCTCCAGTAGGGAGCATTATTTTTTTATTTTTTTTTAAAAAAAATCCATTTTTTTTTTTAAATTCTTTTTCAATTTTTTAACTGACCACTAACTTATTACAGGTAATTTATACAGGTACATTATTACATTTCCGTAAACTGTGTTGACAATATTGTGGCAGTATGTGGACCTGTGCAGATATATGTAGATAAATATAGGACTATTAACAAAAATTCTGGGCTCCAGTAGCGAGCATTATTATTATTATTATTTTTTTTATATTACATTTCCGTAAACTGTGTTGAAAATATTGTGGCATTATGTGGACCTGTGCAGATATATGTAGATAAATATGGGACTATTAAAAAAAAAAATCTGAGCTCCAGTAGCAAGCATTATTATTTTTCATTTTTAAACTTTTTTTTTCCATTTTTTTTTTCCATTTTTGTTTTCATTTTTTTTTTCAAATTCTTTTTCAATTTTTGTCTAGTAGCATAAGGTCGTAAGTGCTATATACAGACTATTATCATATAATAAAACAATTATTGACTAGTGAGCCATAGAATATAATCTGATATTCTATGGCTCACTAGTCAATAATTGTATAATATGTTCGGGCCAGTGAAAATTGCTTTCGGGCCCAGGCTCGAGGTGAAGGCGGGACAAGGCGAGGCATTTGATTCCGCGGAATTCTTGGTTACTTATCTCCCTTTGTTGTTTCGTGCTCTGATTTTGTATCCAGAGCATAACTCGAACACCCTTTGGAATATTTGTATACCCCACCACGATAGTGGAGGGGCCATTTAGTGTTACCCTTGTCCGTCCGTCCGTCCGCACACACGAATGCGTACTTGTTGTAAGCGTACGGGGATTTTATTGGGTAGGGTTAGGATAGTGTTGGGTACTCTTGTTGGGTATTTTTATAGATAGCGGAGTCGATACGTCGTGATTTTAAGCTGAATTGTGCATTTTGTGATACAACCATGAAATTTGGTACAGTCGTAGATGAAACCATAATAAATGATTTTAGCTATAGGGACATTCCAGATTCGTCACGTGACTGAAATGGCGGCCATTTTTAAAGATGGCTGCCGATAATATTACATGCCTGTTGGTGCATGGAATACATTTGCCTGAATAATAATAATATAAGTATTTTTTTCTCTCAAAATATTTAACTTGTTCTATAATTGAATAACTGTACTATCAATATGAGTTACATGTTTCAAAAACAGGTAACATTTGAAAATGGCCGCCAAAACAGAATATATTTTAGTAGGTTTTTAAATGTTTGATGCACATGACACGGAGGTATAAAAATATAAGTGTTTTTTTTCTCTCACAACATTTAACATGTTCTATAATTGAATAATTATATTATCAATACGAGTTACATGTTTCAAAAATGGCTACCATTTTAAAATGGCCGCCAAAATAGCTCCAACAATCATATATTTGTGAAAGTTTTCAAATATTTTATGCACGTGACATGGAATTATCGTCTCCTAATAGTTATGTTATTAGTGGAAGGGACTTGGAAAGATATATACTAATTCAGTACTACTGTCAATCGTTTAATTACTGTTGTAATGAAGAAAACGTAAAATTACCTTACCAACTTAAAGCCTATATAACCGGAATTTTCTATTCTGGTGGAAACTTGCCATATTCTCGACATTGTGTATACATGTACTTCCAAATGCATGGTTTGCCGTGTACCACATATTGCCAAACATACGGACTCATTAGTAGCAGATATCATAATTATGGTCTGATTTGGAAATATTTGTTAGTCCGATATGCAACTGTCCAGTACCCTATGTAGACCCAATATAAATGTAATTAACAAAGAAAACACATTGTTCCATAGCTGCAGTATTTTTTACTTAAACATTCCCATTCACACCCTTCCGATTGAAACGATCCATGCGTGTACGTCAACACGATACATAAAACTATTTAAATGTAATGACACGATCTACCCACCATACCAACATATCTTTCTTGCATGTGTCTGGCGAAAAAAATGCAAACAAGAAGTTGTCCGCTCTTTCACGTCTCTTTCACTTGTCGAATATACAGGCGCCTAGAAATTGGTCCTTTGCATATCAGGAGGTACGTATAATAGATATATAGCTTAATTTGACATTACAGACGACGGAATGTGGCTGATGGTGATAACAGAACTAATACACTGTACTATTGTGTTGCAATAGGTAATTATATTATTGTTTTGTGAATGATAATGGCATTATAATATATTTTTTTTCAAAACAAATGTATTCGGTCTCGTCCAATTTCTTTCTACGGAAGGACATAACTTTGTGCTATTTTGACTTTCCTTCAAACAGCGTCAATCTCGTTTATATTGTAGCCCGAGTAATAACATAAGTTTGCAACATTAAATAACCATAAAATAAACAGTATAGTGATTTAAGTGGGTTGCAGTGTCCACTAGATTTGTCAGTAAGCGAGGCTTACGGAATACCCCCGCGTGGGCCCAGGTACCCCTAAAATATGTAAAAATGTCCAAGTGTGTGGGCTTGTGAACTTGAATCTGGGCTTAGCAGGAGCTGCATGAACGTGAATTTGTCACAGGGTGGTAGAGGTCCATTGGAGCAATGCGTGTGTGAAATGTGATGTAGATCCGAGCAAGAAAATAGAAGTTATAACCGATTTCTCTGATGTTAAGTTTTGTAAAGAGACTAACTATGTGACCTTGACCTCGAGATCAGCGGGACTTTGTCACAGCATGATAGTAGAGCCTTAGAGGAATGCATGCATGAAATATTAAGAATTTTCGATGAAAGAAATAGAAGTTATAACATATTTCTCTGATGTTAAGTTTTGTAAAGAGACTAACTATGTCACATTGACCTTAGGATCAGCGTGGATTGAACGGTCGTAGATTTGTCACAGCATGATAGTACAACCTTAGTGGAATTCACGAGTGAAATATTAAGAATTTTCAATGAAGGAAATAGAAGTTATAACTTATTTCTCTGATGTTAAGTTTTGTAAAGAGACCAATTATGTGACATTGACCTTGGGATCAGCGGGGGTTGGATGGTCGTGGATTTGGCACAGCATGGTAGTAGAGCCTTACAGGAATGCATGTGTGAAATATTAAGCATTTTAGATGAAGTAAAAAGAAGTTATAACAATATTTCTCTGATGTTAAGTTTACGGACGGACGGACACGGACGGACGGACACAAGATGGACGGACGGACGGACGGACGGACGGACTCCAGTATACCCCCCAAAACTCGTTGCGGGTGGTATAAATACGGATCATAAACAAGTATTACAATTAGCTTTGTACATTCTGTCTTCAGATGATATTCCCGTCGTGCGCTGATAAAAATGGACAAACGTCGCAAAATGTTGGACCCTCGTCAACCTGGGACACCAACTACACATGTGTCTACCAATTGGGATACATCTGCTCTGTGTTAGGAGAATACTTCTGAAATATTACACCGTCCAGCGGACTCTAAACGTACAACGCATGGAGTAGGTTATACCTCGACAGCTGACAATATTGCCGGTTTTATTGTGTTTGAATGTTTGCCGAAAACGGTTAACGTGTCATATATGAGAGACGATGACAACACTGAAATAGTATTTAATTAATCGTAATAAAGCTATATTCCATATCTCGTGTAGACTGAGAATGAACAAAACACAATCAAAAACCGTTGAAACTGGCTGAAGATGTAACGTGCTTCTTTTGTGACTTACCATCGTCTGTAAAGTCATTTCGGCATGCATCAATAAATTAAATTAGTGAACATGTAAAAAAAAAGGTGTGCTGTCGAACTGCAAGAGAGGCGTTGTAGAGGAGATGGGGAAGCCTTTCACTGATAGTAGCAAAGACCTACTGGTACTAGACACCAGAGATAATATGGATTCAGGAGTAATCTTCTGTGTACCATATTGAGGAACTTGGCCAGCAGCAATGTCTTTATATAATGTCTCAAACGAGAGGTGGAGATCTTGACGAGTTGTTTTCGCATGAAAACCATGCATATTATCCATGATTGTCACACATGACCTCGTAGGCTGTTTGGAAGATATGCTCCCTGTGCTAGAGAATGATCCAATTTCCACGATTGATGCTGTCAAACATTGACGGTGCTGCCATAGTCAACTTTCCTCGACCTCTCACTATCATGACATTTAATTGCAACGGATGTGTTTCTACCATCTGTTTCTACATCAGTTCACAATTGCAGCATGCAAGTCGACTGGATATAGTTTGGGATGAAGTATAAGCCAGATAGTTTGAAGGCAGGTACACGAAGCAAGAGAGGCTTTGGTGTGGTATGGACCTGTCACCGGGTTATTCTGATTTCAGGGCTGAATATATATGGGCCGCGCCATATGAAAACCGGGTTTAATGACAACGTTATGGAAAGCAGTAAACGACGTCGGAAAAACGACGATTCAAATGGTCTAACGTCGCCGTAGAAGTTCACATTTTCCCCTCCCATTTACGTTTACTGGTGTCACTTAACATTAAGTGTGAACAGAAAACGGAAAATGATAACTATCTGAAACTTTCACTAATATGAGACGCGATGCCTTGTACCTCAGTACACATATTATGACGTCATGACTTTACGTCACGTACGTGTGACGTCACTGAACGTGAATACATGTTTGACGTTATGACCATGGTGTCGAGACAAACTATTATAGCAAGGATACTTGCACGAGTTCCTCGCATCATCAATGACTTAGAAATGCTTTAGGCGCTGTACATTGTCGCCTAACTGTCGTTCTTTGACATTGTCACTCTTTTTCGTCGTTTGTCCTTATGAATTCAAAATGGTGAACGCATAATTTAACTGGTTACATATCAGCGAAGTTTTCGCTTACACTGCACTGTGATTCATAAATAATCTTAAATATGAACAACCTAGTGTATGCAAACGATATTAGTAAATTGAGACTTTTGAACCATTCTATCCAGTACTTAGCGAACGATATGCCATTTAATGCCACTTATTTTATCATAAACGGAGGTAGACACGCAGCTATATAATTACATAAATATCCGGTGTTTGTATTGAATTTGGCAAAATAAATGCATCAACATCTCTCTAATAGATTCAGAATCAGTGATTTAATTGCAGCTTCTTGATTGTTTGTGTATAAGCAATACATACTGCACAAAACACACAGTGAGGTCGGTGGAGTTTTCGAAATATCTTGAAATTAATTTGAAATTTGATTGTCATAAACTCGCTTTTCGTACGATTTGTAGTATCAAATCATCAGCTTATCACTTGACTGCATAATAATGGATATCAGGTGATGGTAATGCGATCCTCAAGAAAGACACACGGCGACAGTTATCACGCTATCACGCTACCACATCTGCCCGACGTCGTGTTTTGTCACAAAGTTAATGTTATAAGCGGCCTACTGCCCTCTTTAAAACATGTCGCCGTATACGAAATGTTAAATAATGTCGCTATTATTCCCCAAAATTATTTCAGACAGCAGCAAACAACAGGGAAACGCCAACACTTCTCACTCTGCCTTGTTTGAAAATTATTCATACGAAATTACGTTACTTAGGCCGCAATCCAAAACATGACGTTACATTAGCAACTGCAACACGAGCCATAAACATTATGTTCATACTTTGTCTTGGCCTAATGGGAGACACTTGGCCAGGCTACGAGATACCCAAATTTGGTTGACATGCGATAAAAGATGACAAATCTGTAGGACTTGTCCGGGTATTTTATCAACACCTCTTGTATACGCCGTTGATAAAGACGTAATTTCACCGTCATTGATCTAAAACGTCATATAAGTTTTTACCACGCGTCATAAAAATACTTCTAAGATGAAAAGTAATTGGGATACATTGATCATTTTGGCGGCATATGGCTTTTAAAAGATGTACAATTCAGAATACGCGAACAAGTAAAATTAAGTACATTAAGCCCGGTTTTCGCACGGCGCGGCTCATATTTATTTCAATGGAAATATTTTGTTCTGATTTTCAGATTTTCCCCCCAATTCAGCAGGTTGAATACTGGATCAAACTCGTTGACCCGGCCTTAAATGGCATTAGCTATTGATAGGCCGTTAAACACAAACAAACAAACAAACGAACAAGAGAGGCAGACGTGTACGTATACGTGTTGCACCATCAAATACAGTTCCTGAAAACTGGCAAGAGTTTCTTCGGATTGATGAAACAAGATGGAACTATTCGCCTATCTGACAACATGTCTAGCCACGCTTGCAACTGACAAACAAGTAATTAGCACATACCCTACTGATGTCTTGCGCACACAGGCAAGAGAGGTGTCGGCTCTTGTACCCTGTACCCTTGAGGAAGCTGATACCCGTATCTTGCTTCATGTGGTAGATGCCGCGAAAGAAGGATATTCACACATATCGATGCGTACTGTTGACACGGATATTTTCCTTTTGCCAGTAACATCCGCCCAGAATCTTGATATTGACTTGTGGGTATGAATTGGAACAGGAAAATTCGGCTCTTGTCAAATGGCTGCCATTTTTGTTATGTGACAAATCTGAGGTGTCCCTATAGCTAAAAGTAGTTAAAATAATGTTTCATAACAGTATACCAAATTTCATGCTTGTATCACAAAATGCACAATTTTCTGACATATCGATTCCGCTAAGAGTAAAAACCCAACAAGTATTCATTCGAAGGAACGTGCGTCCTGTCCTCCGTCGTCCCGTCCGTCCGTCCGTCACATAACTTTAACACTCGCGTAAATGTCTCATAATTTCTTCATCCTTCGACCGATCTCCTTCATATTTCATATACACATTGCTCTAATGGTCCTCTACCGCCCTGTGCCAAATTCACGTTCGTCCTGCCCCCGCCAAGCCCAGTGTTGAGATCACATACTTAGTGCTTCAAAAACTTTAACGCTCAGGTAAATATCTTATAATTTCTGTTTTCTTTCACGGATCAGCTTCATATTTCATATATGCATTGCTCTAATGGTCCTCTACCGCCCTGTGCCAAATCCACGTTCGTCCTGCCCCCGCCAAGCCCAGGGTAAAGGTCACATACTTGGTGCTTCAAAAACTTTAACGCTCAGGTAAAAGAAAATTTTGACTTGGAATTTGGCCTCATTTATTATTAAAGCGATATGTGGGACATCCGTGTTCTATGAACACATTTTCTAGTTTATTAAACTTCACACATGCATAGAAAACGACCCAAAGGTGTGTCGCACGTAAGAATGACAACTCTTGCGTCGTTAATTTCTTAGTTATCTCCCTTTGTTGTTTCGTGCACTGATTTTGTGTCCGGAGCATAACTCGAACACCCTTTGGAATATTTTCATGAAACTTCACACATGCATAGACCACGACCCTAAAGGTGTGTCACGCAAGAATGACAACTCTTGCATCACTAATTCTTTAGTTATCTCCCTTTGTTTTTCCGTCACTGATTTTGTCTCCGGAGCATAACTCGAACACCCTTTTTTCAAACTACTTGTGTATCTGGGGAGAGGGATACACATGCGCTTGTCGACAAGCGTCCATTTCTAGTTGGTCAATTCGTCCTCGTTTCAATTCACTAACAAGTACAGAAGAGTTTAAAACAACAGGAAATGTTAATCGGCAGTGCCCAGGGCAGCCGCCCTCAGATGTTTGCTATATTTATGTTCTTCGACCCACTCAATGGTGAATAATCATTTCTCTTTGCAGAGTAGAAATATGCTTCTTCATCACAGTGTTAACCCAGTATTTACATATTATATATATATTACACTTGTATCTGATTGTGTTCTACCTTTTATTAACGTTGTGTGCCACGACGACTGCGCTTCCTGTTACTGCATGGTCTATGTTATTGGGTATTTCTATCTATATATCTATATATTGTTACTGCCACACCCCCTCGCGGAGATTATGGGCAGGCCTGCGCGTCAAAGCAGTTAGTAAAAAGGGAGAATGCAAAAGTAAGAAAGTAGTGGAGTGGAATGTACAGGTGATAGTCTTATATAGGTTAAGAGATCGATTATATGAAAGTGAGATTAAAAAAGGATAACAACAGTGGTTCCAAATTAAGGGCTGTAGTGGAGTATGTTACCGACTCCTTTGTTAAAGGAGTCAATGGATGGTAACATAACTATGTTATGCGGGAGTCTATTCCACTTCACAACAGCCAGGCGAAATAATGAAAATTTGTAATAGTCTGCAGTGGCCTGTATCTGTCTATATGCGAGGGAGTGAGACTGTCGAGTCGGTCTTATCGGGTGCTGGAGTTGTGGTGGCACTGGAACGGCAACAAGCTCATGGACAATCTTATAAAAAAGACTTAATCGAGCAACCCATATTGCTGCTCTATGCTACACCATTTCCAGTTTATGGATGTTTTTCTTAGTGTAGGGACTCCATACAGGGGATGCATATTCCAATATTGGACGGACAAATGACTTATAAGCAGTCTGGCGTATACCCTGGTGTTTAGGTTTAAAGGTACATGCCCACGCAGCAGGTTACACTGTACTACTACTTTTCATTTTCTGTCATGCCTTATATGAGCCATTTGTCTACCCACTAACGAGTTATTTTTAATTACGGCGCGTGTTAATTAATTGGTGTTAAATCGCATGTTATATGCCGCGACCAGAAAGGGTATTTTCCGACCTCGTGTTATTTTTACCAATACGCGTCACGTGACACGGTCAATCATATCACATCTTTGACATGCGCAGTGAAGTTTCGGAAGTTGAGAAAAAAAATCTCTGTTCGAGTCCAAATCTAAATCTCCTCGTAACTCTTTCCATTTGGTGATCTGGTCGGCAATATTAACCACTCTCTCTCTATGTACTGCCTTTCCCTCAGATATTTCGCCTTTTTTTTTGGCCGACGCCGTTTCATACAATTTCCGTTCTGGACGTGTCGACATATTGGGAAGGGATATTGCGTATGGGATTTGTGAGCAGTGTGGCTCCTCATCAAATAGGACACTCATGTGGCATGGTAATGGCCTATACTCACAATACTGTTAGTTATAATTAGCTGGCTATGTGTTTCACTTCACTGGCCACAGATGCAATAATTATAAGCAACATCATATAAGTATATATTACAATGTTCTATGTAGCTCTGGTCCCATTTCTCCAGTCACTAAAACTTTATCATCAGTTTACATCGCATAGAAATATTAATTTTGTTTGGTAATCGCAATAATAGCTGAGCTGCCGTGCCAAATTTAAACAGAAAGTACTTACCGACTACCTACAGTATACACATGACCTACTTTGGCGATGTGTATTGATGACGTAGAGCGTCTGTCTTTGGGAAACCCAGAATGTGTATTGGGAGCAACAACAATACGTTAAATTTGTAAACACTTGCGGCTTGGAAGCAAGAACGACTGGTTAATAAGAAGGTAAGCAAATATAGATAACATGTACAGTGTAGATGTGTGAACTAATGTTTGATGCATGAATAACTGGGAAATATAATGTATTAATAATGATATCAATTAGAAATTAAATAAACGTGTTGCCACTTGTAGCCTTTGGTTCACATGATCACATAGGGCCGTTCTTATAATGCTTTCTGAACATTTAACATGTTGTCCAAATTTGTACTTGAAATCACAGTTTATTTGACCTAAACTGAGCACAGCTCAGACTCAACAAGCCAAGCTTACTGAGTTTGAGTCTGAGAACAGAGCACATGTTTCGGAAATATATTCATTTATGAGAAGAGGGTGTTTTTGTCCTCAAAAATATGAAAATGACTTGCAAAAAGTGCAGATCCTGATGACACGGCTCATCTGGATCTACACTTTTTGCCAATACCACTATACAGGCCTGTGGTGTTGAAGGGTTAACACTTGACATATATGAATATAAATACATGCTTAATTTTTTAATTACATATGAATTTACAGTGAATTAATTTATTTTCAGTTGACATATTTTACCATGGCTGAGAATGAATGCAAGCTAGACGAGCCAATATCTACGTTTGTGTTTCTGGACTTTGAGAGCACCGGTCTACTGAACCAGCGGCCGCGCATCACAGAGCTCTGTCTACTGGCGGTACATCGACAGGAGCTACTCTCCAGTGGACCATTTCTTCGTACTGTGAACAAGTTGACTCTCTGCCTCAACCCACAGAAACCTGTTAGATTGGTTGCTAGTCAGATCACAGGTAACGGTATTGCGATGTACAGTAACCCATTAGAGATGGGATAGAGTTTTTGATAAAAAAAATCCCCATTTTCTTTATTTCATCTCTAAAGCATATGTTGTTAGTACTTGTTTGAACCATCTCGACGAGACGGCTCAAATGAGTGGTAACAACATATACATGTACCTGTACGGAGAAATAAACAAAATAATGAGATTTTTTTAACAAAATATACTGTTTTCTTAGACTGAAATGGGTTAGCTTATGATATGTGGAATGCCATAGCTGTACATTAAAGGGTCTCAGATATGCACATGTGAAAAAGGTTGTTAGAAAATGTAATTGTAGGATTTGCATTATATTTCTGAATGCTATGAGCAGGATGAATCGTCTGAAAAAAAAATGGAGGTTTCGTGCAATTAATGGTTATTAATTTATTTAAATTAATTCAACTACGTGCAGTGTCTAAAATGCAAACCTAGGTGGAATACTATTAATTGTTCACAACAAAGAGTTATTTTTCACAATCTGTGCTTCTTCGTACAGTAATATTAGAAATGAATTAATACATAATACATTACCTCCTTCCTCACAGTCTACGATGGTGTGTAGTTCGGGATGGCTCAAATGAGTGATCACAACATAGACTTTCATACATAAATGAGAAATATCTTCTTTTTTTTTCATTCAAAAAAAAAGTATGGTATATTCTGGATTTTCAATAGTGGCCCTTTGGTGCATTTTAAAGTGACTGTGTCTCAGATGGTACCTTGAAAGAAGCATTTCACAAAACAGTGGAGATATATCAATGGGTATTGAATGAATACAATCTAAACTTGCCTTGGTGATGAACATACGTTTATTGGCTAATTATTGCATTTACATGTCCATTTTACAATGTCCTAAACACCAAATCGTTGTAATCCCATGCTAAATTTAACTTCACTGTACCTGGAAAAACCGGCTAGTAATGACATAATTCCTTTCACAGATTCAGTTACCACTGACTACCTTTTTTTCTGCAGATAAGACACAAAGACACACCTACTTGAAACTCTTCAAAAGCTTTATTACAATGGTACATGTATGCCTTGGGTGAAGAGGCCATAAGCCAAATTGTGTCAGTAGCCTGTTTCACCAACATTGCAAAGTATACTTTTCTAGCAAAGTATACTTTGAGGGAGTAATCATTTATTTTTCCTGAAATGCATTATATCATATAGAACTAACGACTGCATATTTTTGATGAGTAAAAGTATGCAGATTATTATACTGAATTTATTACATTATATATTGCACTAAAATGAAGGGTCAGTGGAAGAAGGGGGCTAAGTCCATTAAGGACTTCTCCAACTGACCCCCTTCAATTTTAAATTATCTGAGTTTGTCCCTTCGTATATTTGCAGGCTTATACAATGACAGTTTAGAGCTGCAGGAGCCATTCAATGCGGAAACTGTCCAGCTGATCAGCGTCTTCCTGAAACGACTAGAGGCTCCGATCTGTCTGGTAGCCCACAATGGTAACGGGTTTGATTTCCCGCTTCTTGTGTCAGAACTGAACCGGATCAATGGGTCGCTGGATCACTTGTTATTGTGTGCCGATTCCCTCGAAACCTTCCGAGTCATGGATGGACTGGAGCCAAGAATGACACCATCTACTTCAAATTCTGCAATTAATACTCCGTCATCCAATGGGAGTCCAGCCACAAATGTATCCAATACAAGTGCAGCAAATTTGAATTCATCGTCCAATCACAAAGGAAGCATAGTAACAGTGACCAATCAAGTAAGAGTGAGAGTAGCAACCAATCAGAATCCATCCAATCAAACAAGTAGACAAATGGTAAGTTCGGATAATCCAGATTACCAGACACCGGATAAACCAATTACTAGTTATCTCCCTCCACTGAAAAGAAAACACATGGACGGCATTGACCATTCACAAAAAAGTCTGAAAACTAATTTTGATACAACTTCTGTGAGTGCATTCCGCAGTTCCTCTGGTGAAAAGGTGAGGAAGAGACTGAGTTTTCAAACACCAGAAAAGCCCAGCAATGAAAGTGCAACAGAAACGACCGAGCAATCCAATGACAACCAGGAAGAGTTATTGCCGCTTGAGTCAATGTTCTCAGATAGTTTGGAAGACTGTGATTTAATCATGGCTGCTGACTTAGTGGAAGCTGATATCTTGCCTTTCCAGACAGACACAATTAAACCAAGCACGGCCGGTGTAATAGCGCTTACTGGAGCGATGAACACGACTACAGGAGGCAACAACTGCCTACAGGAAGATAGAGTTTCAGACAAGTGTACAACAGCAGAAAGTGATAAATCATCAACAGAAGTTGGCAAATATGAAGCCCCAACCAGTACAATGTCTGGTGATGACAATGCAACGCAAAGCTATCATTTATATTTGTCGGAAACTCAGGAGCAAGCCAGTATTTCTACACCTGCAGGATCACAGGCCGGCAATGTCTCTGAATTGTGCAGACAGAACAACCAAGAAGCTCAATCTGAGTCAATTACAACAGCAGCAATTGATGAAACAGATACCGATGCTGTATCTGTTTCATCAAATCCTGCTGGAATTGAAAACACAGAAACACCCTCTGTTATTGAGACTGGAAACACAAGATCATGTGCTTCCACATTTAATAGTGCTACCCCAAATCTGAACGTTGCGTGTGACGTGAGTGCATGGTCAGGATATAGTGTGGTAGGAGTAGGAACCGATGCCCCTGCAACTGGGGCGATATTAAAACAAGGGTCATCTAACCCGGAATTGGCTAATCAGTTGTTGATTTCCCGGCAAAACAACACAACCCCAGAGAAACAAATAATTCCTACCTATAACTATAGAAACCCTGCAGCCAAAACACCTGAATCAAATAGTGGTACACCATCTTCAAACCAAACACCTAGCAACACTCGTACGCCCACATCATCAATACATACTACAGCAAGCTCTGCTCCAGCACCGAGCACTTCAGCAGGGAATATACAACAAATGACCACACCAAAAAAGAAGTCGTATAAATTGGGCGAAATCTATTTGCGACTTTACGGCCATCTGCCTTTCAACGCACACAGGGCAGAAGATGATTGCGTAACTATGATGAAATGTGTTCAACGGACAAAAGGTTTCCTAGAATGGGTAGATCAAAATGCTGTTCTCTTTTCTACTATACAACCGGCATACTAATGGTGTGTGACATGGCAGGAGCCTGTTTCACTAAACTGTGTACGACTAAAATGTTCGTACATGAAAATTTAGGATCAACTGGGAATTTCAATTGATGGATTTACATTTATTGAGCATAGGCTGCATATGAATTTTCAAATTAATGTGGCTCACTAATGCTACCATTTTCCGCATACATGAACACATCATTACATGTGAACACACACTAAAAAATGACCAACATCGCCGATCAGTGTAAATGTTATTCTAATTGACAATTTCGCACTTACAAACTTCTAAGTTGTATGAGGTTTAGTGAAACAGGGGCCGTTTCACTAAACTTTGTACGACTAAAATGTTCGTAAGTGCAAATTTAGGATCGTCTGGAAATTTCAATTGATGGATTTACATTTATTGAGCATAGGCTGTATATGCAGCCTATGCTCAATAAATGTAAATCCAATAATTGTTTACATGAAAACAATGTTAATGTGAAATTTACAGACTATCATAATTTTGCACTTACGAACATTTTAGTCATACTCAGTTTAGTGAAACGGCCCCCAGGCCTATTTTTTGCTACATTTCACAGTTTTTTACTTGTTATGTTTGGATAGGATTTATGCATGTTTGTTTATGAATGTTAATGTACATACTATTAATTTTAATAGGGGCCAAAAACCTGTGGTTATTAACTTTTTACATGGTAATGATGAAAATAACTGCCAACAAATTGGGAGTATTTTTCTTAATTGTCTATAAATGTCTTGGAATTGTGTCTTCCGGACTCAATTCTAATGAAATCCCAGACATATTCAGGGAGACATAAAAGAAAATATAATGAATTTTCATCTGCTATTTTTGAACTACATTTATATCCCACAAGTTTCCCAGCATGCAGAGTTAAAGGTACATGCCCACGCAGTAGGCACAAAATGTTCTTTATAGGAATTAAATAAGTGTATAATTATGTCACTATTCCACCAGTTCTAAAAATTACGAGTGCCCGCTATACAAATATAATCATTTATTAATTATCAATTTACTGTTAGCGACGCACGGCGGTAACAGTCTATTTTGATAATGTGCGGGGACGACGACTTTCACATCACGGCTTGCGGTGCGCATGCGCCGTATACTACGCGCGCCAGTAGGCTTCCCAATATGTAAATAAGAATATCAACATGTCGAAACGTCCAGGACGGAAATTGTATGAAACGGCGTCGGCCAAAAAAAAGGCAAAATGTCTGAGGGACAGACAGTACAGAGAGAGAGAGAGTGGTTAATATTGGCGACTATATCACCAAATGGAAAGAGTTACGTGGAGATTTAGATTTGGACTCAAACAGAGATTTTTCTTCTCAACTTCCGATACTTCACTGCGCATGTCAAATATGTGATATGATTGACCATGTCACGTGACGCGTGTTGGTAAAAATAGCACGAGGTCGGAAAATACCCTTTCTGGTCGCGGCATATAAAATGCGATTTAACACCAATTAACACGCGCCGTAATTAAAAATAACTCGTTAGTGGGTAGACAAATGGCTCATATAAGGCATGACAGAAAATGAAAAGTAGTAGTACAGTGTAACCTGCTGCGTGGGCATGTACCTTTAACTTATTACATTGTATGTCCGTAATACACTTTTAATTCACTGTGATTGTTATGTATATACATGTAGATTATCTAAATTGTGTACCATCTACACCAATTTGACTATTTTATACGCAGATGTTTTACAATTTAACTGTACTTTGTTACTGATTTTTAACCAATTAGACTCTAATTATCTACATGCTTGTTGTACTTTCCACCCGACCTGAGAAAGCAGGCTCCTGGCTGGGTATAGTGATTGTCACTGTCCATCTGTCCGTCCATCAGCAGGTGATTAGTTTACATTCTATATGTGGCCGAGACTGGAGAAATGGGGCTTATCAATTTTGCGACCAGTGCAGATCCGGATCAGCCTGTGCATCCGCATTGTCTGATCCGGATCTGGACTGTTATATTACAAATATTACGGGACGTCATCCCCGACATAAACAAGTAGAAATTTGCTAATACCTTCAAAATTTAAAGTTCGTTTTCTTAGATAGGTCATTACCAGTCACTATGTTTCGGTGGTGATTTCTAATTTTTTTCAATTTCGACTCTGCCTCAAACCACCGTCATTTAGTGTCGCGCCATGTTGATGGGCATGCCAGTAGGCGATTTCATCAAAATTGCAAAGTATACTTATCTAGCAAAGTATACTTTGAGGGAGTAATCATTTATTTTTTCCAGAAATGTATTATTTCATATAGAACTAACGACTGCATATATTTGATGATTAAAAGTATGCAGAATTATTATACTGAATTTATTGCAATATCACAGCCAAAATGGCTGTGATAATGTAATAATATCAGTATAATAAAAATTAATAAATTTATCCTTAAATTTAAAATTTCTCCCTTAAAGTATACTTTGCTAGATAAGTATGCTTAGCTATTTTGGTGAAATGGGCTACAGGTAATGTGGGCTCATATTACCCATCAAGCTGACCAATCAAAACCCGAGAAATATTATCTGCGGTATGACAAACAAATCTATAATTAACCCTTTCAACACCACAGGCCTGTATAGTGGTGTGGTATTGGCAAAAAGTGTAGATCCAGATGAGCCAGCTCATGACGATTTTGAGAACAAAAACACCCCCTTTTCATAAATGGACAAGTCTGAAAAATAATAATTTTATGACGATTGGATTGGTTGAAAAATTAATGTATCAAAATACATTCCAGTTACTTAGGGATGAAAGGGTTAAACTACATTTGTCTGTGAGGGCTTACGGAATACCACCCTGTCCAAGTCCTTGACATAGGCATAAGGTGGGGTCGTAGAATTGTAGCAGAATGACAGAGGATTAAGCCGTACAAAGTTCTTTTTCTGTTAAGCGTCCGCGTGTGCGTAGGTTTTGAGAGTGGTTCTGTGAAAAAAACAAACAAACTCCGTATGTTATTTGACACTATTTACCGGCGAAGTAATGTGAAGTAATGTGAAAACTGATTGGGGATGTGTGGACGTTTTATATCCATTCATGAATTTACACTTAATAAGAGTATTTTATTCTTATTTTTATCTTATGCTGGCGGAAAGTTAAATTTATGCTAAAAACTTCCTCAACCATTTGCAGACTGCAAATTGATGAGGAAGTTTTTTACATAAATTTACATTCTTTTTTTAGCTCACCTGAGCGAAGCTCATGTGAGCTATTGTTAGCTCACCTGAGCGAAGCTCATGTGAGCTATTGTCACCGCAATGTGTCCGGCGTCCGTCGTCCGTCGTCCGTGAACATTTTCAAACGTCTTCTCCTCGGTAACCATTGGGCCTATAGTCACCAAACTTCATGGTCATGGTCCTTAGGTAGGGGGATTACAGAATTGTTAAAATGACGTCGTCACGTAATACAAGATGGCCGCCGTCTAAAAATAGCACAAATTCTTCAAAAATCTTCTTCTCCAGAACCGCCAAACGGATTTTGACAAAACTTGGTAGGAATGATCGATGTACAATGCTCTTTCAAAGTTGTTAAAATGGTGACCCCGGAGTTAAAAATGGACGTGGCCCGTGGGGTCAAATTGGGGTCAAATTTTATTTTTGACCGAATATGGTCATGTCATATATCAAATCGAAGGTATCAACGAGGCGATCACTCTGGTGCATTTTTTGTCGAAATCGGATGGTCATGTCATCCAAGATGGCCGCCGAAAGGTCAAAAGGTCGCTCTTTTATTAGAGATTTCAAAATTCTTCTTCACAAGAACCGCTTGGCCCATGGTAGCCAAACTTAAAAGTTATGGTCCATGGGTGAAGCCTTTTCAGATTTGTTAAAATGGAGGTCATCGCTAATCCAAGATGGCCGCCGTCTAAAAATAGCATAAATTCTTAAAAAATCTTCTTCTCATGAACCGCTAGCCGGATTTCGACAAAACTTGGTAGAAATGATCGATGTACAATGCTCTTTCAAAGTTGTTAAAAATGGTGACCCCGGGATCAAAAATGGGCGTGGCCCGTGGGGTGAAATTGGGGTCAAATTTTATTTTTGCCCGAATATGGTCATGTCTATATCAAATCGAAGGTATCAAAGAGGCGATCGCTCTGGTACATTATTTTATCGAAATTGGATGGTCATTTCATCCAAGAATGCCGCCAAAAGGTCAAAAGGTCGTTCTTTTATTAGAGATTTCGAAATTCTTCTTCACACGAACCGCTTGGCCCATGGTGGCCAAACTTCACAGTTATGGTCCATGGGTGAAGCCTTTTCAGATTTGTGAAAACGGAGGTCGTCGCTAATCCAAGATGGCCGCCGTCTAAAAATAGCACAAATTCTTAAAAAATCTTCTTCTCATGAACCGCCAGCCGGATTTCGACGAAACTTGGTAGGAATGATCGATGTACAATGCTCTTTCAAAGTTGTTAAAATGGTGACCCCGGGGTCAAAAATGGGCATGGCCCGTGGGGTCAAATTTTATTTTTGACCAAATATGGTCATGTCTATATCAAATCGAAGGTATCAAAGAGGCGATCGCTCTGGTACATTATTTTATCGAAATTGGATGGTCATTTCATCCAAGAATGCCGCCGAAAGGTCAAAAGGTCGTTCTTTAAATATTAGAGATTTCAAAATTCTTCTTCACACGAACCGCTTGGCCCATGGTGGCCAAACTTCACAGTTATGGTCCATGGGTGAAACCTTTTCAGATTTGTTAAAACTGAGGTTGTCGCTAATCCAAGATGGCCGCCATCTAAAAATAGCACAAATTCTTAAAAAATCTTCTTCTCATGAACCGCCAGCCAGATTTAGACTAAACTTGGTAGGAATGATCGACGTAGAATGCTCTTTCAAAGGTGTTAAAATGGTGACCCCGGGGTCAAAAATGGGCGTGGCCCGTGGGGTCAAACTTTATTTTTGACCAAATATGCTCATGTCATAATATTATATCAAATTGAAGATATCCATGAGGCGATTGCTCTGGTGCAATATTTATCGGAATGGGGTGATTATGTCATCCATAATGGCCTCCAAAAGGTCCATTTATTCAAGATTTTGAACGTCGTTTTCTCAGGAACCACATGGCCGATGCTGGCCAAACTTCATAGTAAGTTAAGATCCTTGGGTGAAGCATTTTCAGATTTGGTAAAATGAGTCATCACTTAATCCCAGATGACCGCCATCTAAAAATAGCACAATTTTTGTAAAACACATGAACTCAATGTCACATTCTCCTCTGGTGTTCATGGAGTCAGGTGAGCGAATTAGGGCCATCATGGCCCTCTTGTTTTAAGACCTTGTTTGTTGTTAGGTTTTGGCCATCTGGGTGGATGCTCAACAGAGCAAAATAATAGCATGGCCTTACTGTGTGAATGCATGTTTGTATGTCATAAAGTAATCGGTCAGGTTATGGTTGGAACAACATAAATAGACAAACCACATGCTCAAAGTTAAGATGTTTTTATTATTGCTTCATTGCATTGTGTAATGTGAACACGGAATACCGGTATGTCGTACATCTACACGGAATACCGGTATGTCGTCCACCTACACGGAATACCGGTATGTCGTACAGCTACACGGAATACCGGTATGTCGTACATCTACACGGAATACCGGTATGTTGTACATCTACACGGAATACCGGTATGTCGTACATACATGGAATACCGGTATGTCGTACACCTACACGGAATACCGGTATGTCGTACACCTACATCGAATACCGGTATGCCGTACAATTACACGGAATACCGGTATGTCGTACATCTACACGGAATACCGGTATGTCGTACACATCATTACATGTGAAGACATCCACCAAAATATTGACCAACATTTGATGTCGGTGCAAACTTTATTCTAAATTCCAATTTGACCCTTACAAGCTTCTTAGTCTTATGAAGTTTAGTGAAATACGCTAGTAGTGTCTTTTGATATCAAGTTTTATCAGGTGAGGCTAGGAAATGCGTAGGAATTTCCAGGCTTGCCGAGGAATTCCTACCGTGTTTCCGAGCCGAGTCTGATAAACTTCACATGAAAAGAAACTAGCCTGTACCGTTTCCGAACCATCAAAATTACACAAAATTACACTCACAAGGTTGTCTGTTTGTTTGTTTATTGGTGTGTAACGGTCTATCAACAGCTAAGGTCATGTAAGGCCGGGCAAACGGGTTAGATCCCGTTTTAACTTGCTGCATTGGGGGGAAATCCTAAAATCAGAACGGAATATTTACATCGAGAACAAATATATTCAGCCCCGAAATTAGAATAACCTGGCCTGGTGCCAGGTCCATACCACACCAAGTCACTTGGCCCCTTCCCCTAAAATAGGATTACGAATAATCGTAATACTCACATAAGGGGTATAACCAGATTCAACTGTCACATACAAAATGCCAAAGACGTATGTGAGGGCCAAACCAGGTGTCCAGTCGGGATTCCGGTAAGGATGAACCACGATCATTAAATTACCCATCACACCTGCCACCCACTCCAACCTTTGTGACGTAACCATTACAACCCTACACCCCAATGTGCACCACAGGGGATAAACTAGCACATTTACTTATCACATGAATATGGGCGCTGCCTGAGAACAACTATCTTATGAGATGTTCCCAGTTCAGTTTGATCAGAGCCTACGCTGATCACCATTTATGTCCATGGATGTACATGTAACATTCTTCATGTCCATGAATAGCAATCTGTAATCACCCTATATCATATGTTGACTGTACGGATCAGGAGCTACACTGGTCACACATGTTATAAGTTTGTTTTCATCAGCCATCCGCCCATATTAATCATGATGATACCAGAGATGGTCTCACAGTGCTCCAGATAACGTGCGTATTGGCGTATTTTACATACTTATTTTAGCAGAATACGCGTTGATTATCAAAAGTGGGAGTACAAAATACTCGCAGCAATGTGAAAATACGCATTGATTTTCAAATTGAGTATTGAAAATACAATAATAAAGTTGAACATTTACTTAGTGGAGCTGCAAAAAGCAAACCCTGTAGTTTCAACTGTATTACAGTATAAATACGTGAATAAATAGAGAAGAGTAGGTTAATGCCGTGAATGGGAACACATATCTGGCAATGCTTAGGAAACGGGATGGGCGAGGCTCTGCCGAGCACATCCCGTTTCCAAGCCGTGCCAGATATGTTTCCCATTCACGGCACTAACCTACTACATTTGTATTATATTTATCCCGTAAATACTTTAAAATGCAAAAAAAGTAATCCCAGCCACCGCACATATTCATACGCAGTGATTAGGTCGTTTTGACAGGATATCAAAAATGTTTCATGGCACCGTGTTTCAAGGCACATACGCACTGTGTCGACGGGATAAGTAATAATACATTAAAATAAGTGAAAGTTTGAATGTGTTTTGATCATTTGTTCCCTAATTAATAATGAAGACAATGAAGAATCCATTTGTAAATAAAAATAAAATATGCATTTAATTTGAAATCGAGGTGTACAGCACTCTTTAGACACAAAGTTTATCTGGAGATCTGGGTCTCGGGCTGAATGGCTGACAGACATACATCTGCCTGGGAAAAGACAACACATGTTAGTTACATATAGGACATATTACCAACGCTACACGTTACCTACGTTACCAGTGGCGGATCCAGGATTTGACCAAGGGGGGGGGGCACATGGAACTTGAACGAGGTATGCTCGTTCGTCGAATGAGCGGTGCGAGGGAGTTGGCTAGGGGGGGTCCGGGGGCATGCCCCGAAGGAAAATTTTTGAATTGAGGAAGCCATTTCCTGCATTCTACGCTCAATATTTCGTAAAAAACACAAACAAAACTTATACATACCCGTGGTATGGCAACACATCGTTTCCCAACTAATTTGTGACTGTGACTGTTTCAGTTTGTTTTCATCAGCCAGTTGTCCATATGTGGCTGTGACTGGAGAAATGGGGCTATAATGGGATTTGCGATGAGTGTAGATCCAGACCAGCCTGTGCATCCGCACAGTCTGATCTGGATCTGCACTGTTCGCCATTCCATCAATCAAGATTTGCACTGTTCGCCATTCCATCAAATTCATCAATAAAACACCTGTCTTGCTTCTCACAAGCAACATAGATCATTATCAGAGTACAATGAGATCAGGAGCTACACTGGTCACAAATCCCATAAGCCCTGTTGCTGCAGTTCCAATTTACGGATGATTATAGCGCAATGGTCAACAAGAGTGCCGAAGGTCACACTACCGTATATGCCAGGTTTCATTGTATCAACAAATACTTAATACACCAGATAAAGTCAACATGATTTTGGGAGAGAGATAGAGGAAACTGGAGACCGTTTCACTAAACTTTGTACGACTAAAATGTTCGTAAGTGCAAAATTATGATACATGTAGTCTGTAAATTTCACTTTTTTTTCTTGTAAACAATTATTGGATTTACATTTATTGAGCATAGGCTGCATATGCAGCATATGCTCAATAAATGTAAATCCATCAATTGAAATTTCCAGACGATCCTAAATTTGCACTTACGAACATCTTAGTCGTATGAAGTTTAGTGAAACGTCCCGCAGTTGAGTAATTTGGTACACCATCAACAAACAGTTAAATACTACACACAGACAGACAGGACAGACAAACATTACCTACAGTTGAGCAAATACAAAATGAGTGGCGGTTTTTCTAACTGCCCCAGTGTGAACATATGCTTGGAACTGTAATGGGGTGCATCATGTCATATGCTTTGAACTGTAATAGGGTGCATCATGTCATATGCTTGGAACTGTAATAGGGTGCATCATGACATATGCTTGGAACTGTAATAGGGTGCATCATGTCATATGCTTGGAAATGTAATATGATGCATCATGTCATATGCTATGAACTGTAATAGGGTGCATCATGTCATATGCTATGAACTGTAATAGGGTGCATCATGCCATATGCTTGGAACTGTAATAGGGTGCATAATGTCATATGCTTGGAACTGTAATAGGGTGCATCATGTCATATGCTATGAACTGTAATAGGGTGCATCATGTCATATGCTATGAACTGTAATAGGGTGCATCATGTCATATGCTTGGAACTGTAATAGGGTGCATCATGTCATATGCTATGAACTGTAATAGGGTGCATCATGTCATATGCTATGAACTGTAATAGGGTGCATCATGCCATATGCTTGGAACTGTAATAGGGTGCATCATGTCATATGCTTGGAACTGTAATAGGGTGCATCATGCCATATGCTTGGAACTGTGAAAGGGTGCATCATGTCATATGCTTTGAACTCTAATAGGGTGCATCATGTCATATGCTTGGAACTGTAATATGGTGCATCATGTCATATGATTGGAACTGTAATAGGGTGCATCATGTCATATGCTATGAACTGTAATAGGCTGCATCATGTCATATGCTATGATTTTTAATATGGTGCATAATGCCATATGCTTGGAACTGTAATAGGGTGCATCATGGCATATGCTTGGAACTGTTATAGGGTGCATTATGTCATATGCTTGGAACTGTAATAGGGTGCATCATGCCATATGCTTGGAACTGTAATAGGGTGCATCGTGGCATATGCTTGGAACTGTAATAGGGTGCATCATGTCATATGCTTGAAAATGTAATAGGGTGCATCATGTCATATGCTATGAACTGTAATAGGGTGCATCATGTCATATGCTATGAACTGTAATAGGATGCATCATGCCATATGCTTGGAATTGTAATAGGGTGCATCATGTCATATGCTTGTAACTGTAATAGGGTGCATCATGTCATATGCTTGGAACTGTAATAGGGTGCATCATGTCATATGCTATGAACTGTAATAGGGTGCATCATGTCATATGCTGTGAACTGTAATAGGGTGCATCATGTCATATGATTGGAACTGTAATAGGGTGCATCATGTCATTTGCTTGGAACTGTAATATGGTGCATCATGTCATATCTATTGGAAACTGTAATAGGGTGAAATCATGTCATATGCTATGAACTGTAAATTGGGTGCATCATGCCATATGCTTTGGAACTTAATAGGGTGCATCATTGGCAATATGCTGGACTGTAATAGGGGTGCATCATGTCATATGCTATGAACTGTAATGGGTGCATCATGTCATATGCTATGAACTTGTAACATAGGATGCATCCATCCATATGCTTGGAAAAGTAATAGGGTGCATCATGTCAATAGCTGTAAAACGTAATAGGGTGCATTCATGTCATATTGGCTGGACTGAATTAGGGTGGTGCATCATGTCATATGGCTAATGAACTGTAATAGGTGCATCAAGTCATATGCTGTGAACTGGGTAATAGAGGGGTGCATCATGTCATATGGCTTTGGAACTGTAATAGGGTGCATCATGTCATAAGCATGAACTGTAATGGGTGCAAGCATGTCATATGACTGTGAAACTGTAATTAGGTGCATCATGTCTTATGATTGGAACTGTAATAGGGTGCATCATGTCTTATGCTGGAACTGTTAATATGGTGCATTCTTGTCATTATGCTTGAACTGTAATAGGGTGCATCTGTATATGCTATGAAACTGTAATTGGGTGCATCATGCATATGCTTGGAACTGTAGTAGGGTGCTCATGGCATATGCTTGGAACTGTAATAGGGTGCATCATGTCATATGCTTATGATCCTGTAATAGGGTGCATCATGTATATGCTTTGAACTGTAATAGGGAGCATCATGTCTTATGCTTGGAACTGTAATAGGGTGCATCATGTATATGCTATGAACTGTATAGGGAGATAATGTCATATGCTTGGAACTGTAACAGGCTGTATCATGTCATATGCTATGAACTGTAATAGGCTGCATCATGTTTCATAGGCTATGAACTGTTATTGGCTGCATCATGTCATATGTTGGAAACTGTGATTGGGGTGCATATGTCATAGGGCTTGAGGAACAGTAATAGGGTGCATCAATGCATTATGCTTGGAACTGTAATAGGGTGCATCATGTCATATGCCTGGAACTGAGTTGTGTGCATCATGTCATATGCTATGAACTGTAATAGGGAGCATCATGTCATATGCTATTAACTGTAATAGGGTGCATCATGCCATATGCTTGAAACTGTAATAGGGTGCATCATGTCATATGCTTGGAACTGTAATAGGGTGCATCATGTCATATGCTATGAACTGTAATAGGGTGCATCATGTCATATGCTTGGAACTGTAATAGGGTGCATCATGTCATATGCTTGGAACTGTAATTGGGTATATCATGTCATATGCTTGGACATGTGTTTTGTTTCATTGATGGAAAGGCGAACAGTGCAGATCCTGATCGGACTGTGCGGATGCAAAAGCGATAACCTCCATTTCTCCAGTCACAGCCACAGATACGGATCACAGTGCGAGACACCACATGTTAATCCCGGCCACACCCGCTCACAAACACATTTTTTGTCATATAGTCCCATATAATCCCAACATACGGGTCTGCTTCACTTAAAGTGGCCAGTCTGGCTCCTCATTCATCGCCCATCCAGGGGCCCGTTTCACTAAACTTCGTATAACTAAAATGTTCGTAAGTTTTGATTGTTTATTAGTGTTTAACAGCTGAGGTCATGTACGTAAGTGCAAAATTATGATGGTCTGTAAATTTCAACTCCATCAATTGAAATTTCCAGACTATCCTAAATTTGCATTTACGAACATTTTAGTCGTACACAATTTAGTGAAACGGCCCCCTGGAGTCTAAGGATCTACACAGCTAGACATGTTACATGCTACCTAAATTGGCAACATGATTGGCGTTTCTATGACTGAATGGCGAACAGTGCATACTCTGATCAGACTGATCTGGGGCTACACTGGACACACGGCTATAATCTC
This sequence comes from Conchocele bisecta, assembly GCA_029237695.1. Lineage (NCBI taxonomy): Eukaryota > Metazoa > Mollusca > Bivalvia > Lucinida > Thyasiridae > Conchocele > Conchocele bisecta. Next base: position 62,636,289 of record CM055271.1, on the reverse strand, counting down.
CATTTCTCCAGTGACGCTCACATATGAGACACGCCATGTGATTTTGTACGTAAGAATATGTGCGATTTTTCATGCAATATATTACAGGAAATGTACTATTTTCTGTGAATGATGTCTAAAGATAACAAATGTTTCATCTTTCGATGTCATTTACGGAAAATATCGTAAATTTTGTAAATATTTTTCCTGAGGATATCACACATGTTTTTAGGTACAAAATTGCATGTCGTGTCATATAATGACTCATAAAAGGCAGGAAATAAATAATTGTCTGCCATTTGTTCTTTTTTTCTTCAAAATATCTTTCTCATGTACACAAATGCTTTACCAGCACATTAGCACGTTTTCCGCTTTATAGGCAACAAGTTGCACTATATTGCTACACCACGCTACACAGTAAAAATGTGCGTAATAGCATTTACGACGTTCATACTTCGCTATATTATTGAGAGACAATTATACAATATGAAAATCTTACCTAATAAAATGTGTATTAGCAAAATTCTTAGGTCACTCTCCACAAAGTAGAAAGTAAACAAAGAACGCTTCAAACGCACATTCGGAAAGGCTACTTCGTCATAACTCATATGTAATGCAGTTTAATGAAAGGCAGTTAAGAGTTATGTACTCAGAACTAGCTACAGGAGAGTGCTGCGATCAGGAGCTACACTGGTCAGAAATCTGACAAGCTCCTTTTCTCCAGACACAGCCACATATATGAGACAAGCCACGTGATTTTGCACTAAAGAATATGCGTCATATCGAAAATTTATGAAATTTTCAGACTGTTGCTATGAAATTTTCACCAACTTTCGGCCTCATTTGCGGAAAATATTATAAATAGATTTCATGCACATCTTAGGTACAAAATCATGTGGCTCGTCTAGTATACGTTTCATACAACAAAGCAAAAACAAAAAACACAATTTCATAAAATGTTGTACATACTTTATCGCAAATAGTTCACAATTTGTATCAAAATGAGCCACTACTAGTAGCTTCGGCCATATAAAGTTAATTTACGTAATAATATCCAAATTTTTAAGAAAAAAATGGGTCAGGTGGGTGAATTTTTTTAGTTAGTAAAATTGGTTGAAGTGTTTAATTTTTGAACACTGCATATTTCAAACCCTCTACTTATAGTTGAACTGCTTGGTCGCTCCATACACCATTGTACAATGCTGTAAAATGAGTATGAAAATGGCACACAAAACAACTGTACTTTTAACCCTTTCAACCCTAGAGGCCAGAAAGCAAACATGTGAAAACACTGTAGATCCAGATGAGCCGCTCGGGATCTGCAGCAGTCACTATTATTTCCCTCTAAAAAATCCACAGTTTGTCATTAATGAAATAGTCCAGAAATTATTATGAAAAAGCCAATGTATGATATCCAGGGGTGAAAGGGTTAAACAATAATTAAGTATGTGACCATGTTCAATTTCACCTACGTATTATAGGGCACCAAACATGAAATTAAAATATAAAGATATATACATGTAATATTAAGGACTAGTCATTGTTATCATTAGTGGATCCATTTAAAAAAATATATTATTTATTTACAGGCTCTACAGACATGTATCGTACAGACGGTTTACACGATGGTGTGGCATATACTCGACAAGGGTGTTCGGAAAGTCATTCCATCCTGCGCCGTGAAGAAGATAAAGAGACAGTTGGCCATCTGAGGAATTCACAGGATTCAGATACAAGAGACGTTGAATAGGTGCCACCATAACTGTGTACAAAACATGTATATTAAAATACAATTAACTACTAAAACTGTCTTGTATACTCGACTTGTCACTGAACATCTAAGTTGTGAGTTAAGTGAAGGTTTGGCAGAACTATATTTAGTGAATGGACTAGTGGTTAGACCGAGCACAAATGCCTGACAACCATTTATCCAGTCATAGTCACCAATTGAGTGATAGACCAGCCACAAATCACAAAATATTCTGCCAAACATCCAGTTAAATCACAACTTGCATTTTAACCATTTCGGACCTAAATATATATATAGCATGGTATATTCCTTAGGTATTGTTTCAAAATTCTAACAAACTAGAAATGGACGCTTGTCGACAAGCGCATGTGTATCCCCCTCCCCAGATACACAAGCAGTTTGAAAAAAGGGTGTTCGAGTTATGCTCCGGAGACAAAATCAGTGACGGAAAAAACAAAGGGAGATAACTAAAAAATTAGTGATGCAAGAGTTGTCATTCTTGCGTGACACACCTTTAGGGTTGTGGTCTATGCATGTGTGAAGTTTCATGAAAATATTCCAAAGGGTGTTCGAGTTATGCTCCGGACACGAAATCAGTGCACGAAACAACAAAGGGCGATAACTAAGAAATTAACGACGCAAGAGTTGTCATTCTTACGTGCGACACACCTTTGGGTCGTCTTCTATGCATGTGTGAAGTTTAATAAACTAGAAAATGTGTTCATAGAACACGGATGTCCCCACATATCGCTTTGATAATAAATGAGGCCAAATTGCAAGTCAAAATTTTCTTTTCTTTTACCTGAGCGTTAAAGTTTTTGAAGCACCAAGTATGTGACATTGACCCTGGGCTTGGCGGGGGCAGGACGAACGTGGATTTGGCACAGGGCGGTAGAGGACCATTAGAGCAATGCATATATGAAATATGAAGCTGATCCGTGAAAGAAAACAGAAATTATAAGATATTTACCTGAGCGTTAACGTTTTTGAAGCACTAAGTATGTGATGTTAACCCTGGGCTTGGCGGGGGCGGGACAAACGTGGATTTGGTACAGGGCGGTAGAGGACCATTAGAGCAACGCGTATATGAAATATGAAGTTGATCCGTGAATGGAAAGAAAAATTATAAGATATTTACCGGAGCATTAAATATTTTGAAGCACCAAGTATGTGACCTTGACCCTGGGATTGGCGGGGGCAGGACGAACGTGGATTTGGCACAGGGCGGTAGAGGACCATTAGAGCAATGCGTATATGAAATATGAAGATGATCCATGAAAGAAAACAGAAATTATAAGATATTTACCCGAGCGTTAAAGTGTTTGAAGCACTAAGTATGTGACCTTGACCCTGGGCTTGGCGGGGGCAGGACGAACGTGGATTTGGCACAATGCGGTAGAGGACCATTAGAGCAAACGCGTATATGAAATATAAGTTGATCCTGAAGGAAAGAAAAAAATTGATATTTACCTGACGTTTAAATTTTTGAAGCACCAAGTTACCTTACCCTGGGATTGGCGGGGCAGGACGAACGTGGATTTGGCACAGGGCGGTGAGGCCATTAGTGCAATGTATAGAAATATGAAGATGATCCGTGAAAGAAAACAGAAAGTATAAGATATTTACCCGAGCGTTAAAGTTTTTGAAGCACCAAGTATGTGACCTTGACCCTGAGCTTGGCGGGGCAGGACGAACGTGGATTTGGCACAGGGCGGTAGAGGACCATTAGAGCAATGCGTATATGAAATATGAAGCTGATCCGTGAAAGAAAACATAAATTATAAGATATTAACCCGAGCGTTAAAGTTTTTGAAGCACCAAGTATGTGACCTTGACCCTGGGCTTGGCGGGGGCAGGACGAACGTGGATTTGGCACAGGACGGTAGTGAACCATCAGAGCAATGTGTATATGAAATATGAAGCAGATCAGTCGAAGGATGAAGAAATTATGAGACATTTACCCGAGTGTTAAAGTTTTGTGACGGACGGACGGACGGGAGGACGGGAGGACGGGAGGACGGTACGTACGTTCCTACGAATGAATACTTGTTGGGTTTTTACTGTATAAAAATACCCAACAAGAGTACCCAACACTATCCTAACCCTACCCAATAAGATCCCCGTACGCTTACAACAAGTACCCATTCGTGTGTGCGGACGGACGGACTGACGGACGGACAAGGGTAACACTAAATGCCCCCTCCACTATCGTGGTGGGGCATAACAATATTCCAAAGGGTGTTCGAGTTATGCTCTGGATACGAAATCAGAGCATGAACCAACAAAGGGAGATAAGTAAAGAAGAATTCCGCGGAATCAAATGCCTCGCCTTGTCCCGCCTTGACCTCGAGCCTGGGCCCGAAAGCAATTTTCACTGGCCCGAACATATTATACAATTATTGACTAGTGAGCCATAGAATATCAGATTATATTCTATGGCCCACTAGTCAATAATTGTTTTATTATATGATAATAGTCTGTATATAGCACTTACGACCTTATGCTACTAGACAAAAATTGAAAAAATAATTTGAAAAAAAAAATGAAAAAAAAAAAATGGAAAAAAAAAGGATTAAAAATAATAATGCTTGCTACTGGAGCCCAGAATGTTTTTTAATAGTCCTATATTTATCTACATATCATATATACACAGGTCCACATATTGCCACAATATTTTCAACACAGTTTACGGAAATGTAATATAATCTTTTACCTGTATACATTACCTGTAAGTGGTCAGTGGTCAGTTGCACATACTAGCACATGCACAGGTGAATAGTCTGTATATAGCACTTACGACCTTATGCTACTAGACAAAAATTAAAAAATAATTTTAAAAAAGAAAAAAAAAAAAATGGATTTTTAAAAAAAATAATAATAATGCTTGCTACTGGAGCCCAGATTTTTTTTTAATAGTCCTATGTTTATCTACATATATCTGCACAGGTCCACATACTGCCACACTATTTTCAACACAGTTTACGGAAATGTAATATCCAATGTAGTAATTTACCTGTATAAATTACCTGTGGTCAAGAGTGGTCAAGACTGGACATTTGCACATGCTAGCACATGCTAGCATATGCTAGCATATGGACAGGTGAATGGTTCTCCCAGTCTCTATTGTTCTCTCTACATGTAAGGTGTACAGAGCACACGAGAAAAGGTGTACAGAGCAGACGAGAAAACGGGTCTTCATGCATTATTGTCCAGTTTGTAGAGTGCGCAAAACAAAAAAGGGAGATAACTAAAAAATTAGCTACGCAAGAGTTGTCATTATTGTGCGCGACACACCTTCGGGTCGTGGTCTATGCATGTGTGAAGTTTCATGAAAATATTCCAAAGGGTGGTCGAGTTATGCTTCGGACAGGAAATCAGTGCGCGAAAACAAAAAAGGGAGATAACTAAAAAATTAGCTATGCAAGAGTTGTCATTCTTGTGCGGGACACACCTTCGAGTCGTGGTCTATGCATGTGTGAAGTTTCAAGAAAATATTCCAAAGGGTCGTCGAGTTATGCTCCGGACACGAAATCAGTGCGCAAAACAAAAAAGGGAGATAACTAAAAAATTAGCTATGCAAGAGTTGTCATTCTTGTGCGCTACACACCTTCGGGTCGTGGTCTATGCATGTGTGAAGTTTCATGGAAATATTCCAAAGGGTGTTCGAGTTATGCTCCGGACAAGAAGTGTCTGCGGCGGACGCGGACGCGGACGCGGGACGCGGACGCGGACGCGGACGCGGACGCGGACGCGGACGCGGCGCGCTGTCAAATCCATAGTATCCCCCGCCGGAGTCCGGGGGATACAATAACAAGAAGCATGCATATCACGATGAGACGACTTGCTACGAGCCGAATCATCTGATCTGTAGCCGATTTCACCAACATTGCAAAGTATAATTTATTAGCAAAGTATACTTTGAGGGAGTAATCATTTATTTTTTCTGAAATGCATTATTTCATATAGAACTAACAACTGCATATATTTGATGATTAAAAGTATGCAGAATTATTATACTGCATTTATTACATTATCACAGCCAAAATGGCTGTGATGATGTAATACATTCAGTATAATAAGAATTAATAAATTTATCCTTCAATTGAAAATTTCTCCCTCAAAGTATACTTTGCTAGAAAAGAAGATACTCAGATAAAACCAGGCTTTTTTTTGTATATGGGATTACAATCATGGTTTCCGATAGGACGGTCTTTAAAGACAAAAGGACAGATTTTGAGGATATATAACGCATCAAGGGCAATGATATGCACGTTTCGTGTTTGCATTGTTGATTTCTTATGTTCAGGTGTTCTCTAGACTTTTATTTACATCGATGGTAACCGATTCGTCGTCAAAACAAGTGATGAAATTAAAGCAAACCATTAAATACATTTCGTTTTTTCTGTACTATGTCCAAAATTCCGTCCATCCGTTAAAAATTATTAAAGGAAATTTACTGTAAACCTATCTAAAACACGATGTCATGTCCTTCAGAAACCGTGAGATCACACAAACTGACAATGATATTTGCTCAAAGGAGCTTTGAAGCACCTAGAAATCACATGAGCATTCTGGCTCAATGGAGCCTACCATATTTGTAATGAATTCTGCCTGCTTTGGCCAGATCATGTCCTATGTTGAACAGAATACCTTATCGAAATCCTCATATCCCTAGTTTGATCCCTCGCTTAGTCCCAATCCCTAAAAGTAATAGGATTAATACTATAATAATATTTTTTAATGAATACAACCACATTCAACTCTCATGTACAAGGCCAAAAATCGGGTACGATTTTTGGCCTTGTACATGAGAGTTGAATCTGGTTGTATTCATTAAAAAGTATTATTATAGTATTAATCTTATTACTTTTAGGGATTGGTACTAAGCGACTGGTGTGGTGAGGACTCGACACCAGTTAATTTTCTAATCGTCGTTAACCTGTCTTCAAATGACCATAGCTGTTTTAACGGGGTTGAATCAACACAGCCTGATCTGGTGCCGTGTCACCGCCACACCTACACATAGCCCATATCCCTAAAGGATTAGTGAGGAGTAGCAATCTTATTACTTTCATAATGCATTTTCCCAAATTCAACTCTGAAGTAGTGGGTGGCAGGTGAGAGCATTCTTCTAACAAATATCACGTGTAAGACCCAGAACTGGGGCCAATCTGACAGTGGCCGGAAATGCTAACTAACCAAAGTATGACTGTCATGGAAACAAGAAAGACGTACTTGTTTACTTCACATTGCTTAATCCTGAAGAAAAGATCGAGTACATTCTCGGATATATTTATTAACATTGCGAGCCTTGATGATAATCACACTATATTATACCAGCAAATCCTGTAGAGGCATAAATGTGGGTGCGACTGGGGCTTATGGGATTTGTGACCAGTTCAGTTCCTGATCAAATAACACTCCTATACCCTGATACTGATCAATTTTGGGTGTTACACTGATGGAATGGTTAACAGTGCAGATCCTGTGCAGATGCACAGGCTGGTCCGGATCTACACTGGTCGCAAAACCCATAAGGATATGTAATGAAATACCTGTCAATATCTATAGCTCGTTATCAGTTGCGAAGTGTAAATCCATATCAACCTATGCATCCGCAGTCTGATCAGGTGCTTCACTGTTTCCCATTATATCAATGAAACGCTGCCATGCTTCTAAGGAGCTACACTGGACACACATCCCATACGCCTCATTTCTCCAGTCACAATCATGTATAGATAGATAAAGACGAGAATCTAACAATTTCATGACTTTTTACTATGTGACTGGGGAAATGGGGTTTGTGGGTTTTGCGACCAGTGTAAATACAGAGCAGCCTGTGCACCATGCCAGTCTTATTGGGATCTGGACTGTTTGCCATTCCATCAATCAAACACTTTGATAAGGAGCTACACTAGTCACAATCCCATAAGCCCCAATTTTTCCATTCACAGCCACATATAGACAAGGACGGAAAGCTAACAATTGCGGAACTGTTTTTGCCATTTTCAGGGAGTGATTTAAGTCCAGTTCCTATCAATGAAAGCACTGAATCGCATCACAGAAAATGTACACGTCTTGTATCACTGGTGGACATTTCAGTCATCATGCTGAACCTTGATCGATGAGGTGCGACAACTGCTGATTTGTCAATTGGTCCATATTGTGCACACACTGGTGCGGGTGTGGCAGCGGTGACGGGCTGTAGATCTGCCATGCTGCTCCTGTAGCTGGGGAACTTGCCGCGTCTCGACAAAACTTCTGCAAAGAGTCTGTCGACATAGTCTGCAATAACAACACTTGACCGTCAGATGATTTATTGAACTTGCTTCATGCCCATCTGACACAGTAAATGCATACTGGCGGTAAAAATGACAGAGCAAAAGTGGTTGACTAAGATTTTGATTAGGGCAGCCGCTGATCAGATAGTACCAGATGCTAATACTCCATAGTAAGACCAGAAGCGTACGGGTTGTTTTCATATTATTTGCATTCTGTTTATTTATAAGCTGCTGATCTGGAGATACAAAACAAGAGCAAGTGAGCAGAGGCTCACGGATACACCTCAACAACGTCCTGCAGCTCCTTGTATACACTTTAACACAAATTTCATGAACAGACGAATGGACGGAATGACAACAAGAATTCCACCACAGAAGTGGTGTTGCTCCTGCCGAGGCATTTGACCGTAACATGAGCATGGGCATGCGATAAAGTAAGCATCACTTTAAGTGTCGGAGAAGTGCATGCTTAAAGCACAAACAAAGGTCACGGTTGAAGAAACTTTTTGAGTGTTTCCACAACCAAATATTGAAGCAATCCATTAAGTAATATTATACGATGATGAAGACACTTGTACAACCTTTTTATGCAAAAAAATAGCAACTTGTTTCCTTAAAAATGTGAAGGTAAAAAAGGTCAAGGTCATGTTAATGACGACATGAGTGCGTTCCGAATGCTCACACATATCAAATGTCCAAATATTTAAACAATCCGTCAAGTAATATTAAAGTTATACCATGATGACAAAGCTTGTAAAAACTTTTTGACATTTGCGGACGACAACGACGACGGAAAAAGCGGCGACTATAGTCGCACCTTCTGCTAAAGTAGGTGCATACTTTGCATGCTGGGGGTGGGGTGTGGGTGGTATAATAAGTTTTGTGTTATTTAACTAACTGTAGGTTTGTGAAACCTTGATCTGTTTGGCCACCGCAGTTCCCTTCTTGTACTTGGGGGTGGACACTTGCCACTGGAGCTCCCCAGCCTTTGTTGACTTCTGTGGGCGTCCAGCATTCTCGTTGAAGTGAAGACACGCTAACTTCAACCTGCAATTGATAATTGCTTGTGTCAAATATTTGAAGAATGGCAATTGAATATTTGTAGCCCGAGCTGCATGTGTGTCGTCTCATTAGTGACGACACCGGCATTCAGCCAATGATGCATCCTTATTGCTGTCGATCAAAACAGATTTGTTTGCATGTTTGATGAGGATCAGATTTAGTAGATACTGGTCAACTTCAGCTGTCAGCCGTAAGAGGCAATTGGTTGGCCAATATATTTAGGTCACAGTTTATGAGAAGCTTGAAATACCATACTGCATTATATTTACACTGTCCTTACATTCATTATGGAAACGCCCATTCAACGTATTGCGTTTATATATATCCTAGTACATTACGTTAGCGTGACGTCGCGCGACATTGTTGATTCGCTAAAGTTTGTTTGACGTCATTAAAATACATGACGTTCATCGTCGTTGTCAATAACGTCACGCTATTGAACGGCAACGTTGCTGTTCCAGCAATTGTGACAAAATGACGTAAAACAAGATTATTCTTAATTTTAACACCATATTTGCTTATTTACATTTTTGAAACTATCAGAAAATGTAGTGTAAATATAAGTAATAAAACCATGGTCTGTGGCGTTTACTGTGGTGTAAAATACATTTGGGCTGTTGACGTCCTTCAGACTCCACGCACTTTAAACAGACCAAATGTATTGTGCACCCCAGTAAACTCACACAAAACATAGATTAGTGTCATCAGAATTTGGCGAGACGCATGGTGGGTAGCCATCAATCTATGTCTGAAAAGCTAGTAATAAAATACAACATGAACTTGAAATATCAATTCAGCCCGGTATGTTTGTGGTATACATGTATATTATTTACCTGCCTGCCATGCTCAGGTAGAAGAAGTGGACGAACTTGCTCGCGAAGAAGCAGCATATATTGTGGAATGATTCCAATCCGTACGTCTGTTCAGCCGGTGATAGTTTCTGGATGTCCTTCAGCAATGCCTTACGCTCAACAGCGTCATGCAGCTCCTTGTGTGCCTTGGACTCTAAAATGAATGCATTCTTCACTGATAACACAGCGCCATGTGGAAGAAGAATATTTATTATAGCTCAACCAGTAGTCTACACAAATACAACAGTGACCACTACGTTCTGTAGAACGGCTAGTTAACACCACTCTAGTGATATCCATATATGATTAAATTATGTCAGTAACATCGCAATGTCCTTCGACCAATCAAATCACGTTATCAGACACCCATTTTGAATTGTGAGTCGCCTACAGTACGGCACACCTCCAGAAATTCTGGAGAAAATGTTTACCATATTTTTTTCATCAAGCCAGTTAAGTAATTTAACCAGATGAACTGGTTATCGTGAATTATGTGGTCGTTATTAGGATCTGCCGCGAAAAACTAGGTTATCAACGTTCACTCGTTTGCTTAGCGTAAGGACCAATGGGGGATTTAGCGTGCATACAAGATCCTGTATTCATGTACAATATATACCTTTCGTTAAGTTGTTTTGCTTATGATCAAATATCGGATAATAAAGTCAATTTCGAAGTTATTGAAGGTGTTTTATTGTGTAAACTAACATTAAAACGATATTAAAAGGATATATATCAGTCAGGTAATCATTTATCTGTAAATATCAACATCTTGTGAGTGAAAATGGCTGAAATGCAAAACACAATAGAGCCCGCCATTGAAAACCAAAACAAACATGGCGCCCCCCTCGTCTTCTTGCGGGAGCGTGAACTCTTTGGTGAACGGAAATCGCCCAGGGCAGAGTGGCTATCACATGTTGAACTGTACCAAGCCATATCTAAACATATTGATGCGTCACATATTACAGGACTACAACGTGTAAATGGCATGTGGAGAATTTACTTGGACAATCTTGTTGACAAAGTTACACTAATGACTGAAGGGGTGCCCATTCGGGGGAAATCGATTCCCATACTCAACACCAACCCAAATCGCTATGACAATGAAGTCACAACGAAGGTGCGAGTCAAAAACATCCCGCTCTCAGTGGAAGACGGTATATTCACGAGAACGCTCACCCTTTTAAAGATTGAGGTTATCTCCCTTTATCGTGACAAACTCAGAGTTAACGGGAAGTTGACCAACTGTGAAACGGGCGATAGAATACTAATTGTGAAATCGTCCAGCTTGACCGGCTTACTACCAAACTTTATGACATTCGGAAAATTCGTGGGACGTGTTGTCCACTTCGGTCAAAACAAACGTGAAAGAAACTCCATCACAAAATGTTCAAAATGTCTCGGTGAGGGGCACACGTTCTCCCAGTGTCCAAATGACTGGAACTGTAAAAACTGCAAAAAGGCCGGACATAAGCAGATCGACTGTATATTTATGGATGCTGCCGATGCTACACAAAAAGAGAAAGTGCAACCGAGCCGTCTGCAAGATTCTGAGCAGACAGTACACAATGTATTCCTGAATACACAACCTATTGTGACCAGTGACATATCGGAAAAACCGATATCTATTAATAGCACACCTATCCAAAAACAACTTCCGTCAGCGCGAGGCACGGGCAAACCAAATCAGTCAAGCGGTCAGCGGTCTATTGATCAGTACCTGGGCAATGACACTCCTTACAAATCGGGAGGCACGACCGTCACGGAGCGGTCTCCGCCTACACCCGTGGAAGTATTACACGACAAAACCCAGTCACGTAGGAACGCCAAGCGTCCCAATAACGATCGTTAGACACAAACTGTATCATGGGTTTCTTATCGATAATGAACATTTATCCTGGAAAACGGACAAAGATGAGAATATTGATTCGGCCAAACCATACAGGCCATTGTTATATGCAACAATGGAAATAATACACAGTTATCAGATGACTGTATTGCACCTTTTGAGGGCACACAAAATGACCACAATGTATAATATATATGTACAGGTATTTACATGTGAACAGCAATTTGACACAACCGGGTTTACGTCAATTTTGACCAATGTCTTTGATATTCAACAATTGCAGTTATGCAGTTCGGCTGTGAAACACATTGCTCCCTGTACACAGCATAATGAATGTTCATCTTGCCACACTTGGTCATTGAGGATCCTGTTGAGACTGCATGGTTGGTCTCGAATTTTCGATGGCCGTGCGAGGCGTAACCCCACTTGTGTCACATGACAGTTCATATGGGGTGTAAATATAGAAATGCGTGTATGAATAATCTAAACACAAATGCAATGTATACACTGATATTACAAATATTATTGTTATACACTACTGCAATGCTGTGGTGTATATCACATAAATGCTTTTATCCAAGGCGAACATATACTATGAGTAGCATATATGAGTTTAACCATGATTATAGATCCATGCAAGGCAGACTGAATGTAAATATTAGTTTGTATGTGCCTAATGTGCGTTATATACATGTAATTACTTCACAGGTAACATTACTGGCATTATCATGTGCACATTGTACGATCTTTCGACATTTTAAAGATTTGACTTATCTGTGCCTACTCAAAGCACACAATAACGTTTGCCCATACTATTCAGTAGATATATCTGCATTTATAGGTCTTACATTTCGTTTCGCTAAGATCCAACTTTGCGCAGAGACATATCAGGGAGTAATGGCGTTATATGACTGGATTGTTACAAACATCCGGCATGAAATTACATGCAGTTTTACCACAACGTATTTAATACTTTTGTATACAGTTACTATGTTAATATTGACACTATTTATAATTTTACTTTTCAATAGAACAGTCTAAATATAGTTGTATACACTTAGTCTCATTAAATACACAGGGACTTCGTGAAAACGCTAAGCGTGCAAGGTTATTACAATGGCTTTTACAACAAAAATCTGATATTGTACTACTCCAAGAGACTCACTTTACACAAGATCTACTTAAACATGTCAAATATGAATTTAGAGATTGGGAAACTTTCCACTCATTTGGAGAATCAAATAACAAAGGGTGTTCGATTTTAATAAGGAAAACTATGCAATTCAACGTTATAGATGAACTGTATGATGATAATGGTAGATATGTAATATTAAATATAGAAGCACATTTTTACGTTATTAAATATATACTCACCGAACGATAAGAATGCTAGAAATAGTTATTTCAAGTCACTAAGCAATACTTTAAATGATAATACACAAGGTGTTAAAATAGTAGGCGGTGATTTTAATGATACGCTCAATAAGACAGATAGGGTGTATAAAACCTCAACATCGAGGAAAATAAAAATGCCTGTTGAGAATCTAAGCAAATTTATTAAATTTCACAATCTCACTGACGTTTGGAAACAGTTTCACAGTAATAAATGTCAATTTACTTGGCGTAGGAAAAATAGTGCAGAAAAAAGTAGAATAGATTTTTGGTTAATAGATACAAATTTAATACCTTTGATTTTCTCAACTGACATTAGACCAGCTCTCATTCAAAGTACAGATCATATGGCGATTTCGCTGAAACTTAAGATACCCAATAAAAGGGGACGGGGGTTCTGGAAATTAAATGTATCTCATTTAACGGATAGCACATACACTCAAACTATAAATAACGCTATTGATTCAATTATTCCTTTGAATATTACTAGTTACCAAGCAAAATGGGAAATGTGTAAGTACGAAATTAGAAAACAATCTATACATTTCTCAAAAATGAAATCAAGAGAACGTAGCAACCGACTGCAAGAACTGGAAAATAAACTGCAGACTTTATATTCAACCCCGGATTCCGATAATAATGAAACAATAAAACAGCAAACCAACATAGTAGAAAAAGAAATCGAAGAAATATATAATTTAAAAACATTTGGAGCACAAATACGTTCTAGGGTTCAATTCCTAGAAGAAGGAGAACATAGCTCAAAATACTTTCATAGTCTAGAGAAATCAAGGCAAAATAAAAAAGTAATTACATACTTCATTGACGGTTAAAAATAAACGAATACATTCCACCGAAGCTATTTTGAACGAGGAAGTAAACTTCTATAAAACGCTGTACACTTCAAATAATACCGATACTGACACACATTCTTATATTGAATCAATCGAATTAGATAACACATTAGATGATGGATCAGCGAATCTTTGTGAAGGGCCAATGACAATCGAAGAGTGTAAATGTGCAATTAATGATATGAAACTTAACAAGAGCCCAGGACTCGATGGGTTACCAGTCGAATTTTATTTAACATTTTGGAATAAGATAGGGTTTATAGTCACATCATCGTTAAATGAAGGGTTTGAAAAGGGGAATTATCTCACACCCAAAAACAAAGCGTATTTTCTCTATTATTCAAGAAAGGCAATCCAGAAAATATCGAAAACTGGAGGCCAATATCTCTCCTAAATGTAGATTATAAAACAGCTGCAAAAGTACTAGCAAAACGTTTACAAAAAATATTACCGAACATCATTAGTTTAGACCAACAGGGGTATATTAAAAATAGATATATTGGAAATAACATAAGACAAATTCAAGATATAATTGATTATACTGACATTCTTGATTTGGATGCAGCTATGCTTTTTGTAGATTTTAGAAAGGCATTCGATACAGTAGAATGGGATTTCATGTTTGAAGTACTTAGGACATTTGGATTTAAAACAACATTTATAAGATGGGTTAACGTTTTATACCAAAATATATCAGCATGTGTTATAAACAATGGCTGGAAATCACAGCTATTTAGTATATCTCGTGGAGTCAGACAAGGGTGTCCTCTGTCTGCACTTTTATTTATAATTGTTGTTGAAATTCTAGGTATCAAGGTTAGAACAAACAACGAAATAAACGGTATATCTGTAAAAACAGACACTACGAAAAAACAAATAAAAATTACTCAACTAGCTGATGACAGGGCTAAAACTAAATAAAAGTAAAACAGTAGGTCTCTGGGTAGGAAAATCAAAACAGTTTTAAATATAGAATTCACAAACACTTCTGTGAAAGCACTAGATGTGTACTTCGGAAATGTTAAAGAAGAATGTGAAAATCTCAACTGGACTGACAAAATAAGCCAGTGCGAAAAAATAACAGATTCATGGAATAAAAGAAAATTAACATTTTATGGCAAAATATTGGTAATAAAATCTCTTCTTTTATCTAAACTGACATACCTAATGCAAACCATAGTTACACCGAAATCCATAATTAATAAAATAAGTTCCATAGTTTACAGATTCTTATGGAATGGTAAAAATGATAAAATTAGACGCTCAATCATCATTGGAAAAAAATTAAACGGAGGTTTAGAAATGATTGATATCGAAACATATGCGAATAATATGAAATTAAAGTGGATTAAATCACTGAAAATCATTGATAACGCCAATTGGAAATTGATACCTGCATTCTTTCTTAATCAATATGGTAATAATTTTCTTATATTCAACACGAACCTGGACTGCATCAAATCGTTACCTAATGTACACCTCAGTATTCCTGCATTCTACAAACATCTTATTGGAATTTGGGCAGATTTTTGTATTGCGTTGAATAAAGAAAGCCCAAAACATGTTTATGATATCCGTAAACAAATCATTTGGGGTAACAAATATATAAAACATATCGGTAAATGCTTAATTTTCAAACGCTGGATAGACGCAGATTTGATTTTCATTAACGATATAATTTCTAAGTCAGGACAAATTGATACCATTCGTATTCTTTCCCGCTTGAAAAATAAGCAAAACTGGATCTCGGAAATTAACACTATTAAAGAGTCAATACCAAGAGCCTGGACGATTACTTTGACAACCACAGAGTCCATTCAGACAAAAGTTAAAACTAGCTTGACTACGGTTTACATAAATAATAAACCATTCGAAAACATCACGAACAAAGAACTATATTATATACTACTGAAGAAAAAAATAGAAATACCATATATCCATAAATACTGGGAACAACAAATTCAGCAGAACATTTCGTGGGGATCTTTTTATTATGTCCTAAACAAAGTAGTAATTGATAACCGCGTGAAACAATTTAAATACAAAGCATTACATAGAATTCTAGCAACGAATGAAAACCTGTTTACCTGGAAAATCTCAAATAGCCCTAATTGTAAACATTGTAATGAAAAAGAAACGTATGATCATTTTTTCATTACATGTAGGTATCTGAATGAATTTTGGACAAATATATCCAACATATTCCGAAAATGTGGAATTGACAAATCAATCCGTTCGCTTGAGTTTCTTATCCTAGGATACAAAATTCAGCTTAAGGAATATGAATATATTAATATTATACTATGTCATATTTCGTATTGCATATACAAAACACACTTTATTACTGAAGCAAGAACTCGTAAATCGAATATGTTAAAGCTATTATACTACGACTTATTGATTATCTCAAAAGTTCTTGAAAACCGTCAGAAGCATTCTTCTGTTTTCAATAATTTGTTGAAACACTTGAAAGTCGTGATGTAGTATGATATACTTTATTAAGTGTTTACCAGAATACTTATGTACAATTGAACATGTAAACAATGAAGGTGGGTGCTGACCAGCGTGTGCATCACGCACACTCTGATATGCGTCTACATTGCTTGATGTATCTGCGAGTAATCAATAAATACCGCTATATTCGTGGCATGTATTGTTTAGGTAAATATTAACATTACAGCGCTGAATTATTTTTCGTCGACTGTTTTATTTTAATTTCCATTTTTTCTTTAATATAACATGATTTTGCAGCACTTGAGAATCATCTCCACTGGAAACGATTCTGGAGTCCTACTGGGCCATGTTGTTTTGTGTTGTTGAGAAATATGAAACAATAGCAGACGACAATGTTCGTCTCCCGCATTCAAAAGGTTGAAAAAATATCATGAACAACAATATATACATGCAAATGTTTATTATACACTGTTTGTTATACAGAGCAAACACCACGCCTGATATCAATTAAAAAAAACGTAATAAACAGAGTAGACTACGACCAGACTACAAGTCCGTGTGTTCTGATCAATGTCCACAATTACTGTCTTTCATGATGCAGAATTAAGTTGATCATCGAATATCAAGAGAGCATCATAATATGATCGAATACACTGACTGTAGATATGAAAACATAACCAGAATAGGCTCTGATCAGCCTGCACATCTGTTCAGTCTGATCATAGCTCACACTATACACAATTATGTAATACAAATAAAACTACTACTGACTGTTAGACAATCAGAGTATTATCTGACCAGCATGTATGTATGTACGTACTGGTCGGAATCACACTGCTTATCTAACATTGATATTAATGGACAACTTACTTATCGACTTACAAAATGTATGTTTTACATGTGTGTTGCTTGTTATAAAATAATAAAAGGATTGTCTACAGGCAATTCAAAAGAAAAAAAAAATTTCGTTAACCATGCAGGCAGCTTGGGTATTTCAGCCCGTGACCATCGTGTATGTTGACGATGTGGTACATCAAAGAGGTCCATACGTCTACCAGTATATCTCCATCACCATGGCTCACTGCTGCACTGTAGTACATGTGGTTGGAAATCGACTGTGTCCACTGCGATAGAATTTCACATCCTTTCCTCTTGGCTTCTGCGTCTACCTTCTTCTTCACACCTATAAAATGATGGGTGTATTATTATTTAATAGATAACTTTAAAGTAAAATAAACAATCATAATAATTTGGTATATCACAATGGCCACAAACTGCAGAAATAGGTTGCTGGATAAATGGGGCCTATGACCATTGCGACCATTGTAGTCACAGATCAGCATGACACTCTCAGAGAAATGCACTTGTTATAGATTGGGCTAACCAACCAAACATCTTAACCACTGCATCTTTCACAACATATTGAAATGTGCACTGTCCATAAATTCACATTGAAAACGCCCATTCAACGTAATGCGTTTATATCCATGTACATTGGCCCCGCGTGAGGTCATTGATTCGTTGAGTTTATTCCATTACCATTTTAAAATACTGGATTTATTTCGCCCACCCCGAGACATTTGGAAATCTGATAAAGAAACAAGTGTGGAGCACAAGTTTCTTTGTCTGATTTACAGATGTCAAGGGAAATAAATCCGGTATTTTAAAATGGTAGTGGAATAAATTAAATATTATCTGCTCTTCGAAAAATGTGAAATTTGCTCTTATACCAGCTTATAACGTTAATTTTGACGTTAGCGTATGAATTGTTTCTTCGCCGAAAATGACGTCAAAATGTGATGCCACTTATGTCTTGCGAACGTCTAGGACGAGATATTTCCTTCAAAGAAATAAATCCCTCAAAAATCATGGTAAATCACTGGGTAGCATGTAATATTTTAATATATACAACGATGTGAATAATGTCACGCTATGTCAACAACGTCGCTGTTCTATGAATTGCGGCAAAATTACGTAACACAATAATATTCTTAATTTTAAAGCCGTATTTGGTTATTTATATTTTTTGAAACTATCCAAAAATGCAATGTAAATACAAATAATAAAACCATGGGTAGTTGTGTTTACTGTGGTACGAAAACTGTTTGGTCCGTTTAAAGTTTTCCTACAGTCCTTCGGACTCCACGCACTTTAAACAGATCAAATGTTTTGAATATCACAGTAAACGCAACAGCCCAGGATATTGTTCCTTATTAGAAATATACCTTTAGCTACATGCCAGACGTCGTACCAGAGATTGATGCCAGGATGCTGTTCCCTAATGAACTTCTTCACTTGGTATGTTGTGAAGTCGGAAATGGCAATGCCAGAATATTCCAAGGAAGCTGAACACCGCTTCAGGCCTTCGAGTTCCATCGCGTTGGAATTGGGAACTTCGTTACTCTGAAAGAAGAATTAACATTATACACTTGTGAAAGTAACTAATGTTTGAAAGCTATTCTCTAATATTTACAATGTCAATAAATTCATAAGGGAAACGCCAATTAATCGTATTACGATTATATCCCAGTACATTATATTAGCCACATGTGACGTCGAGCGATGTTGATTTGTTAAACAGTTTGTTTGACGTAATTACGCTATTGACCGGCAACGTCACTGTTCTATGTATAGTGACAAAATGACGTAAACAAATACGAAAATATAACACCGAATTTTGGTTATTTATGTTTTTGAAACTAGGCGGAAATGCAATGCAAATATAAGTAGTAAAATCACGGACAGTTGCGTTAGTATGAGAAACGTTTGGGCTGTTTAATATTTGCGTGCAGTCCTTCAAACTCCACACACTTTAAACAGACAAAATGTTTTTCATACCACAGTAAATTCTACAGTCCATGGTTTAATTCCTTAAATAATTCCTCACAGATTTAAGTATGATATTGCGACATCTCCAAGTGGATGAGTACATGTACCTAGACATTATGTTTATAAGACATGTGTAAGATGTTTTGATGTAACAAAGTGAATCAGTGACCTTGTGAGGGTAAAAAATGTCCAGATATAGTGTCAGAAAACATGTATTAGAGTACAGTAATAATTCAGTACAGTACAGTAATAATGCAAATCTTCGCTCTGATACACATACCAATATTTCCTTACAGACTTGTAGCTTTGATGGTCCAGAAAAGGTGGCTACCGGTAACTGGGTTTGCAACAAGTGTAACTCGAGATCTGTTGCCGATTTCATCAAAATTGCAAAGTATACTTATCTAGCAAAGTATACTTTGAGAAAGAAATTTTCAATTGAAAGATAATTTTTTTTTTTTTATTATTATTATTATACTGAATTTATTACATTATCACAGCCATTTTGGCTGTGATAATGTAATAAATTCAGTATAATAATTCTGCATACTTTTAATCATCAAATATATGCAGTTGTTAGTTCTATATGATATAATGCATTTCGGGAAAAATAAGGTATACTTTGCTAGAAAAGTATACTTTGCAATGTTGGTGAAATAGGCTGCTGATCAGAGATTTACACTATTTGCTATTGTGTTTTATATTCGAGGAACTGTACATCCGTGATATGCAGATTATTCTCCAACAGTTCTGTCACTGAACAGTGTACCCGGTACACCATTAATATATTAAGTCAGTTAAACTGGGGGAGCAAGTGGTCAGACCAATGTTCCAACATTATATTTACCTGCACCAACTGCATGTCCATGATCATGGAGGTCTGCATACTTATGTTGCCGTACTCAGCGGTGTGACCTGGGGCACGTTTCACTAAGCTTCGTACGACTAAGAAGTTCGTAGGTGCAAATTTAGGATCGTCTGGAAATTTAAATTGATGGATTTACATATATTGAGCATAGGCTGCATATGCAGCCTATCCTCAATAAATGTAAATCCAATAATTGTTTGCAAGAAAATATTGCTAATGTGAAATTTACAGACTATCATAATTTTGCACTTACGAACATTTTAGTCGTAAGAAGTTTAGTGAAACGGGCCCCAGGTGAGCAGCATCGGGCGTCTCCACCAATCTTCAGGGGCTGAGTTATGGCTGCAAGTTGTGCTGCACGATCGCTCGTCCACACGCTATCGGTGGCTGGCAGGAGATACGCATGCTACAGGTTATAGAATTTGCGAGATTGGAATGTCTGTAAGTGGAGGAACATCATCATATTCAGCGCCTTCACGGGACTCGAACCACTAAACAGAATCGCCGCAGCAGCTGGTTCTGCCAGTCGCGTCGGTGCTCTGGGTTTACACAACAAACACTCTGCATCACAACTAACGTTCCCCGGGTTCTGGTGACTGGAGACGGACTCCAGCATGCATAGCACACCTGTAGTAGTTCTAGGAGGTTGGCATCGAACACGACATACTTCTTCTGGGCCATTGGGTCGCTGTCAGGGGTCACAAGGATTTCCGCATCACTGAAAGATGAAATTAGTACATGTACTATTATTGTTAAACCAATGTGGCATTGTAATCATTGTATATGGATCAACAGGAATATTTTCCAAACTTAACCATGCACATATGAAACAGGTATGGAGATACATAGGATATTGAAATCATGACAGCAAGCCGATACGTGTATTGCACTGCACATACATGTAGACTACATTTGTAAATTACAACGACAGTGATTCGGTTTGCTTCGGTATCAGGTATCTAAACTGTAAGGTCCCGTAAATCTGATTAGCAACGAGGACGGTAACAAAAATTAATATATATATCACTCACCTGTGCAATGTCACAAAAGTCAAACAAATACTGGTATGTAAAGTTGTCACTACATATACATCAAAATAAGCCCATGACAGGCACAAAATGTCAATGCGACAAACTTGAGAAGTCACCAGGGTAGGAGTTGTCTCGTGATATTTACTGATATATCTTGCACAACTTTGACAGGTTTGGAGACCACAACAGGATGCTTCCAGCCAACTTTTTATTGCAATACTTAGATTTTATGTATTATATAACCATATTCCATAAAAAAGCTGACCCCTATTTGACCTCCAGGCCATGCCCATTTTTGACCAAGAGGTCAACATTTTAACAGCTTTGAAAAAGCATTGTACATGGATCATTCCTGTCAAGTTTCGTCGAAATCGGTTTGGTGGTTCGTGAGAAGATTTTTTTAAGGATTTTTGATATTTTTAGATGGCGGCCATCTTGGATTAACGACGAACGCCATTTTAACAAAACTGAAAAGGCTTTACCAATGAACCATAACTGCGAAGTTTGGCCACCAATGGCCAAGCGGTTGTATGAAGAAGACATTTGAAATCTCTAATAAAAGAACGACCTTTTAGCGGCCATCTTGGATGATGTAATCATCCGATTTAATGAAAACAGCACCACAGCGATCGCCTCATCAATACCTTTGATTTGATATATTATACGACCATTATTCCTACCATCATTCCTACCAAGTTTCGTCGAAATCCATCTAGCGGTTCATGAGAAGAAGATTTTTTAATAATTTATGCTATTTTTAGTCGGCGGCCATCTTGGATTAGCGACGACCTCCATTTTAACAAATCTGGAAAGGCTTCACCCATGGACCATAACTTTTAAGTTTGGCTACCATGGGCCAAGCGGTTCATGTGAAGAAATGTTTTGAAATCTCTAATAAAAGAACGACCTTTTGACCTTTCGGCGGCTATCTTGGATGACATAACAATTCGATTTCGACAAAAAATGCACCAGAGTGATCGCCTCATTGATACCTTCGATTTGATATATGAAATGACCATATTCGGTCAAAAATAAAATTTGACCCCACGAGCCACGCCCATTTTTGACCCCGGGGTAACAACTTTGAAAGAGCATTGTACATCGATCATTCCTACCAAGTTTTGTCGAAATCCGATTCTTGAGAAGAAGATTTTTTAATAATTTGTGCTATTTTCAGACGGCGACCATCGTGGATTACGTAATGACGTCATTTTAACAATTTTGTAATCCCCCTACCTAAGGAACATGACCATGAAGTTTGGTGACTATAGGCCCAATGGTTACCGAGGAGAAGACGTTTGAAAATGTTCACGGACGGACGACGGACACATTGCGGTAACAATAGCTCACATGAGCTTCGCTCAGGTGAGCTAAAAACAAATGGATACCTGGCTAGATAGCTTGGAATTGATGTAACTCACTAATGCTGCACTCCGCGCCAGTTTAAAACGTTTCACGTCGAAATACGCACCAGATTCTTGACAAATTCCCATTAAGCTACATGTACAGGCAGAAGATACTGTATAAACACATTACCATCTAGCAGTAACCGGCGCCATTTTTGCTTGATGAAAAATGGGTTTAGGCGATAGTACAGCTGAATAGCATCTCATCACGAAACCGGTGCATTACTCGACATGAAACATATGACGACAGTGCGGAGTGCAATACCAGTGTGCATTAATATCCCGTAGAAAAATCAGTATTTTCCAATAAAATCAGTATTTGACTAAATTTAATCAAATACTTTATTGTTTTTGGTGAGGGGGGGGGGGGGGGTGGTGGTTTCACAAAGAAATACCGTATGCATCCTAATATACATAACTCGTGTGCATCCCATACTGCGGGGTAGTGAACAAATACATACCTCTCCTCATCTGACCATGTCCATATCTGGTAGGTAGTCAGGGTCATCATCGCCACCTGCTTCCATACACGAATGGTCGGACATACTGTCATCATCGAGGTCGTCGTCTGTATCACCGGGTGCCTTCGTGTTGGTCATGGCAGGGAGGGCCGGTGTGGCAGGTGGTATCAGTGGGGCAGTGGGATGTGGAGGGTCATACAGTGTAGCATTGTCGACCATCTGGCATGTAGCCTGTACCGGAACCGGTCTGATTTGTGCAGGAGGCTGGCGATACCATCGAACTGGAGTTTGGAATGTTTTGTTGTATGTCTGAAAGTAGCAAAATGTGGTTTGATATACAACATACATGTAACAAAACAGTGGGATGGAAATACTATAAAAGTGTTTTTCATGCCAGGTATGGACTTGGTGATAGAACCCACAACCTCTGGTACAAAGCCCAGTGGTATCACCTGGGGGTCTAAGCTAGCCCCTCAAAATAGGGAGAAGTTGCACTAAAAAAATGAGAAAATAAACAATTTTTTTCCAAATTTGTTTTATGTAGTGAAAAACTTCTCCCTCAACTCAAAATATGGAGAAGTCGTGGACAATTTAAGGAGAGAATTTCGCCCACTTCGCTCTGTAAACTGATCCCTGAAATCACATTTGGTTACGATAGTATGGAAGTGATCTAGGTCTTGTGGGAGAACATGAAAACGACTAGGAATAATAATAAATATGACGTCTGTGATATCTTGTGACCAACCAATTCCCACCACAATCAATACATTACATGTACATAAGTTTGCAAGTATGTTACATTGTTAAACAGACATAATAAGAGTGACGAATGTCATAAAATATGCCCGTCAATGTATAGCCAGTGTACAGAAGGGGATAACTGCATGCGAAAAAAACCCCAGTGATACTGATACCCTCTAAGACATTCAACGCAAATAAAACAATGTCATTAGACCTTGGACGCAGGGGCCACATGGGCGGGCTATAGAATGAAAATATTGATGACGACAAATAAGTATATGTGAAGATTCAAGCCAATCACGTTTAGAAATGCAGAGATGACCGATAGGCAAAAGGCAAAAACTTTAACACAAATTGCTATGTCTATTGACCTTGACCTCGTACAAAGGGGTCGCATGGGGGCTATAGAACGTAAATATGGATGGTGAGAAATAAATATATGGGGCATATACAAAGAAATGAATGAATCAATAATGACGCTGACGGCTGGGTAGAACAAGAACTTAAATCATAATGCAGTTGTAATTTATTTTGATAGATTGAGTGACTGATTTGAAGCACATTTTATCACAGCTATTGTGGCGAGGCCGGGCTTAAATTTTGTTCAAATAGATGTGTTTTTTATCACAAAAATAAATTGTATTACAAAATCTTATTTCTTTCTTCCATAGCTGGCACAAACGTCAAAATTGTCAAAGATATACAATTTTCAAACAAGTGTAAAGATTGTTTCATTCAATATGAAGGGACTTTTGTTGACACCAACATTTGGGGAAAATAATTAAATAGCAAATGGGTATTTCCATATATACATACCAGTCCGTGACCGAGGTCAATTTTTTCAGTAACAAGAAGGAAAAGGGCTGATTTTGAAAATAAATAAATTGTATGAGTGTTGTACCTGTGACTTTGGCCCGGGATAGTTGGCAACATCAGTCAAAGGTCCCAGGTCAACTGCGCTCCACGTGGTTTCTGTCGGAGGTTCATGGTCATTGGACATATCATTGATCGTGGGAGGATCTTCGATGGTACATGTAGGTAGAGAAGCTGGAGGACAATTCTCAGCATCAGCTTCTGCGGAGGCATCTAACATCTCCTTTTATAATCTGCAACAATGAATGAAGGTTAATTGTGTTCATCAGCTAGGTAAGAAACCGAGATGGGTCGAAACAAATTGAAAGTGAAGGGTTTATATATCCCACCAACAGCTAAGGTCATATAGAGACGGGATCACAGTTGTTTTTGTTGCACAAATCGAGGTTTGAACCCAAAACCTCCGGATTGGAAGTCGGGTGTTCTAACCCCTAGGCCACAACCCATCCCTAGTGACTGTGTAGAACCAAGCTGCACATGTGTGAAGGAATTCCCGAAATTACATTGAACATTGAATTCACAGGCGCATGATCTGGCGATATAAATGGCAATAGAAGAAAGTTTCCAGAGATGTGTTTTTATTTTAATTCTGTCGATCGGAATGTGAAAAATCAACAATTCCCACAGAGGCTAATGCTGACTGTGCTGAAACTGACATCTTGAAATGTCAGCTTTGCAACTGACGAGTGTCATCTTGTAAGTTTATCAGAGTTGCATCTCTAAAACAATAACACTTCAGTAGAATTAATTTCTACATGAAGTCATACTATACACATGTTTTGAATTTAAGTCTACGGAAAGCACGTGGGTGTATCTTAAACATTGAACTTAGGCGATAAGTATCTGTAAATTTATGAAATAATTAATGCAATAAGTTAGTTTTTTTTAAAAGAATCTTATTTTGAAAGATGTAGAAAAAATCTCATAGTTAACATGGTTAACAATTGAAGTGCGAATCAGATCATCTGATTCTCTACTCTGCAGTCAAGGACGTATATGGCACTGTAACTCTGCTAATGAAGGGACATGAGGTTTGTCGGAGATACATGACTGCATCTAACATATATATACTCATGTATTGACTTGACTGTAGCACTACTGATGATGCAGGGCGCTTGTGTCATTTGAGCCTTTGAGGAACCTCGAAGATTTCCTTCCAGCAAATGTAGAGTTACGTGTCAGCAACTATTTTTAGTTGCGAATATTAACTCTTGAAATCTCCAGACGTGCCGTCCGTAGCAGAGCTACGATTCCAGTTATAGGCTTCCTCTGCAGAATCAGATCTGATTCGCACTTTTAGCAGTTAATTGTGAATGATTTTCTATATTTTATGAACTTAAATGATTGTCAACATTATGAAAATAACATATTCCAATAATTAACATAAAGTACATTTAGGCTAGAATATACAAGTGAACCAGTCAGTGACAGCCAATTTAGCTGGGATTTTTTTTGTCTATTGTCATTACACCGGTGAATGGTATTGCGTCATCGCAGTCAGCTATGTAGGTCAATTCAACATCTACGATGTGGAAACCACACACGCACACTATATCTCGTATTTTTAAAGAAAATAAGATGTAAGTGAATGTAGTGTGTAATTCATTTGGAATTGTTTATTGTTAGGCTTGTGTGTACCGATGTAATTATTAATGCACCGGTGAACGGGTTCCTAAGGCTACATTTGTAATCATCTCTGCAGCTGCTCAATGTCTACAATTGATTAAGGTAGGAAACACTGCTGACAAACAGTACAGATCATAATTAGTTCATTAATATAGATCCTGGGGTGACTTACAGCTTTATGTAGAACATGGTATTAGAAAATTAAAAATACACCCAGGTCACATCAATGGATAAATTTATAGAGGATACCGCAGGTGCGTGCACCGGAAAATTACCATATTTGACAATAACGTGACCTCTGATTCGTGGAAAAGCATGAGAGACGCAACTCTTTTGTAACTCGGCTAATGACAAAAATTCAAAGTATGCAAAGACATAGTTGGGAAGGAACTTGTTGGATCTAGGTTATGACCTGGCTAGGAAATTGGTTCATGAAGTCAGAAATGATAATACATATGATCACTTATCCATAAGTAGCTCATTCTAGTTGATTATTCATCTTCGAAAGGTGGCGGATGCATACGTAAAAGCAAACACGTGACAATCCTGGATGTAAACAAGAGGGCCATGATGGCCCTAATTCGCTCACCTGACTCCATGAACATAAGAGGAGAATGTGACATTGAGTTCATATGTGTTTTAAACAAATTGTGCTATTTTTAGATGGCGGTCATCTTGGATTAAGCGATGACACTCATTTTACCAAATCTGAAAATGCTTCACCCAAGGATCTTAACTTACTATGAAGTTTCGCCAGCATCGGCCATGTGGTTCCTGAGAAAAAGACGTTCAAAATCTCGAATAAATGGACCTTTTGGCGGCCATCATGGATGACATAATCATCCGATTCCGACAAATATTGTACCAGAGCAATCGCCTCATCGATACCTTCAATTTGATATATGACATGAGCATATTCGGTCAAAAATAAAATTTGACCCCAATTTGACCCCACGGACCACGCCAACTTTTTACCCCGGGGTCACCATTCTCACAACTTTGAAAGAGCAGTGTACATCGATCATTCCTACCAAGTTTCGTCGAAATCCGGCTGGCGGTTCATGAGAAGAAGATTTTTTAAGAATGTATGCTACTTTTAGACGGCGGCCATCTTAGATTAGCGATGACCTCCATTTTAACAAATCTGAAAAGGCTTCACCCATGGACCATAACTTTTAAGTTTGGCTATCATGGGCCAAGCGGTTCATGTGAAGAAGAATTTTGAAATCTCTAATAAACGAACGACTTTTTGACCTTTCGGCGGCCATCTTGGATGACATAACCATCCGGTTTCGAGAAAAAATATACCAGAGTGACCGCCTCACTGATACCTTCGATTTGATATATGAAATGACCATATTCGGTCAAAAATAAAATTTGACCACACGGGCCACGCCCATTTTTTGACCCCGGGATCACCATTTTAATAAATTTGAAAGTGCATTGAACATCGATCATTCCTGCCAAGTTTTGTTGAAATCCGGCTAGCGGTTCATGAGAAGAAGATAGTTTAAGAATTTATGCTATTTTTAGACGGCGGCCATCTTGGATTAGCAACGACCTCCATTTTACCAAATTTGAAAAGGCTTCACCCATGGACCATAACTTTTAAGTTTTGCTACCATGGGCCAAGCGGTTCATGTGAAGAAGAATTTTGAAATCTCTAATAAAAGAACGACCGTTTGACCTTTCGGCGGACATCTTGGATGACATAACAATCCGATTTCGACAAGAAATGCACCAGAGTAATCGCCTCGTTGATACCTTCGATTTGATATATGACATGACCATATTAGGTAAAAAATAAAATTTGACGTCAATTTGACCCCACGGTCCACGCCCATTTTTGACCCCAGGGTCACCATTTTAACAACATTGAAAGAACTCTGTACATCGATCATTCCTACCAAGTTTTGTCGAAATCCGGTTGGCGGTTCTTTAGAAGAAGATTTTTGAAGAATTTGTGCTATTTTTAGACGGCGGCCATCTTGGATTACGTAATGACGTCATTTTAACAATTTTGTTATCCCCCTACTTAAGGACCATGACCATGAAGTTTGATGACTATAGATCCAATGGTTACCGAGGAGAAGACGTTTGAAAATGTTCACGGACGACGACGGACGACGGACGACGGACGACGGACGGACGACGGACGACGGACGACGGACGTCGTCCGGACGACGGACGACGGACACGGACGACGGACGACGGACGACGGACGACGAACACATTGCGGTAACAGCTCAGGTGAGCTAACAATACCAGGAGACTTATATTCGGATATTTAGGATTGCACCGGTGAATGGTATACACCGGAACATTACCATATTTGCATAGACTGGGTAACGTAACGAGTTAGTGACGTCCATAACTTGAGCGTCTGGAAAAAAATGTAAATAATCGGAAATGTGTAATTCTTATTGTAAGTTTTTATCTGAATTGAATAGTTTTCCTACTTTATTGATTTATTTTGTTTGAAATTTGTTGTTCCACTGAATCAAGGTGCATGATCACGTGGCTACAACAACAACAAGGTTGCCCACTCCAAAGTAAGTATTATTTGATATTTTCCTTAACATGCAATGGATTTTGATGAAATATGGCGCAGCGAACGCGTCTCCAAGAGCTGCATTTGATGGTCCATGGAGTTCGGCACAGACTTATGCAGCTTAACAAGAGGCGTTTGATGCGCCATATTTCATCAAAATTCGTTACGTAATACGGGGCGCCAAGTGGGACATGGCTCAATTTTGTGCCACAAAATTCATTTTTGTGCCACAAAACTCAATTCTGTGTCACAAAATTCACTTTTGTGCCACAAACTCAATTATGTGTCACAAAATTCAATTCTGTGTCACAAAATTCACTTTCGTGCCACAAAATTCAATTCTGTGTAACAAAATTCAATTCTGTGTAACAAAATTCAATGTGTCACAAATTCAATTCTGTGTAACAAAATTCAATTCTGTGTCACAAAATTCAATTCTGTGTCACCAAATTCAATTCTGTGTCACAAAATTCAATTCTGCACACGCATGTAAGAAGAACTACCATTGGTCAGAAACTGGACTGGAGAAATGGGTCACGGTCGCCGATCAGCGATCCAAAATGGCGTCTGAAGAAGTAAGTTTCAGAGAACGCTGGATGAAACACACTTGTTACTGCTTTGTAGCTTAGTGTTGCAAGGTATTTTTACTGTTTAAACGTATACACGTGGTGCTAGCAAGGTCCCACGATAAAATGGTCTTGTGTGGTGGTGCGGCGGAATAGTTGATGTGTGTGCACGTTTCGGTTGGAGATTGCAGCGGTTTTGCGTTGCGGTTGTCCCGGTAATCATAATATAACCAAAATGACTGTCCATAAAGAAGTATAATATTGATATATTGGGTTATATTTTCGCATTGAAATATTTAAACCTGCAAGTGTACTCCACCATCTAGTAAAATGGACTGAGACCGATCTC
Organism: Conchocele bisecta; assembly: GCA_029237695.1. Classification (NCBI taxonomy): domain Eukaryota; kingdom Metazoa; phylum Mollusca; class Bivalvia; order Lucinida; family Thyasiridae; genus Conchocele; species Conchocele bisecta. Next base: position 62,606,519 of record CM055271.1, on the reverse strand, counting down.
AACCAATCAACGTAGAGATGACATAGACTATCAGTTACGCAAACTAATTTTTGTGGACAAAACTGACTTTTGTGGACAAAACTGAATTCTCTCCCACAAAATTGAATTTTGTTCACAAAACTCAATTCTGTCTTACAAAATTGAATCCTTTATAACAAAAATGAATTTTGTATATCAGAATTTTACATGATTGTGATTTTTAGTGTTACAAAACTCAATTATTTTTCAGGACAAAATTGGTTTTTGTATCAGAATTTTACATAATTGGATTTTGTGATTTTTAGTGTCACAAAACTCAATTTTGTCTGGACAAAATTGGTTTTGTACACATAATTAACCTGTCCTGCATGGCGCCTCGTACGTAATAAAGACAATATAAAAGAATACGTACTTTGAATCAGATGGATTATGTTAGTTTCAGTACTTGTTGTTGTTGTTGATAGTACCACGTGATCATACACCGTGTGAATGAAGGAAGCACATGTCGTTAGTTGTTCCGAAACTAATTGATCGAGGTTACTGTAGTGTGGTTACTTTATTTTTTTACATAAAATAATTTTTCAGAAAGATTTACGGATGAGCCATCTTTTTGTTTTTCGAAATTCGGTCCTAGAATGAAGTAATAGCCCGAAATGATGAAATGGATGGGGGTTTCCCATGTTAAAATGTCACACGCTGCGCAGTTTTCGACATATTCCTATTGTCGAACAGCTTTCTGGATTTCGTCATCAAAATATCGGCACTAACATCGTCTTTATTTGAACAAATCATTTCATTCTGAAAAATATAGGCATCCTACTTCGATTAGTCGGTGTTTATATATCAATTCCATCAGTAAATCTCTGGAATTTGGTGAAAATAGAAGATGATGTCAGCCAAATATCTCCAATCCGGACTCCCTGGACCCCCCTGTATCCGCGCCTGAATGAAGTTGTGCAATTTGTCAAATTGTGGAACGCGTGGTCGAGCGGTTTGAAGCGTCGGACTGCTGGTCATACGGTCGTGGGTTCGAGCCTCACCTTGAGCAAGACACTTTATCCACACTGCTTCAGTCCACCCAACTGTAAATAGGTACCGGCTAAATACCGTGAACATCGATTGTATTTGATTGTATGTACTTATGACTAAAAATATTATCCACTGGTGATAAGTCTCAGTATTGAGGGTATACCAGTATACTGGCAAAAGGAAAAAAAAGCATGGTCAATTCGTAGATATGTCAAGAAATCATGGCAATTTCCCTGATGGGCGTGTTTGTAGACTAGTCTAGTAAAATAGTAATACAAATCATGATAGACATATGCAGTTAAATGAAATAAAAAAAGGAAATATGCCTTTGACCTTACTGGCCTTAGCAGATATATCATTTTATTTCACTTGCTACACATTTTTTCTTTTTTTTTCCCCAAACAATTGTGCTTCTTTATACTGTAATATGTAAACTTAATCATTTTAGTACAACCTTATTGCTAAAACACCCACAAATACACACGTTTGTATATATAACACCAATATTGTTTAACATTATAGGCAGTTGTAGTATGTGTATACCTTGTACCCCATGTACCCCATGTAGACTAGTCTACAAACACGCCTACCAGGGAATCTGCCATGATTTCTTGCCATATGTCAATTCGTGGAAGCCTCCAGTGACTTCTCTGAATCTGTGGTAACAGCATCCTCAGTTTATTTTTTCCAAAAACAGGTTAAACAAGGACTGGGTCAGACATCGTAATTCGTAATACTTATACAAAATGGCACATATAAATCAATGCACTATTTTATTTCATTACTTTCCCAAAAAGTATGCATTATATTCAGTTATATTCAAGTACATGCACGGCACATATAGTCACAAATACGTTTCTATACCAAATTCCGTATGCGAGAACCTATACGAGTCAATACGCCTATCCGTATTGCCAGGACATATACGACATCAATCCGGATATGCCGTATTGTTAGGGAATCCGATGCTGCGTATCGTTTGACAATAGCGCTTACAATCCGATGTTGCTTATTGTTGCAACATACGGAAACAATACGATAGTGTGTATTTTTCACTAATACTCATTTGATACAATGAGGCGGACTCAGGAAGAAAACGCTTCCAATCCGATTCTGTGTAAATATCTCCCGATATAATGTATTTTTTTCTGCAAAGGTTGTTAGAAATACAATGTATCTTAATCTGTCATCGAATTCCTATAACGTTAAAGGTACATGCCCACGCAGTAGGCACATATTTGTTCTTTATAGGAATTAAATAAGTGTATAATTATGTCACTATTCCACCAGTTCTAAAAATTATGAGTGCCCGCTATACAAATATAATCATTTATTAATTATCAATTTACTGTTAGCGACGCGCGGCGGTAACAGTCTATTTTGATAATGTGCGGAGACGACGACTTTCACATCACGGCTTGCGGTGCGCATGCGCAGTATACTACGCGCGCCAGTAGGCTTCCCAATATGTAAACAAGAATATCAACATGTCGAATCGTCCAGGACGGAAATTGTATGAAACGGCGTCGGCAAAAAAAAAGGCGAAATGTCTGAGGGACAGGCAGTACAGAGAGAGAGCGTGGTTATGTTGGCGACCAGATCACCAAATGGAAAGAGGTACGTGGAGATTTAGATTTGGACTCGAACAGAGATTTTTCTTCTCAACTTCCGATACTTCACTGCGCATGTCAAAGATGTGATATGATTGACCGCGTCACGTGACGCATATTGTTAAAAATAGCACGAGGTCATAAAAAACCCTTTCTGGTCGCGGCATATAAAATGCGATTTAAAACCAAATAACACGCGCCGTAATTAAAAATAACTCGTTAGTGGGTAGACAAATGGTTTATATAAGGCATGACAGAAAATGAAAAGTAGTAGTACAGTGTAACCTGCTGCGTGGGCATGTACCTTTAATGTCTCTTGAAGGAGTTCGGTATGTTACTTCCCCAAACATATTTAAGGACTTCAAATTTGTGTTTGACGAGCTCTATACTTTGGGCTGCGTTCTGACAAAGCCGCGCGTATTTCATTCATGACCAGTGTATATTCTGATTAGAAAATGTACTGTTGCAGCTTGATAGTAAAATAATTGTTCACTGGATTAATAATCATTGTTCTTTGGTGGAATTGCGAACAGTTGAGACCCAGATCAGACGGCACGGATGCGTGGTTTTAAAACCGCATAAAATAAAACAAAACAGTGAACTGAAAACCTAAGAAACTCAGCATGACTCTATAATAAATCCCGGTCAACGTGACGTGGTCCGATTTAATGTATCCCCATAGGGGTAATGAAACTCATTACTGAAGACCATTAAGAGAGACGGCGATTTCTTGAATTGCATGTTGTTTGAGAATATTGAAAAACAAACTCGTCTAATTCTAAGAACAATGTTGCGCAAACACATTTATCAATATTTGAGATGCACACATTGTTGTTCTCGGGTCAAAATCGTTGCACATGACACAGTTGATGTTATAAAATGTTATAAAATAGTGAAATAGCAACAACACTAACAAAATGGGAAACAATTTATGTTGTCTGCAATCTTCTCTAAATGTTATATTATTTCTATCCATAAACATGTTTTGGCAGTACATTGGACTAGTCTCCACAGGAGATGGTTCTTGTGTGTTGTTAAACGTTTTTTAAACACTTGAAACATGATATAGGTTTTACCATAAGGATTAACTATTTCAACACTACATACAAATGTACCTCTATAATGAGACACGTCATGCGATTTTTTACCTTCGGACATCTGCGTAATTTCATTAAATACGTGTAATAACTTTACATTATGTTTCATAAATAAAGTCAAAAGTTGACCAAGTGTACATGCTGAAGTATATTCCGCTTGTACCTGAACATGTTGTCAACTTTTGACGCCATTTACGGAAAATATCGTAAATTTTCATATTTCATGAAATTACGCACATGTCCGAAGGTGCAAAATCGCATGGCGCGTTTCATATATGTGCTATAGCATTGCAGTGAGTCGGTTCAGCAAGAGCCGTCTCATGAGTTTATGCACTGTTTGCAGGTACAGTGTGTAGTTGTTTTTGTAATTTGAACAATTGTAAACTATAAATGGACTTATCCAAATATCCGCTAGCCTACTGATGAATAACTTGATGTGAAATCATCAAGGACCAGCAGTAGTATAGTAAACCCAGTATGTATCAGTATTTGGATTTGGAACCTGCAGCCTGCAGCGGTTAAAAATAGATCCTAGGGTTTTCCCAGGTGACGTCATAGCGTCTATCGGGTCGATCGGATTAGTCAATTACGGCCACGTCGTACGTTGATTCATACCGACCTACGCGGACTCCGATACGTCAGGTCGTACGATGAGTCACTTCCGACCACGTCATCCTACGAGTCATAAGTACGACGTCGATCGGATTTTCCCCGATCCTAGTGTTAGTAATACCTAAAAATTGCTTGTTTTTTTGTTTCGTAGAACTTTCCGAGTAATGATCGGAAATCCGTTTCACTAAGAACGGAATTACCAAAACTATATATAAGTCCCGACATACAACGTATTTCGAGAATATTATACCTATACTGCCGTTAAGCCAATCTGTAATAATCGCCCATTCGAATGAGTAGAGTCTTCGCGCACGAATGCAAGCAATACGGTCAGATTTACCCCGAAATTCGCGACTCCATTGCTCGAACTGAGTAATAGCCAGAATTAAAGTCTTTGCACATTCGGAAACCTCGGAGTCCGTAGATGCTAAATGTGGAATTGTTCGTTCGTTTCAATGCAGCCAATGTGTAGTAATCGTCGTTTGAAGTCGTGCCATTTCGTCCAAAAATGCAGGAATCGTTCGCTACCTGAGGTGAAGCGATTTTTCTCCAAACTACTTTGAGATTTCGTAGCACGAAAAGTACAACAGCTACGCTTTGTTTACTTTCACTTTCAGAAACACTGGATACCGTAGATGCTAATTCTCGAATTGTTTGTTCGTGTCCGTACGGCCAATGTGCAGGACTCTCCCAGTGAAATAGTGACGTTTTCACCCACGGCGGCAAGCAGAAAGCAGTACGGTCCGATTTACCCCGAAATTCGCGACTTCATAGCTCGAACTTGGTAATAGCCAGAATTAAAGTATTTGCACACTCGGAAACCTTGGCGTCCGTAGATGCTAATTGTGGAATTGTTCGTTCGCTTCCGTTAAGCCAATCTGTAGTAATCGCCAATTCAAAGGAGTAGCGTCTTCGCGCACGAATGCAAGCAGTACGGTCCGATTTACCCCGAAATTTGCGACTCCATAGCTCGAACTTGGTAATAGCCAGAATTAAAGTCTTTGCACACTCGGAAACCTTGGCGTCCGTAGATGCTAATTGTGGAATTGTTCGTTAGCTTCCGTTAAACCAATATTTAGTAATCGCCAATTCGAAGGTGTAGCGTCTTCGCGCACGAATGCAAGCAGTACGGTCCGATTTACCCCGAAATTTGCAACTCCGTAGCTTGAACTGGGTAATAGCCAGAATTAAAGTAATTACACATTCGGAAATCTCGGAGTCTGTAGATGCTAAATGTGGAATTGTTCGTTCGTTTCAATGCAGGCAATGTATAGTAATCGTCGTTTGAAGTCCTGCTATTTCGTCCAAAAATGCCCGAATCGTTCGCTACCTCAGGCGAAGCGATTTTTCTCCAAACTTTGAGATTTCGTAGCACGAAAAGTATAACAGCTACGCTTTGTTTCTTTTCACTTTCAGAAACACTGGATACCGTAGATGCTAATTCTCGAATTTTTTGTTCGTATCCGTACGGCCAATGTGCAGTACTCTCTCAGTGAAATAGTGACGTTTTCACCCACGGCGGCAAGCAGAAAGCAGTACGGTCCGATTTACCCCGAAATTCGCGACTTCATAGCTCGAACTTGGTAATAGCCAGAATTAAAGTCTTTGCACACACGGAAACCTTGGCGTCCGTAGATGCTAATTGTGGAATTGTACGTTCGCTTCCTTTAAGTCAATCTGTAGTAATCGCCCATTCGAAGGAGTAGCGTCTTCGCGCACGAATGCAAGCAGTACGGTCCGATTTACCCCGAAATTTGCGACTCCATAGCTCGAACTGGGTAATAGCAAGAAATAAAGTATTTTCACATTCGGAAACCTCGGAGTCCGTAGATGCTAAATGTGGAATTGTTCGTTCGTTTCAATGCAGCCAATGTGTAGTAATCGTCGTTTCAAGTCGTGCCATTTCGTCCAAAAATGCAGGAATCGTTCGCTACCTGAGGCGAAGCGATTTTTCTCCAAACTTTGAGATTTCGTAATACGAAAAGTACAACAGCTACGCTTTGTTTCTTTTCACTTTCAGAAACACTGGATACAGTAGATGCTAATTCTCGAAATGTATGTTCGTATCCGTACGGCCAATGTGCAGTACTCTCTCAGTGTAATAGTGACGTTTTCACCCGCGGCGGCAAGCAGAAAGCAGTACGGTCCGATTTACCCCGAAATTCGCGACTTCATAGCTCGAACTTGGTAATAGCCAGAATTAAAGTATTTGCACACACGGAAACTTTGGCGTCCGTAGATGCTAATTGTGGAATTGTACGTTCGCTTCCGTTAAGTCAATCTGTAGTAATCGCCCATTTGAAGGAGTAGCGTCTTCGCGCACGAATGCAAGCAGTACGGTCAGATTTACCCCGAAACTTGCGACTCCATAGCTCGAACTAGGTAATAGTCAGAATTAAAGTATTTGCACATTCGGAAACCTCGGAGTCTGTAGATGCTAAATGTGGAATTGTTCGTTCGTTTCAATGCAGGAAATGTATAGTAATCGTCGTTTGAAATCGTGCCATTTCGTCCAAAAATGCAGGAATCGTTCGCTACCTGAGGCGAAGCGATTTTTCTCCAAACTTTGAGATTTCGTAACACGAAAAGCACAACAGCTACGCTTTGTTTCTTTTCATTTTCAGAAACACTGGATACCGTAGATGCTAATTCTGGATTTGTTTGTTCGTATCCGTACGGCCAATGTGCAGTACTCTCTCAGTGAAATAGTGACGTTTTCACCCGCTGCGGCAAGCAGAAAGCAGTACGGTCCGATTTACCCCGAAATTCGCGACTTCATAACTCGAACTTGGTAATAGCCAGAATTAAAGTATTTGCACACACGGAAACCTTGGCGTCCGTAGATGCTAATTGTGGAATTGTACGTTCGATTCCGTTAAGTTAATCTGTAGTAATCGCCCATTCGAAGGAGTAGCGTCTTCGCGCACGAATGCAAGCAGTACGGTCCGATTTACCCCGAAACTTGCGACTCCATAGCTCGAACTGGGTAATAGCAAGAATTAAAGTATTTGCACATTCGGAAATCTCGGAGACTGTAGATGCTAAATGTGGAATTGTTCGTTCGTTTCAATGCAACCAATGTATAGTAATCGTCGTTTGAAGTCGTGCCATTTCGTCCAAAAATGCCCGAATCGTTCGCTACCTGAGGCGAAGCGATTTTTCTCCAAACTTTGAGATTTCGTAGCACGAAAAGTATAACAGCTACGATTTGTTTCTTTTCACTTTCAGAAACACTGGATACCGTAGATGCTAATTCTCGAATTGTTTGTTCGTGTCCGTACGGCCAATGTGCAGTACTCTCCCAGTGAAATAGTGACGTTTTCACCCGCGGCGGCAAGCAGAACGCAGTACGGTCCGATTTACCCCGAATCGCGACTTCATAGCTCGAACTGGGTAATAGCCAGAATTAAAGTCTTTGCACACTCGGAGACCTTGTCGTCCGTAGATGCTAATTGTGGAATTGTTCGTTCGCTTCCGTTAAGCTAATCTGTAGTAATCGCCCATTCGAATGAGTAGTGTCTTCGAGCACGAATGCAAGCAGTACGGTCCGATTTACCCCGAAATTTGCGACTCCATAGCTCGAACGGGGTAATAGCCAGAATTAAAGTCTTTGCACATTCGGAAACCTCCGATTCCGTAGATGCTAAATGTTGAATTGTTCCTTCGTTTTAATGCAGCCAATGTGTATTAATCGTCGTTTGAAGTCGTGCCATTTCGTCCAAAAATGCAGGAATCGTTCGCTACCTGAGGCGAAGCGATTTTTCTCCAAACTTTGAGATTTCGTAGCACGAAAAGAATAACAGCTACGCTTTGTTTCTTTTCACTTTCAGAAACACTGGATACCGTAGATGCTAATTCTCTAATTGTTTGTTCGTGTTCGTACGGCCAATATGCAGTACTTTCCCAGTGAAATAGTGACGTTTTCACCAGCTGCGGCAAGCAGAAAGCAGTCCGGTCCGATTTACCCCGAACTTCGCGACTTCATAGCTCGAACTGGGTAATAGCCAGAATTACAGTCTTTGCACGCTCGGAAACCTTGGCGTCGGTAGATGCTAATTGTGGAATTGATCGTTCGCTTCCGTTAAGCCAATCTGTAGTAATCGCCCATTCGAATGAGTAGCGTCTTCGCTCACGAATGCAAGCAGTACGGTCCGATTTACCCCGAAATTTGCGACTCCATAGCTCGAACTGGGTAATAGCCAGAATTAAAGTCTTTGCACGTTCGGAAACCTCGGATTCCGTAGATGCTAAATGTGGAATTGTTCCTTCGTTTTAATGCATCCAATGTGTATAAATCGTCGTTTGAAGTCGTGCCATTTCGTCCAAAAATGCCGGAATCGTTCGCTACCTCAGGCGAAGCGATTTTTCTCCAAACTTTGAGATTACGTAGCACGAAAAGTTTAACAGCTACGCTTTGTTTCTTTTCACTTTCAGAAACACTGGATACCGTAGATACTAATTCTCGAATTGTTTGTTCGTGTCCGTACGGCCAATTTGCAGTACTCTCCCAGTGAAATAGTGACGTTTTCACCTGCGGCGGCAAGCAGAAAGCAGTACGGTCCGATTTACCCCGAACTTCGCGACTTCATAGCTCAAACTTGGTAATAGCCAGAATTAAAGTCTTCGCACACTCGGAAACCTTGGCGTTCGTAGATGATAATTGTGGAATTGTTCGTTCGCTTCCTTTAACTAATCTGTAGTAGAAATCGCCCATTCGAAGGAGTAGCGTCTTCGCGCACGAATGCAAGCGGTACGGTCCGATTTACCCCGAAATTTGCGACTCCATAGCTCGAACTGGGTAATAGCTAGACTTAAAGTATTTGCACATTCGGAAACCTCGGAGTCCGTAGATGCTAAATGTGGAATTGTTCGTTCGTTTCAATGCAGCTAATGTGTAGTAATCGTCGTATGAAATCGTGCCATTTCGTCCAAAAATGCAGGAATCGTTCGCTACTTCAGGCGAAGCGATTTTTCTCCAAATTTTGAGATTTCGTAGCACGAAAAGTATAACAGCTACGCTTTGTTTCTTTTCACTTTCAGAAACACTGGATACCGTAGATGCTAATTCTCGAATTGTTTGTTCTTGTCCGTACGGTCAAAGTGCAGTACTCTCCCAGTGAAATAGTGACGTTTTCACACGCGGCGGCAAGCAGAAAGCAGTACGGTCCGATTTACCCCGAAATTCGCGACTTCATAGCTCGAACTGGGTAATAGCCAGAATTAAAGTCTTTGCACTCTCGGAAACCTTGGCGTCCGTAGATGCTAATTGTGGAATTGTTCGTTCGTTTCAATGCAGCCAATGTGTAGTAATCGTCGTTTGAAGTCGTGACATTTTGTCCAAAAATGCCGGAATCGTTCGCTACCTGAGGCGAAGCGATTTTTCTCCAAACTTTGAGATTTCGTAGCACGAAAAGTATAACAGCTACGCTTTGTTTCTTTTCACTTTCAGAAACACTGGATACCGTAGATACTAATTCTCGAATTGTTTGTTCGTGTCCGTAAGGTCAAAGTGCAGTACTCTCCCAGTGCAATAGTGACGTTTTCACCCGCGGCGGCAAGCAGAAAGCAGTACGGTCCGATTTACCCCGAAATTTGCGACTTCATAGCTCGAACTGGGTAATAGCCAGAATTAAAGTCTTTGCACACTCGGAAACCTTGGCGTCCGTAGATGCTAATTGTGGAATTTTTCGTTCGTTTCAATGCAGCCAATGTGTAGTAATCTTCGTTTGAATTCGTGCCATTTCGTCCAACAATGCCGGAATCGTTCGCTACCTGAGGCGAAGTGATTTTTCTCCAAACTTTGAGATTTCGTAGCACGAAAAGTATAACAGCTACGCTTTGTTTCTTTTCACTTTCAGAAACACTGGATACCGTAGATGATAATTCTCGAATTGTTTGTTCGTGTCCGTACGGCCAATGTGCAGTACTCTCCCAGTGAAATAGTGACGTTTTCACCCGCGGCGGCAAGCAGAAAGCAGTACGGTCCGATTTACCCCGATCTTCGCGACTTCATAGCTCGAACTTGGTAATAGCCAGAATTAAAGTCTTTGCACACTCGGAAATCTTGGCGTCCGTAGATGCTAATTGTGGAATTGTTCGTTCGCTTCCGTTAAGCCAATCTGTAGTAATCGCCCATTCGAAGGAGTAGCGTCTTCGCGCACGAATGCAAGCAGTACGGTCCGATTTACCCCGAAATTTGCGACTCCATAGCTCGAACTGGGTAATAGCCAGAATTAAAGTCTTTGCACATTCGGAAACCTCGGAGTCCGTAGATGCTAAATGTGGAATTGTTCGTTCGTTTCAATGCAGCCAATGTGTAGTAATCGTCGTTTGAAGTCGTGCCATTTCGCCCAAAAATGCAGGAATCGTTCGCTACCTGAGGCGAAGCGATTTTTCTCCAAACTTTGAGATTTCGTAGCACGAAAAGTATAACAGCTACGCTTTGTTTCTTTTCACTTTCAGAAACACTGGATACCGTAGATGCTAATTCTCGAAAAGGTTGTTCGTGTCCGTACGGCCAATGTGCCGTACTCTCCCAGTGAAATAGTGACGTTTTCACCCGCGGTGGCAAGCAGAAAGCAGTAAGGTCCGATTTACCCCGAACTTCGCGACTTCATAGCGCGAACTGGGTAATAGCCAGACTTAAAGTATTTGCACATTCGGAAACCTCGGAGTGCGTAGATGTTAAATGTGGAATTGTTCGTTCGTTTCAATGTAGCCAATGTGTAGTAATCGTCGTATGAAGTCGTGCCATTTCGTCCAAAAATGCAGGAATCGTTCGCTACCTGAGGCGAAGCGATTTTTCTCCAAACTTTGAGATTTCGTAGCACAAAAACAAAAGACCTTGACCCTGGGCTTAGCAGGGGCAGGACAATCAATTTTTCATAGGGTGGTAGAGGAGCATGAGAGCAATGCATGTGTGAAATATCAACCAGATCCGTCCAAGGAAACAGAAATCGTAAGACATTTACCCGAGAGTTAAGATTTTGAACGCACCAAGTATGTGACCTTGACCCTGAGCTTAGCGGGGACGGGACGATCATGGATTTGTCACAGGGCGGTAGAAGACCATTATAGCAATGCGTGTGTGAAATATCAAGCAGATCCATGTAAGGAAACAGAAATTAGAAGACATTTACCCGAACATTAAATGTTCGGGATGGATGGATGGACGGACATAAGTACGGACGCCGTTAACACTATAGGCTCCCCTCACAATTCAGTGGCTGGGGCATCAAAATCTTCGTATGGAATTTAGCTTTGTTTGTTTGTTGGGATTGAACGGTCTATCAACAGCTAAGGTCATTTAAGGCCGGGTCAATGGGTTTAGTACTAAATCGCATATATTACCTGTACAAGTACATGTACATGTTAAAAGTACATGTACAAATGGGGGGAAAATCCCAAAATCAGAACTGAATATTTACAATAACTAGAAATGTGGCCTGTCGGCACACGAATGCCCCCGCTGGCAGCCAAAGAAAACAAGGCATATTTGATTATAAGCCATTTACCGCACCAAGTCTGTGACCTTGACCCTGGGCTTAGCGGGGGAGGAACGAATGTGGATTTGTCACAGGGCGGTAGAGGAGCATTGGAGCAATGCGTGTGTGAAATGTGAAGCAGATCTGAGCAATTATAAGTCTGTGACCTTGACCCTGGGCTTTGCGGGGGCGGGACGAATGTGGATTTGTCACAGGGCGGTAGAGGACCATTGGAGCAATGCGTGTGTGAAATGTGAAGCAGGTCCGAGAAAGGAAACTAAATTATAAGCCATTTACCCGAGCGTTAAGGTTTCGGGACGTACGTACTACAAGTACGTGCGTACGTACGGACGGACGCCGGTAACACTATATGCCCCCCTCACCATTCGGTGGCGGGGGCATAACAAAAATACATATTCAGCCGTGAAATCAGAATAATCTTGATCTGATGCCAGGTCCTCGCCACACCAGAATCACTTGGCCCCTCACAAAAGCAGTAGGATCATTAATAATTATACTACTTTTATAATGGGTAATAACCGAATTCAACTCCCAGGTAACTAAAGAGCCAAAGATAAAAACCTACATGAGGGCCAAACCAGGCAAATCGTGATTCCTATAAGGAGGAACCCATACCGTTAGTTTACTCATTTGCCCGACCACCACCCACTTGAACTTTTGTGAAACAGGCTCAGATACATACCTTCTGGTTCGGTACAAATTCTCGCTTTCTGTACGCAATGAATGAAGGATGTTGGACACGCGGTGATTTGTCTGTTTGTCCGTCTGTTCATTGTGACTATCGGCTATTTGTGTTCCACCTTCCGCTCCATGCTGCTGTAACATCGGCACTAACAAAGTGATCAAACACGCCTATGTCTTAATAACCGTCACATAATTATTTGGTCCAGGAGTTGTTTATTATAGAAATAAATTAGTTATGGAGAATTTTTCATGGTAAAAAACTTAAAAGTACACGAATACAGGTTGAAGGCCAGAAGGCATTCAGCCAGTATTGGTGGACTTTTAAAGCATAAACTTTATTTATTTTACAACGATTACAAACAAGCGCTAGAGCACTTTAATATACAAATGCATTATTTGGCACAGATGAAGGCGTAAGGGCGGTCACTACTGTGGGAGGAAACCTGGAGTACCCGGAGGAAACCTACTTATCCAATCTAACGACCACCATACCATCTCACATACCACCCCTGCCGAGGATCGAACCCACGGTCGCATTGGTGAGAGGTGTGCTCGTTACCGATGTGTGCTAACCGGACAACCTGGACAATTAATAGTTTATATCCTCAATAAATTCTCCACACTTCTCACAATTCCAACGAATTTTATTTCATATCGATTTTACATCCTTGTTTTCCAAATTCTAACAAAATCAATACTCATTCTTTTCATGACGTTTGTCCTTCACCTTAGGCCTGCACACCATGTGGAGCAATATGATGCAGGATGATGTTAGTAAGAAGTAAGACATCAGCTAAATATGAAAGCATTCTATGACGGAAAACAGAAATTATAAAAGCCTGTGAAGTTTAAGTTATGGACGGATGCACAGACGGACGACCAGAAGGATAGGCGTAAACTATACACCTTTGACATACTCCATATACCAGGGGCTAACTTCATACGACTAAACTGTTCGTAACTGCAAATTTAGGATCGTCTGGAAATTTCAATTTATGGATTTACATTTTGCACTTACGGACATTTTAGTCGCACTAAGTTTAGTGAAACGCACCACAGGGTATAATTTGAGGCCATACCTGCTCATTGTGTGAGTCCTCTGTGTCAGCGGGGGTGGCATCGTCGCTGTCGTCATGGTCACCGTGGATCAACAGCCAATCCATAGCCGCCTCTGCACAGCTCCTGGAGACATAAATATCGCATGCTGTCCACTAGTCTCTGGTCCACATTTTTGTTGACAAACTTTTGGAAATTAAACACATTACATAGACAAAATATTTAAATGTACGTTTTCATCAGTAACAAAAACCTGACCCTCCTCAAATTGCAGAAGTTGGCATCAGCAGTCGATGTTTGGAAATGTTTTGTATATTTGCGGCTGTCAGCCAACAATTATTATTCATTTACTTACCTGGGGGTTTATGTTTTGTTTGCCGACAAACTCATCCACTGTTTGGAGTTGTTTTGCGGACGAGGACGAAATTGATTCAGAAGTTTCAAGTTAAAAAATTGCAATGAAAACAAAACTGATAAATTGGTCGCGAATGTTAATAGCGCACGTTATCATACTGTGAACATAATCGTCGCACGTACGAAACATGTATAACAAAAATATTATTAAAACATTCAGTACCAAAATACTTACATTTTATATCTAGAGACACAGTTTCAGTTTTTTAAACAAAATAATGGAAAATTAAAATAACTAAAACATTACCTCACCACCACATTTCAAAATATGTATCGATATCGACAGCTGTTTAAAATCGATACATTGATATTCGTTTCCATCAAGGACACGTCTACTAACTTGTTCAATAGAAGTGCTTTACGGGCTGAGCCTTCTTTAAAGCCCATGTCCATCAGAGGCTTCAAGTCACTTTCATCAACCCGGCTAGACGGGGATTGATCGTTCATTATCTCGGCAAACATAACACACTGGAACCTCTCTGAACTAGACACCCTGGGAAATCCAGGGTGTCTAGTTTATACAGTTTCCAGTTAAATAACACAGTAGAACCTCTCTAAATGTGACACCCTGGGAAATCCCCAGGGTGTCTGGTTTAGACAGTTTCTTGTTAACTAACACAGTGGGACCTCTCTAAACTTGACACCCTGGAAAGTCCCAAGGTGTCAAATTTAGAGAATTTCCAGTTGAATATTAGTGCACAAATATCTCTACAATCATAACACACTGGAACCTCTCTAAACTTAATAAATTTCATACCCGTAAAGGCTCATTCTCGAGAGGAATGGGTTAATACATATAGACAAATTTAGTAACATCTATTTGTTCATAACTCAAGAGGAACCAGAATTGATAGCATTGAACATAAAGGTACATAAAAGGAAGTCCGCCACGGAACCAGTGTTGCGCCTGCCGATGCATTTGACCCGAACATGATCATGGGCATGTGTGAAAGTAAGCATCACAAAAACCATCAGAGAGAAAAAAGGTCATGGTCCTGTTAATGGCGGCATGAGTGTGTTCCAAATGCTCACATGATTCTCAAGTGTCCAAATATTGAAGCAATCCATCATGTAATATGAAAGGTATACCGTAATGAAACTTTTACAAACTTTTTGATGCAAAAAATAACTAACCATGTGTAGGTCAAAAAAGTAAAAGTGATGTGAATGGGGACATTAGTGTGTGCTCACATTTACATGTATCAAGTGTCCAAATATTGCAGCAATGTGTCAAGAAATATTCAAGTTATATCATGATGAAGTTTGTTTGTTTGTTTGTTGGGGCTTAACGGCCTATCAACAGCTAAGGTCATTTAAGGCCGGGACAATGGGTCTAGTACTAAATCCCATATATTACCTGTACAAGTACATGTACATCTTCAAGTACATGTCAAAACCGGGGAAAAATCCCAAAATCAGAACTGAATATTTACAATAAAAGAACTATATATTCAGCCCTGGAATCAAAATGATCCTGATCTGATGCCAGGTCCTCGCCACACCAGAATCACTTGGCCCCCTCCCAAAAGCAGTAGGATCAGTAATACTCTTACTACTTTTATAATGGGCAATAACCCAATTCAACTCCCAGGTAACAACAAGAGTTGTCAGAGGACAACGAAACGCGCCCGGTGGCATCAAAGGAACCGAGGGCACATTTGAACGTGGATTTGCCACAGCGCAGTAAAGGACCCTTGGAGCAATGCACGTGTGAAATATGAAGCAAATCCAAGCGAGGAAAATAAGGGCCATTATTTACTCGAGCGACTGAGCGTTAAGGTTTCGAGATGCACAAAGTATGTGACCTTGATTCTGGGCTTAGAAGGGGCGGCACAGACGTGGATTTTACACAGCGCAGTAGAGGACCCTTGGAGCAATGCGTGTGTCAAATATGAAGCAAATCCAAGCAAGGAAAATACAGGCCATTATAATTTTTGACAGACGGACGGACGGACGGACGGACGTTCCAACATTTTGGGTTTATGGGGTATTTCCATTGTTTGAAGAACAATGAAAAAGCCCCTAAACAACAATAGAGTTTATGAGCTTACGGAATATTACAAAGGAATCGTTTGTTCCTAACCACGCCCCTAAGCTCTCAAACCCCCGGATGTTGGCCCGGACGGACGGACGGACGGACCGGACGGACCGGACGGACGGACGGACGACGGACGGACGGACGGACGGACGGACGGACGGACGGACAGAAGGACGCCTAAGACGCCGAGGGTATGCCATAAGCACGGCTTCCTTCGGAAGGCGGGCTAAAAAAGAGCCAAAGATAAAAATGTACCTGACGGCCAAATGAGGCAAATCATGATTCCTATAAGGAGGAACCCCACCATTAATTTACACCATCGCGGCCGCGTGACCAACCACCCACTATATCATGATGAATAAACTTGTACAAACTTTACAGACGTAACAAAATAATATGTCTAAGTTTTCAAATGAGATCACCAGGTCTTCGAGCAAAGCTCATTGGCACAAATGTCGTGATTTTGTAACTAAAAAGGTGTGCAATATCTCACAATCAATATTAAAAATGTTTATGATATTTACCGTAAATGATGTTGAAAGTTAATGAAGGTGTCAAGAGCAATAGAATTATACATTTGCTCCGAAAATAATTTCAACTTTCGATGACAGTGACAGAAAATATCACAGTTTGTAAAATTTACAAACTGTGATATTTTCTGTCACTGTCATTTAATACTTAATATTTTTCATGAAAATTACACATCTTCTTAGGTACAAAATCACCATAATCACTGGGTAACATGTAATATAGCTAAATATGCACAGATTTTCAAAAGTGGGAGTACACAGTATACACAACAATTTGAAAATACTGATTGATGTTCAAACTGAGGAGTAAAAATGCTTTAATATAGTTGAAAATTCACTTGAGCTGAAAAAATCAAACATTGCAGTTCAAATAAATGACTTTTCAACTTTTTTTAGGTTCTTTTCTAAAAAGTCAACTACATTACAGACCTCCAGATAAGGTGAGTAGTGAAAATAATATCATAAAGTTGAAAATTCACTTTGTTCAGCTGCAAGTGTTTGCTTTCAACAGCTCAAATAAGTGAATGTTTAAAAAAATATATAATTTTTTCCATATTTAATAATGAAGAAAATCAATCATCCATTTGCAAAAGAAGTAAAATATGCAATGATGTTGATATCCAGGGGTATAGTACGCTTTAGACACAAAGCTTATCTGGAGCGCTGAAATTATAATGAGGAAAAAATTTGATAAAATTAATACAATAAAAATCTTTTAGCAAAATAAAATACACATTGAATTTGGAATCAAGGGATATACTACACTTTAGACACAAAGCTTATCTGGAGCGATGTTTCTTTATCAGATTTGCATGTACCTTCTGCCTGTTTGAATATCTTGGAGGCCTCCGGGTTGAGACAGAGAAGCTTCTGTGATACCTCGATCAGAGAGATCAGGATCCTACGGAGTTCTGTCTGAAACTGAAGCAAACAGACAACATTGTATTATGATACAATCGTATTAACCCTTAGACCGCTACACACAACAATTGTCGTCTGCTGTTGCTTTTATATCTTGCCTTATTTCTCAATAAAAACATGGTTTGACAGCCCTTCAGAATTATTTCCAATGGAAATGATTCTGAAGTGCTGTCAAAGCATGTTGTGAATGATTCTAAAGTGCTGTCAAAGCATGTTTTTGATGATAACAATGGAAAATAGAAAATAAACAGCAGACAGCAACAAAATTTAGATAGCGGTGTAAGGGTTAAAACATGAAATAGTCCATGTTGGTTACTAAGGGGTGAAAAGGTTAAAATTGGACTCCATGATCAAATTTTGATGGTCATATTGATCCTTTAAAGGTACATTTCCACTCTGACAGTAGGCGCCAACTTTTCTTTATATCAGAGACATCATCCGAGACATTTTCTGGCAAAATAAACATTCATTCACCATTACCCCATGTATTCATTGGAAGTATTATACATCGTATATCAGACGTACATTTTCACACTCATATCAGGGGCGATAACTGTGTTTCCTTAAAATGTTAACAGACATTACTATGTATTACCTGTATTTATTGTTTGATGTGCAATGATCATACTTTATAATCTGTCGAAAATACTATTCAAGTGACGCATTTAATTAGTATAACTAATTAAAAATTATCGCCTCATTTGCGTATGAAAATAGCCTGATACCACCGCAAGTCACTACTAGTAAAATAAATGTTATTAAATGATTATATCTGTATAGTGGGCACTTGTAATTTTTATAACTGGTGGAATAGTGACACAATTATACACTTATTTAATTGATATAAAGAACAGTTTGTGCCTACTGTGTGGACATGTACCTTTAAGTTCAGAACCTATTCGTACAACTCGTATAATGCGGGAAACGTAAATTATCATCTGCTGTTTTTTATATTTTGTCTTCTTCATCAATAAAAACATGTTTTGACAGCACTTTAGAATCGTTTCCATTGGTCTATGTCTTTGGTGATAGAAACGGAAAATAAAACATGAACAGCAGACAACAAAATTTAATTCAGCATTGTAAGGGTTAACACCCCAATTAATTGCGGTTTTGGTCAGCGAGTGGATGAAATGAGCAACAATTACATCAGCGTCTGCTATGGCCCCGCTAAAAGTCACAAGCCGGGGGTTCGGGATCAATTGCTTATTTTTACTCATCTGTATCATCACGTTTTGCACACATCTCAGATACAGTGGCTAAAATAGAGAATAGTAGGTTAGTGCCGTGAATGGGAAAAAATATTGCAAGGCTCAAGAATTTCTTTATTTCTCATCAGAAGTATATGTTGTGACCACTCATTTGAACCGTCTCACCGAGACGGTTCAAATGAGTGATCACAACATATACTTTGGTTCAGAAATAAGGAAAATAGACAGTCAGAGAATAGTAGGTTAGTGCCGTGAATGGGAAAAAATATCTGGCAAGGCTCAGGAAACGGGATGGGCGAGGCTCTGCCGAGCACATCCCGTTTCCGTGCCGCGCCAGATATGTTTTCCCATTCACGGCACTAACCTACTATTCTATTTATCCCGTCAACACCTACACATGGCTGTAAAATGCAAAAATATTATTGACTGGATATCAAAAATGTTTCACGGCACATACGCACTGTGTTGACGGGATACAACTTGGACTTGACACTCAACATTTAACTGTGACGGCTGCCCATACTGACCTGTGACTTTCATAGCCCAGGGTTTTCAATAGCCCCCAGAATGCAAGAGCTAAAATGGACGATCAAGACTAAATTTAAATGTACAGTGTAACCTCTCTACAACAGCCACCCATGGGAAGACGCAAAACTGGCTGTTGTGGAGAGGTGACTGTTGTAGGGAGGTTAATGCTGAATTAAATTTTGTCGTCCGCTGTTTATTTATTTTCTTTGATAATTAATTCTCATCAAAAACATGCTTTGGCAACATTTTAGAATCATTTCCAATGGAAATGATTCTAAAATGCTGTCAACACATGTTTTATTGAGACAGAATGCAAAATCAACAGCAGACGACAATTTTCGTGCTCAACAGTCTAAGGGTTAGATACAGAGGAAATCATCCATTTGGGATATAAAATAGCGGCTGTTATAGAGAGGGTTTTGTTGTAGAGAGGTGGCCGTTCTGGGAGGTTCTACTGTAGTATGTTTGATATAGCAAATTTGATCCCTGCAGTGTTCATTCTAGGAGGGGCCATGGGGCCCGTATTTGTCATAACTGGCCATTGAAATATATATTGAGGGGCCATAATGGCTCATAATATTGATACCGTTAATGGCCCAGAATTATGAAACCATATTGAGCCATATTTTACATGTAATACCCATGGAGAAATCACGGAGAAACAGCAGAAATAAGAGGAGATGAATAGTTAATAATATTTCAATTGAACATGATTTGCTAGAGAAAACTGTGTACATGTATATATTTGTGATGTGATATTTGTATATATCAGTTTGAGTCAGGGGTGGCCGAATTTTAAAATATGGATGGGCCAATGGCCCCAAATGCCGAAATCTCAGAGCTCCAGATAAGCTGTGTATTTACTTACATACCCTGTATTTGCTTCCATACCCAATTAAAATTGCCAAACAACCAATTGAAATCAGAAGTACTGAGTATCAAACAGCAATTAAAGATTTGTGGGTACCTTTATCATGCTGCAGAAAACAATAAACAGACCACAAATATAGCATATTTTTTTCTTATTTGTCCATGAAAACTCATTTTGGTATTTCATTAGAATTGTCTCCACGGAGACAATTGTAATGAATTTCCTCCAAGACATGTTTTCATTTCGAAGTAAACTATATTTAATAATTGCTGTCTGCTGATGTGTTAACTGTAGTGTGATTTTAGTTTACCCAATTAAACAATTAAAATACAAATGTACCCAATTGATTCAGAAATGATGGGGTGACAAAACTCAATTACTAATTCCTTATCTGGAGCATGGAACATTGCCCCTGTGCTGCAAATTCCAGACGTCAATTTTCAAAGGGTCACAATGCAAAACACTGACAGTCTGTAGAAAACAATCTTGAATCTTATCAAAGAGTGGAAGAAACGTGGCTGTGACTGGAGAAATGATTTATGGGTTTTCTCACCAGTGTAGATCCAGATCAGCCTGTGTATCCGCACAGTCTGATCGCGATCTGCACTGTTCACCATTCCATTCCATCAATGGTAGACTGTTGTGCTTCTAACAAGCGCTATTGATCATTGTATCAGAATACATGTGTGCCCGGTTTGATCAGGAGTTACACCGGTAAAAAATCACATAACCCCGTTTGTCCAGTCACGGCCAGAGATCAGTGAGAATTACATCAGTGGCCGCTATGGACCCGGAGCCAGTGGTCGGGTGGGGTTCGGGATCAGAGACGGGGACATCAGTTGTCGCCTTCGCTATCTCTTCCACGGTCGGCCCCTTCTTCCTACCTTCGGACTTCTACAGCATAAATAACAACATTACACGCTCTATAGAGTATCTTACATGAGTGATGATTGAATATAGGGTTAAATGTATTGTAATTTTCAAATTTGCGGCGTATATCAGAAAATGATAGGTCGGAAAATCTGTTTAATGGCGACACGCGCTAGCGGAGCCATTAAACATGTTTTGCGACCTATCATTTTCTGATATACATGTACATGATGTACGCCGCAAATTTCAAAATTACAATACGGTTAACTATTTCTAATGCACTCCTTTACTACTGGCGTAGGAATACATATTACATAATACAAATAATTTGCGACCGTTCATCAATGATATACCTGTAATGTATGACCATCAGCCAATCAGATTGCATGATATTTATAGAGTGCATTAGAACATGATATTTATTAACGAGTTTATTGATTTCATAAGAAACATGGCTATGTCAAAATTCTTAAGAAATCAGTGAACGAGTTTAATAAATATCATATTAAATCATCATAAATGTCAGATTATACTTATTTCATAAGCAATGAAGCATAAATTGAAGCTGTACTGATCATGCAGCATGTTTTCTCTAACCATCTAATTTTTACGTTACACACTCCTGCACTTGGTGGTTGGGATGTATACAGAGTTTGAAAAGAATCGGCCAATAACTGTAGAAGTAGTTTGCTGGACAAGGAAAAAATAATATTTTCAGAGTCGAAAAAGGGGCATAACTGAGGATGGATCAGCGGGACAGCAAACATTGTTACATTACACATTCCAACACTTAGTGGTAGGGCTGTATACCCAATATGAAGAGAATCGGCCAAAAACTGTAGAAGTATTTCGCCGGACAAGGAAAATATAATGCATGTATATTCAGGGTCGAAAATGGGGCATAACTGTGGATGGATCAGTGGGACAGCGAAATGTTTTTACATTACGCACTCCTGCACTTGATGGCAGGGTTGTATACCACATATGAAGAGAATTGGACAAAAACGGTAAAAGTAGTTCGCTGGACAAGGAAAATTGTCTACTGACAGACAGACGGACGGATAGGGTAAACACTATATGCCACCGACAACTATCGTTGGGGTGGCAGAACAAACAGTAATTTCATTAGCCTCGAGGTAGCAGGCTAGTTTTGATTACGATCTCAGAAAATACTACGTGAGTGTGCTATTTGATCAGGAGCTGCACTGTTCACGCATCCCGTAAGCCTCATTTCTCCAGTCACAACCACATATGAGACACGCCATGTGAGTTTGTATCTTCGGACATCTCCATAATTTCATTAAATATGTTTACAAAATTTTCCGTAAATGGCGTCAAGAGTTGAATTATATTAGGCATGTCCTCTGAAAATTTTGTCAACTTTTTTACTTAATTTTTGAAAAAAAATCTAAATTTTGTAAACATACTTCATGAAATTACGCAGATGTCAGAAGGTACAAAATCCCATGGCATGTCTCATATGCGGCTGTGACTGGAAAAATGGAGCTTATGGGTTGTGTGACCAGTGCAGATCCAGATCAGCCTGTACATCCGCACAGTCTGATCAGGATCTGCATTGTTCGTCATTCCATCAATGAAACACCTGTCATGGTGATATATATATATATATATATATATATATATATATATATATATATATATATATATATATATATATATAGATCGTTATTAGGGTACAGTAGATTGTTATTTGATCAGCAGCTACATTGGTCATTTTGGCTAATTATGTGCATCGACTAATGTGCAATTCATGTCAAGTTTTACCTAGCAAACAAAAGAATTTTAAAATAAACATGATAAACAAGTCAGATAGTTTGATAAAAATATATTCAAAATGTGTAAAGTTACCAGAACCCCATTGATGGAATTATAGCCATTTTGTTTACCAAATTAATAGTTCAACTAAGAAACTAACCCGTCATGATCACGATGGCACTGGATAGTACTACTTCAAGTTCAGTACACATTTTTCTACGTTGATCCAGTATGGTGTTTGCCACTTTTGTTCATACTACCAGATGCGCATAAATATCCAAATATAGTACACTCAGCGCGAATTTTGCCTTCTCCCACCCGAACCCGTGATCAGATGGAGAGTGGACGTATTATGTTGCGTACGCTGGATGTTTCATCTGTAAATCGAATTCACATTGGGCTTGTGATTGTGACCAGAAGCCTATTTCAAAGACTGTGGATGTTAAGGACCCTGAAAAACCAGTGAACAATCGTAAGCGTAAACGACAGGGTGAACCGACTGTTCCAGTCAAGAAGAGGAAATTGGACTTTTAGATTTGATTGAATTACTGTGTATTACTTTATATGTCTTGTTAAATGAATACAAGTTAAAATGTTTCTTCTTGTTTGTTATTTACCATTTTATATTTCATATGATTTATAAAATGTATAGTGTTACAACAGACCTGAGAATAAGTATGTACAAATTAGATTTTTGTTAACTCGCATTGAAAGAATAAGCATTTGCTTTTACTAAAGTAAAATAGTACTAACTATTTAAAAAAAATAAAATAAAACGTTAAGAGTTTTTAAAAATAAATAAATAAAAAATTCTGACATGTAAGAAATTATACTGTATATGCTTTAGATCCAGAAAAGATTTCATCCATGATTTGATTGGATAACATTTAGAGGATTTGATTGGATAAGAATTCTCTCTCATTGGATGAATTTTAATCCATTTTTACAGTCATGCTTGTGCAAACAAGCTTTGTTCACAAAACGTGTTTGCAGCACGCTTTCTGATTGGCCGAAAATCTTAAAATTGACAAAACTACCGAAAGTAGGTCAATCCATTTGATGAGTATAAAAGCATGTGTTTTTAGCACATACTTCACATGTTTTATCGAACACTCAAAGGAATGGATACTGATCGGAGCAGAATGATGGCAAGACGGATCTCAGAATTGATTGAAGTAGTTGGGGTGATGAAGGAAGATATAGAAGCGCTGCAAGTGGTTACGGCTGACATGATTGATAAAATAACGGAACAACCAAAACCTGTTTACGAATAATTTGAAACGGACGACCAAAAGAGTTTTACTATAGAAACAAAACCTGATACTACGGGTATTGTCAGAGTCAAAACTCGAGAATCAACCAACAAGTGGAGTACGTCGTACTTGTACTGAATATTAGTTTGTACATGTGTACACTCTAAACAAAACGGCCCTTTTCAGGGCAACCATACATTATTACGAAAAGATTACTTTACAATTTATATCCTAATAACTTTATATATATATTTACAGTTAGTTGTTAAACACAACACACATGTCGAAGCATGTAACATACGGTTTTGGATCCTGCTCCAGACAAAAAACTCGTGAATCAACCAAGATATTCCATTTGTTGTTCAATAAAATAGTGTTAGTAGTAATGGGTGCCACTATAGCACGTTTTATTTAACATGTGTATTTTACATAGACTGATTTTACCCTTGCACCGGTTGGTTGTCTATGTTAGGGGTGGAAACTTCTTGTATTACGCTATAGTGGGTAAAACCCGTGCCATAGTGGAATGGCACCCCTGAATCATTTTGGTGGAGATTCGTGAATTTTATCAGGGGTGGAAACTTCTTGTATTATATAGTGGTGGCACCCAGAAACATTTATAGTGGGTGAAAACCGTGCCACAGTGGCACCCTGAGCCATTTTGATGGAGATTCGTGAATTTCATCCGGGGTGGAAACTTCTTGTATTACGTTGTAGTGGGTAAAAACCGTGCCATAGTGTCACCCCTGAACCATTTTGATGGAGATTCGTGAATTTTATCCGAGTGGGTGTACTGTTCCCCTATATAATTTTCACATATTTTTGACAATTCCAATATTATCAAATACATATGAAAATGTCCTATTTCATCCAATTCAAGTTGATGAAAATAAATATTGATTGTAAATCAACATTTATTTTCAATTTATGGTAAAATTGAATACAAGATATGTACAGATTTAATAATATTTTATTGAACAACAACATATTTACAACATGCAATTATAGACCAGATATGATATTCATATTTGATCTTTACCAACGTACATACAATATTATGTTAACATATTTACAGAATGAAGTAATTTTGGAAAATGCAAAGACATGGCATGATGATATTGTTGTGGTTTACAACATTGACACCCGACAGATGTTGAACTTTTCTGTGGTCCTTCATATAGTGTTCCAAAGTGATGTTTGAACCAGATCGTTATAGTCTTATCATTCTTGAAGTATCTGATGAAACGAATGTTTGTTGGATACAGCTACGCAAAGTATTTCCTCTTGCAATTGCATCCAACACAAACACACAGTATTTTCCACATGTTGTACTGAATTCACTTTGTAGTCTTTGTTTGTTAAATGTCCATTTCGTGGAATTGTTTGTCAAGAAAGACAATATTTCTTCATGTAGTGGTGGTAGTCCATAGTAATCAAAGTAGATAGCTTCATTCTTCTCGTCGAATACAATGGTTATCCAATGTTCTCCAAGTTGATCAGAGTTATCAGTGTTAATTATGTATGCCCTGACGTCTGATGGTCTGTGGTTTGGTAGCTTGTCTTTTTGGGCATACTATTCAGTTTAGTCTCTTCAGCCATATTTCTCGATCCAGTATGTGTTGTGATTCGATGGTTTCCATCTTTGGATGTTGATTCCACCAATACGTTACTTTTATGATTGGTTTTGTTCATAATTGTCCAATATTAATAGTCTGGGATCACTTCACGAATACTATTTATTTCAATCTGGTTATCAAACTCTGAGAGCACTATCAACGACTTTTTCAAGTGCTTTGGCAAACTTAAGCTCAAGTCGTAGATTTCCGGTTCTTATGGGATGTAGGTGTCCATCTTCGCTGCCATGGTCAGGTGTCAAGTCATAACCCCACAAACAATATCCATTTACATATTCATCTTTAGTAATATCAAATGATTTGTTTTGAACTAGTGAAGACACAGCTTGATACAAAGACTTGTATGATTTAAGATATAATTTATGTTCAAAATTCGGTTCAAATGGACGGTTGTAAATACCATGACCATTGCAACATACATCCATTTTTGATAGATTAACATGATGAAAATTGAATATATTTTTTGCGTATTCCCCATTGAAACTTGCATTATCAACCATACCAATGAATATCCGTTTTGGTAATTGACCCTGAAAAATATGATCTTCTAATTTTGAGCGCATTTCAGATGCAATTGTGAATGTTTTGACTTCTATTCTACGTATAGGAATTTTCATATTCTTTTGAGCTATGAGTCTGTTCATGTCATTTGACACAACAGGTAATAGCTCAACAGTTCTTACATTGAAACTAACATTTTCAAAATCTATTTTTGCATCTGGTGCGTTAGTACCGCCTAGTAATCAAAACTTTGGAGATACTCTATTGAGATTTATTCTAATTTCAATTCCATTTGGTAAATATTTGTCTTGTAAAAATAAATCTAAATGCAATCGTCCTTGAAGTTCAATTACTTTACTCCCACAAATAAATGAATTCCTATTGTTAAGACCTACATTTTCACCTCCAACGTTAACAGCCTCATATTTACCGGCTGTATCTTTCACCCACATTTCGCTAGCAGCTAATTGTCTTGATTTGCATTCCGCGTTATATGACAGATTTTCTAAATATGCCCGAAAAGGATATGTATCAGAATTATTTGTTAGCAGTTTATTGTTTAGATATAAATCAATGTTACTGAAGATACTATGGAATAAATTGTTAACTGGAGCAATATTATCATCGGCGTCTAATACAGTATTATCTAAATTTAAAATGTTCAGTTTCAAATACATGTAAGATTGTGATAAATCTGTCCGTTTATCTGTTTGTGGTGGAATTACAAATTCTATTGGAGCATTATTGTTGAGAGAAGAAATCGGAAAATCTTCAATCCACTGACTTTCTTGCATAGCAGTCATGGTTGGGGGTACTGATTTTATATCAAACTCACTCTTACTACATTCGCAAGAACCGTTTTGCATCATTTTTATTTTAATCAAAAATATCTAAATTTCTGGTAGATATTGTTCTCCTTTTTTTTACCAAGACCTTTTTGATTTGTTTGTATACCTAATTTTTCTAAAAACGATTTTACTATTGAATTCATTGCTTGTTTACCTCTTGAAATAATTACATCCTTTGGATTTTCATGTTGAAGAAAAATATCTTGAGCTAAACCCATTCCTTGTTTTATTCCTTCATTGTTTAAATAATTTATTCCCGTTTTTATTATTGGTTTTATAAATGGTGAAACGGTTCTAATTGCCGATTTGAACAAGGTTACTAATCCACCCCCATACTGACGTGTAACTCCTCGATATATAGGATGCATTTTCAATCTATTTTTCTTTTCCTAAAATGTAACTTTACCATAGACTTTCCAAGAACAAAATGAACAGGATTACTCGAATCTCCTCTTGTATTGATATGAATTGTATCAAATTTCGATTTTTATACAGGCATATAATGTAAGTTTAAAAATTCATGGTTAATATGTTGACTACCAATATCATTTTCAATTGAATTTGATGTTTTGAATGGTACAACTCTTAAAACCGGAGCTTGAATATGTTCTACAATCGAATATTCAACAATATCAGAGTAAACAAACAAATGATTAAACACCTCATTTAAATTTGACAAATGTGGAAAAAAATCATTTGCATCATTGTTTGAAAAAAATGTATTGTTTAATAGCTTTGGATTACCACCTAACTTTAAAAACAATGTACCATTAAAATTAATTCCTGTTTTTAAAATTTTCTGAAAATCAAATTGTTTACGTTTCATACCATGAGAATATGAAACGTGAATTGCTTGTTTGTTTTTTTTCTAAAAATATCGCTAAAAGTATTTTGAATGAGATTATCAATTGTTTCCAATACTTGAGCTATTGATGAATATGACCCAGGTTGAAAATTAAATTTGATAGCCCATTTAATCGGAGTACCATCGTCCCCAAATCCTATCTCAAATATACGAAAAAACATTTTTTTTTATTTCTGAAACATTCGAGTAGAAAGATAAATCTTTTGTTATAATATTAAATTCTGTTTCGTCGTTGGTAATATTTAAAAACTGTGACGGAATAATTAATTCTGCTAAGGTTATTTCCCAGTTTTCATTATCGATACGAACTGGTTGAGGTAATTTAACTTTGAAACAACATTGTGTATTTGATGGATACATATCCATAGAACTATCACTCAGTAATGTTGCGTACAATGAATTCATTTTTCATTTTTAAGTCTGTAAAATCGAAACCTGTCTGTGGTTGTTTAACGAATTTTAAGCCGGGGCTTGGTAAAATATATCCTAGAGAACTACTTAGAAGAATAAACCACAGTTCGTGGTCACCATTTTGTAAACTCAAGTGAATAATGGATGTTATAGCAAACGTCTATATAACAACAATTTCAGAAATATAAGTAACTTGATTTTTTGGTACTCGATTACCACAAAATGAAAAATCACGTTTTTCACATGTGTTACTTTTGTTACCGTCTTCCAACGTATCCAGTTTTAAACTATGTTTGCTTTTGGAATCCAACTGTCAAACTTTGTTGGATATCCTGACCAATGTACCTTTATTTCTTTAATTGTTTTATTACATATTCGTCTTGTTCTATGGTCAAGTACTGATTCAATTTCATATATTTCATTATCTTTTATACCTTGAATTTCCTTTCTATAAAATGTCCCCATTATTTTTTCACCATCAAGATCTTCATTTTTATAAATTGTTGGTAAACTTTTATTAATATGAAATATTTTAAATAATTATTTCGTCCAGTTTGATAGATAACCCTTTTCAAATGTACGTTTTGTTTTATTAATACGAACTAAATCAATACAAAACAAGTTGTTTGAGATGTTTAAGCTTCGGATACCATTTATATTTCTGAGCAGCTGTAAGAATGACATTGCCTTTTAAGAGATTGTGACAACATTCACAAATACACTTAATTATATGATCTGGTGCATTTTTTATTAGTTTTTCACGATGCTTTTTAGGTTAATTAGCTATAGCCAAAAGCATAGCACCATGTTTTTGAATTAATGGTTTCTTTTTACTCATCCTTTTGACCTTACCCATCTTTATACTAACAATACTTTATGTTGAATTATTCAAAACTAATTAATAATTGTATTTTATACGGCTAAGTACTTTTTTAAACGCAAAGTCTTTTTTTGACAACTTCTTTAGCCGTAGGAGATCTCAAATGGGTTATCAACGGCGAAAACCTAGCTACTGGATGTTCATCCAATTCATTAAATTCCTTAAGCAGTTGTTCATGTTCGTTTGTTGCTTTATTAACAAGTCTAAACCAATTTTCAATTTCAGGATTATAATTATACTTCTTTTTTTTTGGAGGCTGTCGCTCAATTGAGCCTGAATTACTGGGAAAAGATGTATTGTATAATGATGTGGGATTGCTAGAAGTTGGTGTGAATGGTAATTGTGGAGATCTTGACGAAATCGGTGTCGGTGTGAACTGTGTTTTTTCAGCAGATGATGGTGTATGAACCAATGATATAGATCTATACGAATTATCAGGACTCTGATTTATAGATATACTTGACCTTTGAGAAAATCTTGAAGATTCGTTTTGTTTTTCAGTTGTTTTCTTTTGAGATTTTTTCCTTCGTGTTTTCTTTTGTTTTTCAGTTGGTTTTCTATTTTTCACGTCTGTTGTACCTTCCCATCGAAGTAAACTTCTAATAATTACACCACCTACAAATCCTCCATAACCAGGTTTTAATATTATTTTTTTCTTTGTATCATCATCAATTGTAGGATCCGCTAATTGTTCAACATCTTTTTTATTTTTTTTTTTTTTCCATGAAACTCAATGTTTGCTTTGGTAATTTCATTTTATTTTCAACTATATTTTGGGCAGCTGATGAAAACCATTTCAATATCTCTTTTAATCCAGATTTCAATATTATTTCTCTTGTTGTTTATCACTCAAATTTCTTAAAGCGTGAATAATACTTCCTGATGTGCACGGGAAAGCCATGTTAACACCTTGGTATCAAGTATAATATTGATATATATATATTACTATATTGGAGAATAAATAGTAGGTCTTCGAACATCTTTATCTGTAATCCATCGATGAAAAATGTCGCTTCTTAAGCGAAATTGTTTCTTAATTTGAGACTGAAAATCAATTAACAAATAACCATGTTCCTGAGAAGTAGCATCATTGTAGGCTGACATTACGTGTGGACTTTGCATTTGACGTGATAATGTTTTAATTTGTAAGCCATCACGTTCATTTCTAAATAAAATCATGTATCGAGAATTATGACTTATAGTTCTACTCGATTTAGTTTGCTGAAACATATTTTGTTGTATATATATTACACTTGAATTTCTATGATGACCTTTTCTTGTAAACCACAATTTTATTTTTTCTTCATCTTTTTCTCCTAACATATCATCAAATACTACAAGATGTGGAAATTGATGTATCGATACAATTTCATTTTCATCATCGGGGATACCTTCAATAAATTTGGTTTAAGGAAATTGAAATTTTCTTGCATAATAGTATAGCTGTGTTGCCATTCTTTGTAACACCATATTACTTTTTCGAGTACAATATTAAATAAATCTTTGCGATAATCAATAATCTTTTGAACAATTTCAGTTTTTCCACATCCACTTGGGCCTGGCCTGCTATACAAATGTTACTTGGATGATGAAATAACAAAGACAATAGGTCTTCGGAAAGAAACACTTACATTTTATAATTCCTATCAATTATAAAATGATAAATAACAAACAAGAAAATACGTTCCATTTTGTATTCATTTAACAAGACATATATAGTAATACATAGTAATTCAATAAAATCTAAAAGTCCAAATTCCTCTTCTTGACTGGAACAGTCAGTTCACCCTGGCGTTTACGTTTACGATTGTTCACTGGTTTCTCAAGGTTCTTAACATCCACGGTCTTTGAACTGGGGTTCTGGTCACAATCACAAGCCCAATGTGATTTCGATTTAGAGATGAAACATCCAGCGTACATAACATTTCTTGGAAGTTTCATATGGCTCTCTTCTTTGTAATAAGACATGAATTTTCCAACACACATGTCTTTGGTGATACTAGGCAAATCCAAAAAATTAAACTTCGTGAGAATATGGATTCACAAACACATCCAGGTTCTTTCCTTGTATCTTTTGACTGCATTTATTAGCCCAATGCTCCGTTGTTTGACAGATGTAACATCTGTTAGGTTATATTTCGTCACCTCCATATTTCTCATCGATGCTGAATTTTGTAAACCTCTTATCTGTAGAAATCAGGTAATCAGAATCGCCCGAATAGTTGTAAGATTTAAACGATCCAACAAAGTTTCCAATATGTTTTATCCGATAGGTTTTCGGTATGTTGCTGAATTCAACTTCGTGAGTAAACGGATTTAAATATAAATTCATTTCACATCCTTTGTGCCAATATTTCAGACTTTAGAAATAGTAGTATATAGGGAGTTAAAATGATACCACCAACCTACATAGTGACCCTACGCTCCATCTACGGTCCCACACCCTTCGAATTTGTGTATGGATTGAAAAAACAAAAAGTGCGGACCACCCATAGAATAAGAGTGTAAGAAGAATGTTTTTGGTCCAGCCCATTTCGTCAAGCCAAGTTAGACAACTGTGTACTTTCTAAAGCGGGTCGTCCTTGTCAGAGTTGTCTCTCTTATACCATACAATCATTTGGTCAGAGCCAAGTTAGACAACTGTGTACTTCTAAAGCGGGTCGTCCTAGTCAGAGTTGTATATCTTACACCATACAGTCCATTTGGTCAGAGCCAATTAATTAATTAATAAGAAAAAAAGAATATTTGCTAACATATAAGAAGCATGAAAATATTAATTAATAATTTAAAACCGAACACCACTATTATTATATAGAAAACATAATAATTACTTAAATAATTAATAATTTAAAACTGAACACCCCCTATTATTATAGAAAACATAACAATTAATTAATTATTTAATTAATAATTTAAAAAAAAAGTATATTTGCTAACATATAGGAAGTACAAAAATATTTATTCAGAAACTTTCGAATACATAGATGCTAAATGTGGAATTGTTCGTTTTTTTCAATGCAGCCAATGTGTAGTAATCGTCGTTTGAAGTCGTGCCGTTTCGTCCAAAAATGCAGGAATCGTTGGCTACCTGAGGCCGAGCGATTTGTCACTAAACTTTGCGATTTCGTTGCACAAAAAGTACAACAGCTACGCTTTGTTTCCTTTCACTTTCAGAAACACTGGATACCGTAGATGCTATTCTCGAATTATTTGTTCGTTTCCGTAGGGTCAATGTGCAGCACTCTCCCATTGAAATAGTGACGTTTTCACCCGCGACGGCAAGCAGAAAGCAGTACAGTCCGATTCTCCCCGAAATTCGCTACTTCATAGCTCGAGCTGGGTAATAGTCGGAATTAAAGTATTTGCACATTCGGAAACCTTTGAGTGCGTAGATGCTAATTGTGGAATTGTTCGTTCGCTTCCGTTAAGCCAATCTGTTTTAATTTACATTTGAATAAGTAGCGTCTTCGCACACAAATGCAAGCAGTACGGTCCGATTTACCCCGAACTTCGCGACTTCATAGCCCGAACTGGGTAATAGCCAGAATTAAAGTATTTACACAGTCAGAAACTTTCGATTCCATAGATGCTTAATCTGGAATTGTTCGTCTGTTTCAATGCAGCAAATGTGTAGTAATCGTCGTTTGAAATTGTGCCGTTTTGTCCAAAAATGCAGGAATCGTTCGCTATGAGGCCGAGCGATTTTTCTCTAAAATTTGCGATTTTGTAGCACGAAAAGTACAACAGCTACGCTACGCTTTTCACTTTCAGAAACACTGGACACCGTAGATGCTAATTCTCGAATTGTTTGTTCATTTCCGTACGCCCAATGTGCAGCACTCTCCCATTGAAATAGTGACGTTTTCACCCGCGACAGGCAAGCAGAAAGCAGTACTGTCCGATTTCCGCCGACTTTCGCGACTTCATAGCTCGAACTAGGTAATAGCCAAAATTAAAATCGTTGCAAGTTCGGAAACCTTGGAGGCCGCAGATGCTAATTGTAGAATTGTTCGTTCGCTTCCGTTAAGCCAATCTGTAGTAATCGGCGTTTAAATAAGCAGCGTCTTCGCGCACAAATGCAAGCAGTACGGTCCGATTTACCCCGAACTTCGCGACTTCATAGCTCCAACTGGGTAATAGCCAGAATTAAAATCTTTTCACTTTCATAAACTTTCGAATCCATAGATGCTAAATGTGGAATTGTTCTTTTGTTTCAATGCAGCCAGTGTGTAGTAATCGTCCTTTGACATCGTGCCGTTTCGTAAAAAAATGCAGGAATCGTTCGCTACCTGAAGCGTAGCGATTTTTCTCTAAACTTTGCGATATCTTAGCACCAAAATAACAACAGCTACGCCTTGAATATTTTCAATTTCAGAAACACCGAAATAATGACGTTTTCACCCGCGACGGAAAGCAGAAAGCAGTACGGTCCGATTTAACCCGAATTTCGCGACTTCATAGTTCGAACTGGGTAATAGCTAGAATTAAAGTCTTTGCACATTCAAAAAGTTTCGAATTCATAGATGCTAAATCTGGAATTGTTCGTTTGTTTCAGAGGCCGAGCGATTTTTCTCTAAAATTTGCGACATCGTATCACGAAAAGTACAACAGCTACGTCTTGTTTCTTTTCACTTTCAGAAACACTGGATACCGTAGATGCTAATTCTCGAATTTTTTATTCGTTTCCGTACGGCCAATGAGTAGCACTCTCATATTGAAATAGTGACGTTTTCACCCACGACGGCAGGCAGAAAGCAGTACTGTCCGATTTTCCCCGAACCTCGCGACTTCATAGCACGAACTGGGTAATAGCCAGAATTAAAGTCTTTGCAAATTCGGAAACATTGGAGTCCGTAGATGCTAATTGTGGAATTGTTCATTCGCTTCCGTTAAGCCAATCTGTAGTAATCGGCGTTCAAATAAGCAGCGTCTTCTCGCACAAATGCAAGCAGTACGGTCCGATTTACCCCGAACTTCGCGACTTCATAGCTCCAACTGGGTAACAGCCAGAATTAAAATCTTTCCACTTTCAGAAACTTTCGAATCAATAGATGCTAAATTTGGAATTGATCGTTTGTTTCAATGCAGCCGATGTGTAGTAATCTTCATTTGAATTCGTGCCGTTTCGTCCAAAAATGCAGGAATCGTTCGCTACCTGAAGCGTAGCGATTTTTCTCTAAACGTTGCGATTTCTTAGCACGAAAAGTACAACAGCTACGCTTTGATTCTTTTCACTTTCAGAAACACTGGATACCGTAGATGCTAATTCTCGAATTGTTTGTTCGTTTCCGTACGACGGCCAATGTGCGGCACTCTCCCATTGAAATAGTGACGTTTTCACCCGCGACGGCAAGCAAAAAGCAGTACGGTCCGATTTTCAACAAACTTCGCGACTTCATAGCTCAAACTGGGTACCAGCCAGATTTAAGGCCTTTGCACATTCGAAAACCTTGGAGTCCGTAGATGCTAATTCTCGAATAGTTTGTACGTTTCCGTACGGCCAATGTGCGACAATCTTCCATTGAAATAGTGACGTTTTCACTCGCGACGGCAAGTACGGTCCGATTTTCCCCGAAATTCGCGCCTTCATAGCTCGAACTGGGTAATAGTCAGAATTAAAGTCTTTGCACATTCGGAAACCTTGGAGTCCGTAGATGCTAATTGTGGAATTGTTCGTTCGCTTACGTTTAGCCAATCTGTAGTAATCGCCATTTGAATAAGTAGCGTCTTCGCGAACAAATGGAAGCATTACGGTCCGATTTACCGCGAACTTCGCGACTCCATAGCTCGAACTGGGTAATAGCCATAATTAAAGTATTTGCACATTCAGAAACTTTCGAATCCATAGATGCTAAATGTGGAATTGTTCGCTTGTTTAAATGCAGCCAATGTGTAGTAATCGTCGTTTCATATTTTCATAGCTCAAACTGGATAATAGTCAGAATTAAAGTCTTTGCACATTCGGAAACCTTCGCTTCCGTTAAGCCCAGTAATCGCCATTTGAATAAGTAGTGTCTTCTCGCAAAAATGCAAGCAGTACGGTTTGATTTACACCGAAATTCGCGACTTCATAGCTCGAACGGGGTAATAGCCAGAATTAAAGTCTTTGCACATTAGGAAACTTTCGAATCAATAGATGCTAAATGTGGAATTGTTCGTTTGTTTCAATGCAGCCAATGTGTAGTAATCGTCGTTTGAAGTCGTGCCGTTTCGTCCAAACATGCAGGAATCGTTCGCTACCTGAGGCCGTGCGATTTTTCTCTAAACTTTGTGATTTCGTAGCACGAAAAGTACAACAGCTACGCTTTGTTTCTTTTCACTTTCAGCAACACTGGATACCGTAGATGCTAATTCTCGAATTGTGTGTTCGTTTCCGTACGGCCAATGTGTGGCACTCTCCGATTAAAATAGTGACGTTTTCACCCGCGACGGCAAGCAGAAAGCAAGTACGGTCCGATTTTCCCCGAAATTGGCGACTTCATAGCTCGAACTGGGTAATAGCCAGAATTAATGTCTTTGCACATTCTGAAAGTTTCGAAACTATAGATGCTAAATGTTGCATTGTTCGTTTGGTTTCAATGCAGCTAATGTGTAGTAATCGTCGTTTCAAGTAGTGCCGTTTCGTCCAAAAATGCAGGAATCGTTCGCTACGTGAGGCCGAGCGATTTTTCACTAAACTTTGCGATTTCGTAGCACGAAAAGTAGAACAGCTACGCTTTATTTCTTTTCACTTTCAGACACACTGGATACCGTAGATGCTAATTCTCGAATTGTTTGTTCGTTTCCGTATATCGAATGTGCGGCACTCTCCCATTGAAATAGTGATGTTTTCACCCGCGACGGCAAGCAGAAAGTTGTGCGGTCCGATTTTCTCCAAATTCACGACTTCCTAGCTCGAATTGGGTAATAGCCAGAATTAAATTATTTGCACTTTATGAAACCTTGGAGTCCGTAGATGCTAATTGTTGAATTGTTCGTTCGCTTCCGTTAATTGAATCTGCAGTAATCGCCATTTGAATAAGTAGCGTCTTCGCGCACAAATGCAAGTAGTACGGTCCGATTTACCCCGAAATTCGCGACTTCATAGCTCGAACTGGGTAATAGCCAGAATTAAAGTCTTTGCACATTCAGAAACTTTCGAATCCATAGATGCTAAATGTGGAATTGTTCGTTTCATTCAATGCAACCAATGTGTAGTAATCGTCGATTGAAATCGTGCCGTTTCGTTCAAAAATGCAGGAATCGTTCGCTACGTGAGGCGGAGCGATTTTTCTCTAAACTTTGTGATTTCGTAGCACGAAAAGTACAACAGCTACGCTTTGTTTATTTTCACTTTCAGAAACACTGGATACCGTAGACGCTAATTCTCGAATTGTTTGTTCGTTTCCGTACGGCGAATGTGGGGCACTCTCCCATTGAAATATTGACTTTTTAACCCGCCACTGCAAGCAGAAAGCAGTACTGTCCGATTTTCCCGGAAATTCGCGACTTCATAGCTCGAATTGGGTAATAACATAATTAAAGTCTTTGCACATTCGGAAACGTTGGAGTCCGCAAGATGCTAATTGCAGTAATTGCCATTTGAATAAGTAGAGTCTTCGAGCACAAATGTAAGCAGTACGGTCTGATTTACCACGAAATTCGCGTCTTCATAGTTCGAACTGGGTAATAGCCAGAATTAAAGTCTTTGCATATTCTCAAACTTTCGAATCCATAGATGCCAAATGTGGAATTGTTCGTTTGTTTCAATGCAGCCAATGTGTAGTAATCGTCGTTTGAAGTCGTGCCGTTTCGTCCAAAAATGCAGGAATCTTTCGCTACCTGAGGCCGAGCGATTTTTCTATAAAATTTGCGATTTCGTAGCACGAAAAGTACAACAGCTACGCATTCTTTCATTTCACTTTCAGAAACACTGGATACCGTAGACGCTAATTCTCGAATTGCTTGTTCGTTTCCGTACGGCCAATATGCGGCACTCTCCCATTGAAATAGTGACGTTTTCACCCGCGACGGCAAGCAGAAAGCTGTGCGGTCCGATCTACCCCGAACTTCGCGACTTCATAGCTCGAACTGAGTAATAGCCAGAATTAAAGTCTTTGCACATTCGGAAACCTTGGCGTCCGTAGATGCTAATTGTGGAATTGTTCGTTCGCTTCCGTTAAGCCAATCTGCAGTAATCGCCATTGGAATGAGTAGCGTCTTCGCGCAAAAATGCAAGCAGTACGGTCCGATCTACCCCGAACTTCGCGACTTCATCGTTCCAACTGGGTAACAGCCATAATTAATGTATTTGCACATTCAGAAACTTTCGAATCCATAGATGCTAAATGTGGAATTGTTCGTTTGTTTCAATGCTGTCAATATGTAGTAATCGTACATGAGGCCGAACGATTTTTCTCTAAACTTTGCGATTTCGTAGCACGAAAAGTACAACAGCTACGCTTTGTTTATTTTCACTTTCAGAAACACTGGATACCGTAAATGCTAATTCTCAAATTGCTTGTTTGTTTCCGTACGGCCGTACCGTAGACGCTAATTCTCGAATTGCTTGTTCGTTTCCGTACGGCCAATGTGGGGCAATCTCCCATTAAAATAGTGACGTTTTCACCCGCGACTGCAAGCAGAAAGCAAGTACTGTCCGATTTTCCCCGAAATTCGCGACTTTATAGCTCGAACTTGTAATAGCCAGAATTAAAGTCTTTGCACATTCGGAAATCTTTGAGTCCGTAGATGCTAATTGTGGAATTGTTCGTTCGCTTCCGTTAAGCCAATATGCAGTAATCGCCATTTTAATAAGTAGCGACTTTGCGCACAAATGCAAGCAGTACGGTCCGATTTACCCCGAACTTCGCGACTTCATAGCTCGAACTGAGTAATAGCCAGAATTAAATTCTTTGCACATTCATAAACTTTCGAATCCATAGATGCTAAATGCGGAATTGTTCGTTCGCTTCCGTTATGCCAATCTGCAGTAATCGCCATTTTAATAAGTAGCGTCTTCGCGCACAAATGCAAGCCGTACGGTCCGATTTACCCCGAAATTCGCGACTTCATAGCTGGAACTGGGTAATAGCCAGAATTAAAGTCTTTGCACATTCAGAAACTTTCGAATCAATAGATGCTGAATGTGGAATTGTTCGTTTGTTTCAATGCAGCCAATGTGTAGTAATCGCTACCTGAGGCCGAGCGATTTTTCTCTAAACTTTGCGATTTCGTAGCACGAAAAGTAGAACAGCTACGCTTTGTTTCTTTTCACTTTCAGAAAGACTGGATACATACCGTATATGCTAATTCTCGAATTGTTTGTTCGTTTCCGTACTGACAATGTGCGGCACTCTCCCATTGGAATAGTGACGTTTTCACCCGCGACGGCAAGCAGAAAGCTGTATGGTCCGATTTTTCCCGAACTTCGCGACTTCATAGCTCAAACTGGGTAATAGCCAGAATTAAAGTATTTGCACATTCGGAAACATTCGATTCCGTAGATGCTAATTGTGGAATTGTTCGTTCGCTTCCGTTAATCCAATCTGTAGTAATCGCCATTTGAATAAGTAGCGTCTTTGCGCACAAATGCAAGTAGTGGGTTGCCGTGATTGGGTATATTTTTATTTTATTTTCAAATTGATGCAAATGTTTTGTTTTCAGTACCAATTTGAAGGTAAGTGTCTATAGAACAATTTTGGTTCGAATGTCAAGCACTGGAATACAAAAATTCAAAACGACCGCCAAAATCCAAAATGGCTGCCAATTTTCATGGATGATTAATTGAATAAAAATAAAATAAACATGATTGGAATATATCTTATATGGTATTTCACACCAATTGAAACAATAAATACAAAATGTGATGATACAAATGGGGTATTTTTTATCTCTTTCCTGTTGAACCTTTTCCATTTGTTTTATTATGGCCATGTCAACGAGCTGGGGATGGTCTGTCTTTTGCCAAAATCAAACCGACGAAAACCCTTCATTATGCTGATCACTTTATCTTTCCACCGTTTAGATATCATGGATGCCTGAGAAGCTGAAATGGGAGTTTTCACTGCAGTGCAGATAATTTAGGAATAACACTGTACAACCAAAACGCTCTGAGCGCGTCATATAAGAAAGTCCTCATCATTGAATCTAGATTTGCACAGGCTATTGCAGATCAGACAAGGAACAACGCTAATATAGTCTTTCCTACAAATTTGCATCAGCACATTTTCACGGTTGCAGCCCTGGACAACTTAGATCACAATCCCACATCACGCACTGCAAGCTCACCCTTCCATGGAACTGCTATTTCAATATTTCAGCTTCCTTCATCACAGACGCCTGGGTTGGACCAAGAATGTCACGAATCAACTCACAGAAAACAGGAGCACGCAGCAGTGAACTCATCCTGCCTCGTTCGTATACGTTTGTACCACCTGTGGGCCGAAATCTTGTCACCCAACCTCCGGTAAAAGATGTACAACCAGTGGCAACGAGTTCATTCGGTGAGGAGAAACACGACGAACAGGCATGGATGACTGCAGTACATGACACCCTATATGTGGATTCTGATACAGAAAAACGCACTCCAGCGATGTGGTCTTCCTACCATGCTGCTCGATCAGATACTGTTAGACAACCGGAAAAAGGCATTGAAGCCCTCCTGCCACTTTTCCATGAAAAAGCCGCCACTCCAGAAATGATTCGACATGGAATGGAACTGGTGAAAGAGACAACTGAGCACCTCAACCCACACCAAGTCCCTGTGTTGGTAGTATACCAACCTCTCTATGACCTCGCAAAAATATGCAGTGGACCTTCCCTGACATCTTCGGGAAAGACAAGTTTGTGGTTATGCTAGGTGGGCTCCACATTGAAATGGCTTTGTGGAGCACCATGGGAGATCTTCTGCATGGGTCTGGATGGCCTGAAACCCTGAAAAAAGCTGGGCTAGTGAATACAGAAGCAGCAGCCACAACTTTTCTGAAAGCATCCAATGCAAAGAGAACAAGATATGCCCATCAAGTTACTGATATGGTACTCGACAGCCTTCTAAGGCGAGCCTACGAAGACAGTGGAACCGAGATGGCTCTTGTGGATTGGGTCGTGGTAGCTCAACAGAGCCCAACGTTCAAATTCTGGCTACTCGTACACAAGTACCAACATATCATATTCATGTTCATCCGGGCACATCGGGAACGGTTAGAAAGTTAGAACCCATGGTCACTACCCTGCGGAAGCGTGTGCCTCTGTTCTTTGCTCTCGATCACTAGAATTATGCCATGTGGATTCCAATCTTTATTTGAGACCTGGAAGTTCTACCAGATAGCATCCAGGTAGAGTTTGAGAAGGGATACTGGACAATAACTCGAAGCAATCGCCGTTTCTCATCCTTACCCTTTGATCAAGCACACGAGCAAGCCAACAAATGTGTGAAAGGAGTTGGTGACATTATCGGTCTCACAGAGAATCCTGGCATGCTGGAACGCTGGATCGTGACTGGGCCGGAAATCAGCCGTGTCATTGAGCAGTTTACTGGTGCAAACGCTAACGATGATGATGAAGAACTCCCTCATCATGAGGAAGGATATGCATCTCAGCAACGATTTCTACGCAATGCCAAAGACCTGATGGAGGTGTTGCTGAGCAATGGGAATCCTTTTGAGGAGCACAGTGGAGACCTGGTTACATTAGACAACAAGGTGTGTGAGTCTGCGGCTGCTGCTGTATATGCCCATAAAGTCGAGTTTATGGGACAAGAGCAGTACCACAACTTCAGACAGAGCGTGCTTGGCTCCAATGACACACCTCTGACAGCACCGATCAATCGAAACAACTTACTGTTGTTCCATGAGAAGGAAACACAAAGAAGTCGGAGGCAATTAAGCTGAAAATGCAGCACTTCAAACGTCATACAGAGCTTTATGGTCAAGCTTGTCTTGTACTAGACAGCCGCGGGGGATTTGGAGGAGTTTTTTCATCACAAATCTTCCCCATACCCACCTGCATTGTCATCCTCCAAATGGTCCCTCAACTATTGTACCAAGTCAGATTTGTTGGTATATATCATGGAAGCCAGTACAAGTAGCGCCATTTCTGTCGACGAGGAGCTAGTTACGCCAGATGTTTACGACTTCATTATTATTGACGGTGGTGTACTGATACACTCACTACCTGGTACAACTGTCCAAGGCAAGACCTTTGATTCATATGTCGACAAGGTATTCTGCCCAAGAGTTCGCCACGACTTGAAGCGATCGACAAGAGTAGATATTGTCTGCGACCAG
This sequence comes from Conchocele bisecta, assembly GCA_029237695.1. Taxonomy (NCBI): domain Eukaryota; kingdom Metazoa; phylum Mollusca; class Bivalvia; order Lucinida; family Thyasiridae; genus Conchocele; species Conchocele bisecta. The sequence continues at coordinate 62,565,130 of CM055271.1, read as the reverse complement.
TATTGTGCACTGACAATCAAAGGAGGCACAAGGGAAAAACGAGGAACAGGCATCCGACAACGCATATGTGGTACTGGCAAAATGCCAGAAAATTGTCAGAATTTTATGGCAAACGTTGATACCAAGAAGGAACTGTTCTCATTCCTGTCAAGAAAGATAACAGAAGAACATTTCCCAGATGACAAGAATGTCTACCATGTTGGAAACAGTCCACCAATGGATCAATGCAACCATGAGGAAGCTGACACTCGTGTCTTAGTACATCTCCTCCACGCCCTCCAATCATCGTCACTTGGGATGATGTATACTGGAGACACAGAAGTTGTCGTAATCCTTCTAAGTAATTTCCATCACATCAAGGCTCTGAATCCGGCCGCAGAAATCTCCACAAACCTGGGCACGACAACGTGCAAAGCCATGGCCCTCTTCCACGCATTCACTGGATCCGACAGTACTTCCTCCTTCAAGTTTCGCCAAGGTTGAAAGAAGTGGCAACACACTTTGTCTGTAGGCTGTATTCAAATGAGTCAAACGAGTTCAATGATGTTGACCTCGTCCGAATGAGGTTGTTCTCACAGAAGACTAGGGACGTGGAGAGATTTCCCCAACCAGTGATGCTTTGTATCAACATTTCAAAAGGAGTGTTTTCCAAGCGAGCATCGATCGGGACAACAGCCCACATGTCCATGATGCCTGTCAACAACCCAACTAACCATGTATGGAAGGAAGAGGACGACAAGCTGCTTCCCATTTGGACCTCGTTGCGCCTCGCCAACGTTGTGTTCCAACAAGATGTGAAGTGCACTTGCCCAATTTACCTGCTCTCGGTGCAAATGCATGAAGACAAAAGTTGAAGTGCACACGTCAGTGCAAGTGCACATGCGAGAAGTAGCTGGACTAGAACAATTTCCAATACTAACATGTATATAGGTTAATTTGGTTAATTTGTTAGCCATTTTCTTATTAAATTTATTTTTCAAGGAGTTTTTCAAGCCATTTTCTAAGCAGTTACTCGAAAGTAGGACTCAATATCAGAGAAGATATGCTCCAATCATGTTTATTTTATTTTTATTCAATTACTCATACATATAAACCTAGGTATAGAGACCAAAATCAACATTCTAGGTTCAATGGTACAAAAGTTATGAGGCGTAATGAGAATAAATTTTTTAAATTGGCAGCCATCTTGGATTTCGGTGGCCATTTTAAATATTATATGTGAGTGCTTGACACTCGAACTAAAATTGTTCTATAGACCCTTACCTTCAAATTGTAACTGAAAACGAAACATGTATATCAATTTGAAATGACTGAGTGCCAAGGCAGCCCACTAAAGCAGTACGGTCCGATTTACCCCGAAATTCGCGACTTCATAGCTAGAACTGGGTAATAGCCAGTATTAAAGTATTTCCATATTCGGAAACCTTGGAGTGCGTAAATGTTAATTGTGGAATTGTTCGTTCGCTTCCGTAATCTGCAGTAATCGCCATTTGAATAAGTAGCGTCTTCGCGCACAAATGCAAGCAGTACGGTCAGATTTACCCCGAACTTCGCGACTTCATAGCTCGAACTGGATAATAGCCAGAATTAAAATATTTGCACATTCGTAGAATCCATAGATGCTAAATGTGGATTTGTTCGTTTGTTTCAAAACAGCTAATGTGTAGTAATCGTCGTTTGAAGTCGTGCCATTTCGTCCAGAAATGCAGGAATCGTTCGCTACCCGATGCCGAGCGATTTTTCTCTAAAATTTGCCATTTCGTAGCACGAAATTTACAACAGCTACGCTTTGTTTCTTTTCACTTTCAGAAACACTGGATACCGTAGATGCTAATTCTCAAATTGTTTGTTCGTTTCCGTACTGACAATGTGCGGCACTCTCCCATTGAAATGGTGACGTTTTCACCCGCGACGGCAAGCAGAAAGCAAGTACGTTCCGATTTTCCCCGAACTTCGCGACTTCATAGCTCGAACTGGGTAATAGCCAGAATTAAAGTCTTTGCACATTCGGAAACCTTGGAGTCCGTAGATGCTAATTGTGGAATTGTACGTTAGCTTCCGTTAAGCCAATCTGTAGTAATCGCCATTTGAAAAAGGAGCGACTTCGCGCACAAATGCAAGCAGTACGGTCCGATTTATCCCGAACTTCGCGACTTCATAGCTCGAACTGGGTAAACGAAGACTTATATATTGATATCATGCGGAAAAGATGTGGAGGGATATATATATCTATCAAGACAATATAGTGGCAATTTGCCCCCAAGTGGTAATGGTGACAACGAGTTTGCTATGTCATTCCCACGATATAGCATCTCTTTCCCGCGAGATAGCATCTCGTTCCCAGGAGATAAGAAATTGTATCTCGTCCGAACAACATATAATCAGCCAATAGAGGAGATATTACTCCACCATCTTGGATGACACTGTTGCTACATTTTGATTGGCCGACTATGATTTCATGGGAACTAGATAACTATCTCGTGGTAATGGGATCATAACTCGAGGTAACGGGATTCTATCTCGTGGGAACGAGATGCTATCTCTAGCATTGTTTCTAGGGAACGAGATGCTATCCACGACATAGCTAGCTCGGGAACGAGATCATACTTCGTGGGATCGAGAGTGTCATTAATTTATGAACTTACCGGTGCACAAAGTAGACCCTGACCAGACTCCATATAATCATCGAAATAATGGCAGTGTAAACCTTTAAAATAATCTGGCATCTATCGAACGAACGGCACATCGTGTATATCCAAATCAGATGGCATATATTCATAAACAGAAGGACAGTGTACCCTTACAAGAATATATGATACTTTGAATGCATGACGGATAGTACAGACCCAGATCATCAGGTAGTGCGAATTTCGGGCTACACTGGTACCAAATTGTGTATGCTAACTTTTTCAATGACAATGCATTCTTTGGCTTGTCCATTGAACAATGGCCTATAGTTCGGTTTGTGGCATAGTGTGAACTATGACTGTCTAAGAGAAATTGGGTCTATGCCATTGGTGACCAGTCTAGCTCCTGATCTGATAGCACACTCCTCCCGCAGTCTGGAAAGGATGCATTGTTTGTTAAACGTATATTGGGTCGATAAAACTGTAAATGGTGATAAACCCTGATCAAACTATGTGAATGAGTTGAATGAGAGTTGCTGTAAAAGCCAACATTCCATTTTCCCAGTAAGACACAAACTGTGGACAGTCACCATGGGCGGATCCAAGCGGGGGCCCCCTCTAAAATTGGTCGAGTTTAGATTTTATTACGTGGAAAGATCTTGGGCCCGTTTCACCAAAATTCGTGCGATAAAAATGTTCGTACGAAGATTTTCTATCAGTTTATTTCACACATTAAAGGTACATGCCCACGTAGTAAACACAAAATTATCTGTATATCAGAGACATCATCTGATACATTTTCTGGCAAAATAAACATTCATTCACCATTACCCCATGTATTGATTGGCATTATTCTACATTTCATATCAGACGGAAATTTCCACACTGACATCAGGGGCGATAACCGTGTTTCCTTAAAATGCTAAAGCACATTACTATTTAGTCTCTGTATTCATTTTTGGATGTGCAATGATCACACTTTATAATCTGTCGAAAATATCATTTTTTTCAGATGACGCATTTAATTAGTATAAATAATTAAAATAAATATCATGCCTCATTTGCATATGAAAATAGCCTGATACCACCGCGCGTCACTGCCAGTAAAATACACATTACTAAATGATTATATCTGTATAGCGGGCACTCGTATTATTTAGAACTGGTGGAATAGTGACACAATTGTACACTAATTTAAATCCTATACAAAACAGTTTATGCCTATTGGGTGGGCATGTACCTTTAATGTGATTTACTAATGCTACCATCTTCCACCGACAGGTAACAGAAAGATTTACCAAAATCGGCTGCTAATGCGAACTTTGTTGCCAGCTTTAGTTTGGTACTTACAAACTTCTTAGTCGCACGAAGTTTATAGAAACAGGCCCCAGAGTATTGGGAAGGTGGCAGTCGACGCGAGGGAAGCGAGGGAGTGCTAGGGGGGAGGGGGGGGGGGGGGTTCCCGGAGCATAACCACTCCCCCCCCCCCCGATTTTCTTTTGATTTCTAGATGGCATTTCCTACATTCTGTTGTATTTAAGAGACAACATTAGTGGGTATCTCATACATATTTTTGTAGCTAAAACACTGGTAAAAAGGGGTAATTCAATGTTAATTTTATGACACTTATTAAAAAGGTTTGTCTGATTTGTATGAGGTTTCACCATCTATACATATTTGGAAATGTTCAAAATGCAAATACCAATAGTATACTTATACTACGTGAATATCATTTTGCAGTGTGTGTAATCCGTTTTAGTATGTACATATATTACAAAAAAATATAAACAAGCAACATATTACAGTCAGTTATCAGGAATGGCACTGTTCCCGCGCTCGGTAAAGTCAATATTTTATATTTGAAATTACATAATCGAGTTTAACATTTTATTACCAGGATACTCACTACATTACAGGAGGTGTGTGTTTATCCAAATCACGATAACCTCCCGATCCCAAACTCATAGCCAATATTTTTCGGTCCAAATATTAGGGTGGCGGTCGCCGCCCCTGCCGCCCCTGCCGCCCCTGCCGCCCCTGCCGCCCCTGCCGCCCCTGCCGCCCCTGCCGCCCCAGTTCCGACGCCTCTGAAGTGTATGTTGTTACCACTCAATTGAACCGTCTCGTCGAGACGGTTCAACTGAGTGGTAACAACATATACTTGTGGTGAGAAATAAGAAAAAATGCAGAAAATAATATAATGAATGTTATGAAATTTGACGAATACATGCGCCTCATTTTGAAATGCACGCCACCCCCCCACCCTCTAGACATGCATGCTAGATCCGCCCCTGGTCACCAATGTCATATAATGGGTGATATTGTATTGTGTAGTGCAGGTGACCATATCAGGAGTGATCTGTGTTCACGGCACATTTGAATGGGGATTACCTTGGCCACGTGACCAACACGTGCAGGGCAAGGTATAGTTAACGCTCATAGTCAATTGGCGGCAGACCAGAGACGACCAGACGACCGGTAAGTCATCTCTCTTACACGCGGAAGTAATAATCTTTGTTGATGGGGTATTTTCACAACATGACCATGTTCTTTCTTGCATACCTTTGCAAAAGTCGTCAGCCCGCCCGCCCCGCCCGCCCGTCCGTCCGTCCGTCCGTCCGCCCGTCCGTCTGTCATTCACGCTTTCAATGTTGCATTTATTCAGGCTCCAAAAATGTGCGAGAATCTATGCAGGTATGGTAATAGTCCGGGCGTCATTAAGAAAAGTGTGCATTAGGGTCCGCACGAAGTTTTATTGCATTTTCGTGATTACCAACCAATACTATTAAATATTCCGCCGGGTGCCACTCCAGCACCCTTGAGCATTTTTAATAATCTGCATAAATCCAAGATGGCCGCCAGTTTAATATTTATTTGTATTTAATTGCTCCAAGTGCTATTTGTCGGAGTTAATACATTGGTATAATCAGTTTTTCGGACCCGTGGATTTGTTTAGGAACATTTTCGACTCTTTTCAACATTGTCGCAGCTATATATTGTCAAGATGGCAGCCAAAAATCAATATTGTCTAACAAAAAAATAAAAGTATGTCGCCTATCATTGACATACATATATAATTGTATGCGTTTTACTTCACGGTGTGTGGCACACACCAACGTGTGAAACAATGTATGCAGTACACATGCTTATTGACGCACTTACATAAATTCAAGATGGCCGCCAAAGGTTTTCAAAATTTTCTAATCTGTTTCTCATATTGCTACCGCTAACACATCTGAGACGTAAAGCACCATATCATAGTGAATTGCAAATAATTACTTTTATACCAAAGGATTTACTGTTGTTGGATACTTTTCTCAGTTAGATACGTACAGGATGCATGCGAAATGTGTCAAATATGGAGTAGTCACAATTTAACACATACTTGCATGATACTTCAACATGTCTATACACTGGCACTTTGCACGTGGTCGTATGATAAAATATGAACAGGCATATGTTTATATTCATTCAGTATAATATACCATATTTAACATACTTTAGTGTATCTATACTAAACTGCTGGCTAAGGGGAAAGATGACCAATGGTGGTACAAATGTATAATTCATGTATGTGCGTGATATTGTCTCATTAACTGACACAGTGCAAATCTGACGTCACGCACGCGCTTGAATTATGACAGTGTAACGTCTGTAATGTATTTCCAAAGTTTGGTAACGAGGTATGGTATTGACTGCTGTGTTCTCGTGTTGTTTCACTTCCGGAATCTCCATATTTGCATTGTAATTGAAGTTTCTCAGAAAATTGAAGGTGTGCATTCAACTACGTGGAACCACAGTGTATGACTAGATGGCTATTCAATGTGAAATGATTTCATGTAATGATCTTTCTCGTGAAATCACACATATCTACACTCTTCACAATGTCAATGTACATATGCCATGTAGTCATACACGCAGACTGTTTGGAACATCATGGTTACTAGTCAGCATTGCAAAACGAGGTATGTTCAACTTATATATGCCAAACCAACTGAATTTACGTATGTATGTATGTAGTGCTTCTGATCTCACTCCGTATCATGATCAGAATCATCATCTTCAGCATAGGCAGCAGCTGTTTTTGTACGATCGTTTTGGCAAACAGTTTCTCCCCGGCATGCGAAGAACATGGTGCACGATAATTTGGCAGCTGTACAGCGGCATATCGCAGTATAACATGGTATCTTCGAGGAACATCCACATCGAATCATATCCAGGATCTCAGGAGGGGCGAGAGGGACATTTGGTGGCAGCATAATGGGAATAAGTGATTTCGATGCTTCATCACGTGTCCATCCACACTGGGTTGGATCCAAGGATGGTGGTGTTGAATTGGCTGCAAACTTCCATATTGCTGTCTGGATATGTGCACGCCGTACATTTTGCTCAAATGACTCTGTGGTGGGTGGCAGAGCTTTCAAATCAGGTGTTTACGTGAGCTTTGGTTTCGCCATCTTTGTGGACCACACCTCTTGCCGAACATCAGACATGCGAGTCGTCTTCTTGCTGCCATAGCATGCGGCGATAAATTCAATGGCTTCGTCAATCACGTCAGTAATGGCGGCATTCTCTTCACCAAGTGAGTGCAGAACTCGGCCCGCAACCAGTGTCTTTTTAGCAGTTCCCTTCCCCCTACCCCACAACTGTGCCACTGTGTCGCAGCCAGTAAGGGCATGTACAGCTGGTAAATATTTCACGATGTCTTTGTGTATTTCTACTGTAGCGCCAATATCAACCAATGTACGCCCTGCACTGGTTGCCTCCATGGTTAATCGACCCTACAAGTTGAGTTCCGAAAAGTGGTACATAAGGAGATAACGTTAATACACTGGAATCCAGCTTCAGCAACCTGAGCAACTTGGTGTATCATAATGACGTCGGCCTCTTCTTGTGTATTGAGAAGGTCCCTGCGTGGCAGTTGAATTCCGTGGTGTATTTCTACTGGTGTAGGATCGGAACCTGTAATGAAAAGTCTGTGTTTGCTCTTACTTCCTCGTTCAGCCTCTGTCAACTGTTGGCATATCAGGTCAATAAGTTGCACTTTATTTTCCGTCACAGTTAAGACCACATTCTGCGGCGGCAGTGGAGTGTTCATGGATAGCCTATGATGTCTACGTGCATGCTTTCCAGCTGTAGCAAACCGTGTCCCACTCTTGATGCTGAAGTCATGGTACCTGTCAAATACCACATATATATCAGATGTCTTGTTCTTCGCCAAGATGTAACCTGTGAAATTATCGAAAAAATCACGTACAGATCCCCTATTTGGCCAATGCAGTATCCAGAGAATTGCGGCAGTAACATCCGGTTGGATACCCAGTCTGCAGGAGACTTCCACTTGTATGTTCTTTTTTCATGGTCGACTTGGATTTCGAGATACTCATATCCATTTTTCATCGAACATTGATGTTGGGACTGGCGCAAGTTCATACTTTAGTATGTCGTGTACATTGATTTCACGAGAATGTTGGAAGCCCATGACTCGCGAATATATGATGTTAACATCACATATATCTGTCGACCCGATTCGGAGAACGAACTTTTCGCATCACTGCCATTGTGACAACTTTCTTGGACAAAGCAGCATTAAATCCTGTTGGCA